>CM035155.1:4162889-4652594 GCA_020205615.1 Panax quinquefolius | reverse complement strand
ATATTAAATTCATCTCCGCAATCCGCCAAAGATATTCATTAACAATTCATCTTTTGCACTACAAAGTTAAAGATATACAACAGAAAAAACCAATAATGCCGAGACGCAGCTTAATAGTAGATCACAACCACGAATTATCCATGCACCACCGCCAAGGATATTCATGTTTTCAATTACTACCATGATTATACCGAATAATCCGTGGTCATAATCATACCAAGTCTATCAATGCACTACTACTAAAGACGACTTTTTACCACATCCATGAATTAATATTTCATCACGAGACTCACCAATAATTAATTCATATCATCGAATCATCCCCGCGCACTACAAAAAGCCAAGGATATTCATTAAGATTACGACCACTTAATTATCCATGCACTACTACCAAAGATAATCGTAGTATTCATTAAGATCACTTACCACAAATTATCCATGCACTACTACCAAAGATAATCGTAGTATTCATTAAGATCACGACCACAAATTATCCATACACTACTACCAAAGATAATCGTATTCATTAAGATCACGACCACAAATTATCCATGCACTACTACTAAAGATAATAGTGTATTCATTAAGATTACGCACCAATAAATTATCCACGACTACTACCAAAGATAATCGTAGTATTCATTAAGATCACGACCACAAATTATCCATGCACCACGTACCAAAGATAATCGTAGCTTTTAATTACTACTATGATTATACCAATAATCCTCGTCATAATCATACCAAGTCCATCTACGCACTACAGCCACGTATTTACTTTCAACATAATATAAAACACGAGGATAATGATATAAAGAATCAATCAAATGAGATAAAGGATAAATATTAAACATTTATAATATAATTTATTCAGATTTAAGAATATCCCCATGTTATCAATCACTTAATAACTCATAATCTAATATCATTAATATTATAACAATATTTTAATCACTTCTTAAATTTATAAATAATTTATCTCAATTGTTTACGCTTTTACCATATAATGCATTTAATCATTCAAAATGTCATATTCATAAGATATCATCACCAATTATCAAATCCCACAAAATATGTGATATACTCTATATAGATTCTCTAAATATAAAAATCCTATTTTCAACTTCTTACTTTCACATAACATATTTAATTCATATATTCGTGAATTAAACTATTTTCATGAAAATACCAAATCAGTCCCAAAATATTTCTTTTCTGGGATTTAGTATAATATAGTCCCATAATGAAAATATATTTTTTCTAATTTTTAAAATTCATTTACTATTTTTCAAAAATCAATTTCTAATTAATTCCTTAAGAAATTAGCTACCTCAAGGATAACTCCAAAATTCCCAAATCTTTGCAGAATCTTACACATGTTAACGTGAGCTTCCAGCTTTAAATTTCATGGTCATCTGAGTTATAGAACTCCGCTTATTGCATTTTTCGCCTAAAACCTAAATATTGAAATAGTCATAACTTGCTCATTTTAAGTCGAATGAGCTCATTTTTGGACAATAGGTACTTTATACCATATACCTTCATGTCCCAAAAGGCCAGAATTTTTCTCATAATTTAAGTGGCCGAAACAGCCCCTCTAAAATCATGGCAAAAGCCTTTTTTTTTTTTTTTTTTTTTGGCAGCTTTGCACCCTTTTGCTAAAATCACCCACACAAAAAATCTACAACACCTTTTCCAGTAATTCAACTTGGATTAGTTAGGTAACTCATAGATCTAACTCTAGGACTTGACCACACTCAAAAAAATTCAAAATATAATAAGAGATTTGGTCAATCAATTTCATGTTACGCTTTTCACCAAAATCTGATTTTCAACTCTTTGTGATTTCTAAGAAACTTTCATGTTTTCACATAATAACCAACATAACTCATCATAACACTTACTAATACTTCATATACCCATGATTTTCATTAGTCCAATGCTTTTATTATGACTTTCATCATAATCCTCGTAAATGCATCCTTTAGTCAAGAAATATTCGAGGGTTTAAGAAATGGGTTTTCAGACCGGGTCAATACAAAATTCAATTTCACGCTCTAGGGTAGGCTAGAAGTCTTCAAGAATACGCCAAGAAATTTGTTAATGATAGAAATATCATTCAAAACTCATACTCTCGCCCAAGACTTGATAAGACGTCACATTAATACCAATCGCGACTTTTATCCCTTAACCTCGATAAAGACCTCACAATGATACCTATCAACTTGTCATCTTCAAATACGACGCCGCCTACGTAAAGTCCGCTTCTTTTGCATTCCCACACAAGGAAGTCAACAACGAAAGGATCGGGGCTCTTTACTTACGGCTTTGATATAACAAAGATTAACTTTAGTGGTTCGGTTACTTTGAATTGTGATAACAGTCAAGTTAGAATATGAAAGCCAACAACCTTACAAAAAGAATAATGAGTCGTTAATCAATCATTTTCAAAAATTACCTCAAAGGCAAGTATTTTCAAAGAGATAAGATCGTGAAAGTGTTTATTTGAAACAACAAGATTAATAAATGTTGGAGGTAACGAAGGTTTCTCCCAACGGTTTCAATAGATAAATCAAAGTCTAATTTTTCCTGAGTCAAATTTAAACATCAACACAACTAGGTAGAATAAAAGAGTGGGTAGAACTCAGATTGAATAAAGTATATACTTCGTAATAATTTATAATTAATTTACCTGCAATAACTTCGCTCGTTTTCGACAAACGCCTCGCTTAAATTACCGAAGTTCGACTTTTACTATAGGTACATTCCACCCTTAAGTGCTTCTTCACATTCCCGATCCATGATTTGAATCATTATTCTCCGATCCATATCGAATTCGTCGACTGCCATGCATGTGGTAATTCAATTCGATGTCGGGTTCTCCCAATCACGCCCAAAAAGCAAAGTCCATTTCATCTATTTCGCTTTATCGATCTGACGCCTTTTTTCTACACTATCAACGCTGGGCTGGTGTACTTTTTACCCATGCACGCCTATTCTCCTTCGCTCATTGTTTCTTCTTTCACCGATCTTTGATTTTTAAATTCTCGATTCCAACTTTAATATCTTACACCGCCAAAGCGTGATTTTGTTCGAGCATCACATATCGGGTAACCCAATTTTGAATTGTTGTATCCCTTTGTTCCACGAATCGCTTTTCCGCTCTTCAACCTCGCTCTTCTAGCTCACTTAACACGATTTTGTAATTCTAAGTTTTGATCATAAACTTCTTCTAACCAATTCTCCTCGTGTTCCTCTCTTCCTCTTCTTCCCCACTTTCAACAAGCTACCTCAAGAATTAGCTCTTCAAGTGCAACAATTAGTTCTTCATTCACTACGTGGATATCTCTAATTTGTTCCTCGTCTCGACATCGCATTTGTGACGCCTCCCAAAATTAGGAATCACCCCTCGACGCCCCCAAAATTAGGTATACATCACCCATCTCCATCAACGGGTCGTAACCACACCGGAATAGTCTCTACATGGTAAAATTAGTAATTTAAATACAACTTATTAACATAACTGCCGTAGTACAATACGACATAAATCGTGAGTTTAAATACAAATATCGCCTACTAGATATTATACAAACTCAAACAAAAAGTCCTCATTATAATTATTATCACACTATTTTTACGTATTAAAGAGGACTACTAATGCTATCTTCGTGACCATCACTGCTTCCCGACTCGTCCCCAAATATATTATCATTTCAAGAGAATAAAGGAAAGAAAGGGTGAGCTCAACTAGCCCAAGAAGAAATATTACGACTAAGATAATGCGTAATAAATTATCAATAGTCTTCAATAATGTTAAACCGATAAAATACAATGATAACCAGCTTTAATCATAGCTTGAATATGCAATCCATTAAAAGAGTCAAGTAGAAAATAAAGTCTACTATCTTTTAGGTTTTAAAAGGTTTTTCATCATCGCTATAGTCGAGACTCACTTTTAATAAATATTTCACATCATCGAATCACCCCTCGCACTACTACCAAGGATATTCTTTAAGATCACGACCACAATTATTCACGCACTACGCCAAGAATATTTGTGGTATTCATTAATGGTCATGATCATGCCAACAATCGGCCCATCAATGCACTACTACCAATCGAGGATTTTTATCACATCATTTGTAACATTACTACCATGATTACAATCAATAGTCTCGTCATAATCATACCAAGTCCATCTATGCACTACAAAAGCCACGTATTTACTTTCAAAAAATATAAATACGAGGATGATGACAATGATATAAGAATTCAATAAAACAAGTTCAAGAATTATTTTATCCAGTGAATTATTAACGCCCAAATTGTCAACACGATATCGCTTTTGTAAAAAATTCAAGAATGATCGTAAGAATATTTCCATGAAAAGATATCGATGAAACGCAAATATCAAGGATATTCTACTAATTTCATGGAGTATGTAAGTCAAAGTTTTAACCAACCGGGTATAATAAAGAATGGAATAACAAAAGAAATCACCATGCACGCGATAGATCGCATGCATAAAAGTTATTCCAATGTAATAATAAATAATCTAACCAGTCGTGAAATTCACAATCGGCATGTGATGTTCCAATGTAATAATAAAGATGGAACCAGTCCCTGTAAAACACACGTATAGATATTCCAATGTAATAATAAAGACGGAACCAGTCCTGTAAAACACACGCATGTGATGTTCCAACAGTAATAATAAAGATTTTAACCAGTCCTGTAAAACACACGCATGTGATGTTCCAATGTAATAATAATAAAGATTTTAACCAGTCCTGTAAAACACATGCATGTGATGTTCCAATGTAATAATAGAAGAATGTCACCAAGTATAGGTAAACCACTTATACAAAGTTATTCCAATGTAATAATAAGCAATGGAATAACAACAGCTTCTCTTCTCATAATAAGAAAGAATAACACCCCTTACATTTGGTAGAGATCAATATCGCAGTTAGTAGTAAGAATAAAATACTCTTCTTCTTTCTCTTATTCTCTCTATACTTTCTCTCTATAGCTTGAATGAATTCGTGAAAATAATGAAGCCCTCAGCCTCTATTTATAGAAGATTTCTAGCTTAGCACCGACGCGGTGAAAAGGCAAGTGGCTCGACGAATCGGGTTCGACGCCAGAATGTGAAACGACAAGTGGTTCGACGCTCAGAATGTGAAACGACAAGTGGTTCGACGTCCCGTAAAGGTAATTACTATTAACGAAGGTAAATACTATCGACGGGTAAATACTATTCACAAGGGTAATTACTATCGACGAAGGTAATTACTATCGACGAAGGTAAATACTATTCACAAGGGTAATTACTATCGACGAAGGTAATTACTATCGATTTTAGGTAAATACTATTCACAAGTGGTAATTACTATCGACGGGTAATTACTATCGACGAAAGGTAAATACTATCGACGAAGAGACTCTTAGATGATTTACATACGAGCCCCCATAAAATAATCAAACTTACCACAAATCATTTTTTTTTTAATCAACACATATTTAATCTTTCAACAATTATTAATCATTTATAACTTGTCGCCTCAATTATTGATTTAATACTATAACATATTATACGTATGATACTGCGACAATAATCAATCAATAATATAAGAGATATGATGCAAAGAATTATCAGAAAGTAATAATCGAGCATATACCGAGTGACTTCACGTAAAGATCAATAATCAATACCGCAGCTACTACGCAACTACGCCAGACATCGCATTTCTTACCAATTTGTAGTTCAACAGCTTTTAATTCAGAACACCTCCCGCCGTATTTTTATAAAATATTTTTGTCGCTTTCAATCCGACAATAATTTCATCAGGGGGTCCACCAATGATTGAGCTATCAGCATTTAATATTCCCTAACAAAAAGAATATTCCCTAACCAAACTAATATTTTATAACAACTCGCATACTTTGCAAAATTTATAAATATTACCCACAACTATAATATTATATCAAATTTATTCCATAATATTCAAAAATAATATTTATAGAAAAATTCATCTTTATTTATAAAAGCCGGGTCTTACAACCTCCCTTCTTATGAAATTTCACCTCGAATTAGGGTACGACTGGTATGTCAAGAGGTAAGGATACCTTGATTTCATTTCGATTCTAACTCCCAAGTCATTTCTCAACATCGTGGTTCCTCCACAAAACTTCGATTTCGAGGTATAACCTCGAGCGTAGAATATGTTCCTTCTTATCCAAAATTTGAACAGAACCTCTTCATACGCCAAATCTTCCGCTATTTCGTCCTGGCTTCTAACTCAATAATATGGTTCGGGTCTTTCACATATTTACGTAACATAGATATGTGAAAAACGCAGATGAACACGAGACATATTTCAGCAGAAAGTCGAGTCTATAGCCACGCTCCTACCGATCGAGGATTAAAATGGACCGGCGAATCGAGGGTTAAGTTTTCCTCTTTTCCAAATCTTGTAACTCCTTTCCATGGAGCAACTCTAACAACACACGATCTCCTATATCGAATTCCACGCCCTTTCGATGAAGATCAAGATAACTCTTTTGTCGATTTTGTGAGGTTTTTATACGTCATTTGATCGTTTCAATCTTTTCCGTAGTCATACGCATCAACTCCTCCCCCAACAACGCTGCTTCACCCACCTCATCCCAAAGATACCGAGAACGATACTTTCTTCCATACAACGCTCGAATGGAGCCATGCCAATACTTGCTTGATAACTCGCTGTCAGAGGAAAACTCCACCAATGGTAAGAACTTGTCCCAACTCCCTCAAATCAAGGACACAGTCTTAATAGATCTTCAAGAGTTTGAATAGTCCTCCCGATCGTCCGTCTGTCTCGAGGATGATATGCCGAGCTAAATCGTAAGTCTGCGTGCTCATAGCTTTTTTGCAAACTAACCCAAAATCGTGAAGTTAATCTGGTCTCGATCGTAAACTATGGATACCGCAGATACCACGCACCACAATCTTCGCTTATGTACATACATACGAGCAAGACGCTCAAGTGTATAAGTTTCTCGACGGTAAGAAGAAATGAGCGACTTGGTCAACCTATCAACAATGACCCAAATCGATCAACGCCTTGAGAAACCTTAGAAGACCCAGAATCTAAATCCATGGTAATGTGCTCCCACTTCCATTCGAATTTCAAGTGGTTGCAATGGACCTTTTGGTACTTGATGCTCCGCTTAACTCGCTGACAAGTTAGACACCTCGAGATAAATAAAATATCTATCTCTCTTTCATATTGCTCCACCAAAATGTATGACGGTAATATCATGATACATTTCGTACTCCTGTGATGGATTGCAAAATGGTGTGTCAGGTGCCCCCATCATGATATTATACTTTAAATCGTGGTCGTTAGAACACAAAGTCCGAGTCGACTCAAGTATTCCTTCTTCATCGATTCTTGCTCCCAAGATAAGACCTTCTCAGACTTTCTTCCTCATACGCATCACCTCCGTGTCCAGAAGCTCGAGCAGCCTTTAACTTTATCAATTAAAGTTTCTGCTCTACTCAGATACTCGCTTATCATCACACGCGTCCCTCGAGTCTTTAATTCTATCTCCATCCTTTGCAAGTCACACAAAATGGGCCTTTCATACGACAATATCGCACTCAGATTTCAGATATGATTTTCTACTCAACGCGCCACCACCACGCTCGCTTCCAGATGGTATCGATGGTACGATCATAATCTTTCAATAGCTTCAAGCCAACGCCGTTGTCGCATGTCGAGTTCCTTTTGAGTGAAGAAATATTTGAGGCTTTTATGATCCGTAAAGATCTCCACTTTCTCCCATACAAGTAATGCCTCCAAATTTTAAGTGCAAAGATAACAAATGCTAACTCTAGATCATGAGTAGGATAATTCCTCTCATATTCTTTCGAGTTGTCGCGAGGCATAAAGCTATTACTTTTCCATGTCGCATGAGAACACATCCCAACCCTTTGCTCAAGCATCATCAGAGATGACAAATCCTCCGAGCCGATGGTATTGTCGTAACAAAATAAATAAGTCTCCTCTCGAAGTTCTTGAAAACTCTTCTCACATTCTTCGCCCAAACCAACTTTCAGATCTTCCGAGTCACCGAAATAATGGAATAGCGATTCGAGAAAATCCTTCCACGAATCTCCGATAATAACCAAATAAACCGAGAAAGCTACGATTTCTATTATCGATTTAGGTTGTTCCTACCAATAGCTTCAATCTTTGCCGGGTCAATGATATTCCATGACTTGATACCACGCGTGCCCAAGGAATGCTACTTCTTCAAGCCGTAACTCGTGATTTCTTCAACTCGCATAAAGCTTATATTCACGGTTTTTGGAGTGTCACCTTCAAGTGTTGCTTTCATGATCTTCACTACTTTTTTGGAATAAATAAGGATGTCATCAATAAAGACGACCACAAAGTGATCTAAATATTCCTCAATACTTGGCTCATCATATCCACGAAGGCAAAGAGAGCATTAGTCAATCCAAAGGATACGACTAGAATTCATAATGCCCGCATCGAAGTTCCGAAAGCCGCCTTTTGAATGTCACGCCGTTCTAATCTTCAATCGGTGATATCCTAACGAAGATCAATCTTTGAAAAGAATTTGCTCTCAAATCGGGTCAAACAGTCATCAATACGCGGCAATGGATACCTATTTTGATGGTGACGGATTCAACTCCCGATAATCAATACAAAGTCGATACTCCCATCTTTCTTCTTCACGAATGTAACAGAGCACCCCAAGGAGAAGTACTAGACGAATAAAGCCAATGTCTAACAATTCCTCGCAGCTGGGTCTTTAACTCCTCAAGTTCAATAGAGCTATTCGACATGGGCTTGAAATAGGTTTTGTACCGGTTCAAGGTCGATACAAAATTCAATTTCACGCCTGGGGTAGGCCAGAAGTTCTTCTGGAATACGTCAGAAATTTATTAACAATAGAAATATCGCTTAAAACCGACGATTTTTATTTAAATCATGATATGAGCTAAGAAAGCTTTCGACATCCGCTTTTCAATAAACGGTCAGCTTTATGGCTTGAGATGACCGTGATTGATTTTAATGGTTTGGTCGTTGAATTCGATAATAGGTTGATTAGGAATATGAAAGCTAACAACCTTACGAAAAACAATCAATTTTTGCATGATAAGTAGTTAACCAATCAATCCCTGTAATCACGCCAAATGCAAGTATTTTTAATGAAATAAGATCGACAGTAAATGTGAGGGTACCGATTCGAACCAAACAAGACTTATAAACAAAGGGATGTAATGAAGGTTTCTCCCAACCTGAGTTTCCACAGATAAGTCAAAGTCTAATTTCTCCTGAGTCAAATTTAATCGATGAGCGCAAGTAGAGAAATAAAAGAATGGGTAGAACCCAGATCAAATAAAGTATGACTTCATTGAGAGTTTATGATAAGCTTACCCGTGATGACCTCATTCGGATTCCTCGCTTTTTGGGAGGTCACAACAAATGCTCTCCTCAGACTACCGGCTTTGAATTTTCTGGGATGGCCTTTGTGCTTCCATCCTAGTCAATTTGTCTTCTCAGAAACGACAAAATCGAGCTAAGTTGACCTTCTCTTCCACAATTATAACACGCTTTGACTACATTTACGCAGCTTGATCGATGTGTCCTCTCCTCCGCATTTGAAGCATACGATAGTGGTCTTTCTCCTTCCTTAACAACGGGTGCCAGTGTCGACGCCTTTCCATCATCATTGAATCTCCTTTCTCGAAATGTCCATTCTATTGTTTTTGGCCCCGACACCACCAAGTGGTTACCATATCCGCCCGTTGATTCCTCCACGCTTGTTGTCACCGCCGATGACTATTCTCGCCGGTATTATAATTTTGCTTACCGCTTCTTTAGTTGTAGGCTGACTCATTATCGCGCTTCCACTAATCGAGCCCTATTTACAACATCCTAATACAAACACAGCTTTGAGAAATAAGATGTCGACGATTCTCCTGGCTTCAAACCTCTTAAAAACATTCGCCATTCTCTTCTTCATTATCCACCAAGTGGGACGCAAACCGTGATAACTCCGCAAATTTTGCCTCGATCATGACACTGGCCATATTGTTTTGTTCCAACTTGATAAACTCCACCTCCTTCATGTGGCTAATACTTTCAGTGAAAGTATTTGTCGCTGAATGTACCCCCCGAACTTCTCCCAAGATATCTTCAAGACAAATTGTCGAGTACGCTTTTACCGATTCCCACCAAGAATCCGCCTCCGCCGCAACATAAAGGCGTAGTGGAACCTTTTGCTTCCTGAGCATCCCAAGACATCAAATATCTTGTAATCTGCTTATCCATGCTTCCGCCGTAAGTGGTTTTGCTCTCCCTTAAACTCCTAAGTGGTCCCAGCCCTTAAATTGTTTAATGCTAAGTGACCGCCGAGAGTTTTCCGTGTTTCCACCCCACGCTTTTGGACAGAGTCGCCTCGCCATTGTCAGATAAATCGTGATAAAGCCTCCAACATTCGATCATTCGCTCATTTGGTCAAGGTTGTTGTTTGTATGAGGATTGTCGCCTTCCGATGCACATTATCTCGATTATCGATATGTGGTGAATCAACAACGCTCAAGGCCCATCATATTCTCAACATTCTCGTATGTCATTTTTAGACATCGCCACAAAACAAAAGGTTAATCGACATGTAACAAATTATCCCTATCTTCCCGACCAACCAATAAAATATCACATAAACTTAGTAGGTCATACTAACAAGGTATTCCCCGCCTCCCTCCTAGTACTATTCTCACATCTTAGCCAGTGATCATATCCTCTAAGCTCGATACTAACCGCGACGCCCCCAAATTTAGTATACATCACCCATCTTGGGTCGCCACTTACATGGTATGTAATTTAAAAACAACTTATTAACATAACTGTCGTGGTACAATACGACATAAAATCGTGAGTTTAAATACAAATATCGCTTACTAGATATTATACAAACTCAAACAAAAAGTCCTCATTACAGCTTATTATCACACTATTTTACGTAATAAATGAGGACTACTAATGCTATCTTCAGACCATCACTGCTTCCGACTCGTCCCAAATTATATTATCATTTCCTCAAGAGAATAAAGGAAAGAAAGGTGAGCTCAACTAGCCCAAGAAGAAATATTACGACTAAGATAATGCGTAATAAATTATCAATAGTCTTCAATAATGTTAAACCGATAAAATACAATGTATAACCGCTTTAATCAAGCAATGAATACGCAATCCATTAAAAGAGTCAAGTAGAAAATAAAGTCTACTATCTTTTAGGTTTTAAAAGGTTTTTCATCATCGCTTATAGCCGAGACTCACTTTTAATAAATATTTCACATCATCGAATCACCCCCGCACTACTACCAAGGATATTCTTTAAGATCACGACCACAATTATTCATGACACTACGCCCAAGAATATTTGTGTATTCATTAATGGTCATGATCATGCCAACAATCGGCCCATCAATGCACTACTACCAATCGAGGATTTTTATCACATCATTTGTAACATTACTACCATGATTACACCGAATAGTCTCTCGGTCATAATCATACCAAGTCCATCTATGCACTACAAAGCATGTATGACTTTCAAAAAAATATAAATACGAGGATGATGACAATGATATAAGAATTCAATAAAACAAGTTCAAGAATTATTTTATCCAGAATTATTAACGCCCAAATTGTCAACATGATATCGCTTTTGTAGAGTAAAATTCAAGAATGATCGTAAGAATATTTCCATGAAAAGATATCGATGAAACGCAAATATCAAGGATATTCTACTAATTTCATGGAGTATAAGTCAAAGTTTTAACCAACCGGGTATAATAAAGAATGGAATAACAAAAGAAATCACCACGCATGCGATGTATCAAGCATGCATGTGTTATTCCAATGTAATAATAAATAATTTAAACCAGTCGTGAAATTCACACCGATGTGATGTTCCAATGTAATAATAAAGATGGAACTGCAT
Source organism: Panax quinquefolius (assembly GCA_020205615.1). Taxonomy (NCBI): domain Eukaryota; kingdom Viridiplantae; phylum Streptophyta; class Magnoliopsida; order Apiales; family Araliaceae; genus Panax; species Panax quinquefolius. The sequence goes on along the minus strand of CM035155.1, from coordinate 4,640,567 downwards.
CCTGTAAAAACACACGTATAGATATTCCAATGTAATAATAAAAATTTAACCAGTCCCGTGTAAAAACACACGCATGTGATGTTCCAATGTAAATAATAAAGATTTTAACCAGTCCCAAAAACACACGCATGTGATGTTCCAATGTAATAATAATAAAGATTTTAACCAGTCCTGTAAAAACACATGCATGTGATGTTCCAATGTAATAATAGAAGAATGTCACCAAGTATAGGGTAAACCACTTATACAAAAGTTATTCCAATGTAATAATAAGCAATGGAATAACAATGCCTCTCTTCAATAATAAGAAAGAATAACACCCCTTACATTTGGTAGAGATTGAATATCGCAAAGAAGGTAAGAATAAAATACTCTTCTTCTTTCTCTTATTCTCTATACTTTCTCTCTATAGCTTGAATGAATTCGTGAAAAATAATGAAGCCCTCAGCCCTCTATTTATAGAAGATTTCTAGCTTAAAGACCGCCGTGTGAAAAGGCAAGTGGCTCGACGAATCGGCTTCGACGCCTCGAATGTGAAACGACAAGTGGTTCGACGCTCCGTAATGTGAAACGACAAGTGGTTCGACGTCTGTAAAGGTAATTACTATTAACGAAGGTAAATACTATCGACGGCTGTAAATACTATTCACAAGGGTAATTACTATCGACGAAGGTAATTACTATCGACGAAAGGTAAATACTATTCACAAGGGTAATTACTATCGACGAAGGTAATTACTATCGACGGTAAGGTAAATACTATTCACAAGGGTAATTACTATCGACGGAAGGTAATTACTATCGACGGTTAAGGTAAATACTATCGACGAAGAGACTCTTAGATGACATATACGAGCCCCCATAAAATAATCAAACTTACCACAAATCATTTTTTTTCATCAACACATATTTAATCTTTCAACAATTATTAATCATTTATAACTTGTCGCCTCAATTATCGATTTAATACTATAACATATTATATGTATGATACCGCGACAATAATCAATCAATAATATAAGAGATATGATGCAAAGAATTATCGTAGTAATAATCGAGCATAAATGAAAGTGACTTCACGTAAAGATCAATAATCAATACCGCAGCGCTACTACGCAACTACGCCAGACATCGCATTTTTACCACCGGGTAGTTCAATGCTTTTAATTCAGAATACCTCCGCCGTTATTTTTATAAAATATTTTTGTCGCTTTTCAATCCGATAATAATTCTGCTAGGGGTCCACCAATGATTGAGCCATCAGTATTTAATATTCCCTAACAAAAAGAATATTCCCCACCAAACGAATATTTTATAACAACTTGCATACTTTGCAAAATTTATAAATATTACCCACAACTATAACATTATATCAAATTTATTCCATAATATTCAAAAATAATATTTATAGAAAAAAATTCATCTTTATTTATAAAAAGTCTGGGTCTTATATATACAAGTCCATCTATGCACTATATTCACACCACAAGGATATTTGTTAATCAACTTACAGCCATTTATGACAATTATTTACTTTTTTAAAAAATATAAATACGAGGATGATGACAATGATATAAGAATTCAATAAAACAAGTTCAAGAATTATTTTATCTAGAATTATTAACGTCCAAATTAAAAAATTTCAAGAATGATCGTCAAGAATAATATTTCCATGAAAAGATACTGATGAAACACAAATATCAAGGATATTCCACTAATTTCATGGAGTATAGAAGTCAAAGTTTTAACCAACTGGGTATAATAAAGAATGGAATAACAAAAGAAATCACCACGCACGCGATGTAGATCGCATGCATGCATGTTATTCCAATGTAATAATAAATAATCTAACCAGTCAGTCGTGAAATTACAATCGATGTGATGTTCCAATAGAATAATAAAGATGGAACCAGATCCTGTAAAACACACGATAGATATTCCAAATGTATTAATAAAGATTTTAACCAGTCCTGTAAAACACATGCATGTGATGTTCCAACAGTAATAATAAAGATTTTAACCAGTCCTGTAAAACACATGCATGTGATGTTCCAATGTAATAATAATAAAGACTTTAACCAGTCCGATGTAAAACACATGCATGTGATGTTCCAACAAAATAATAATAAAGATTTTAACCAGTGTCCGTGTAAAACACACGCATGTGATGTTCCAATGTAATAATAAAGAATGTCACCAAGATAGGGTAAACCACAGATACAAAGTTATTCCAATGTAATAATAAGCAAATGAATAACAACAGCTTCTTCATGAATAAGAAAGAATAACACCCCTTACATTTGGTAGAGATTGAATACCGCAAAGCAGTAGTAAGAATAAAATACTCTTCTTCTTTCTCCTTATTCTCTCTATACTTTCTCTCTATAGCTTCAATGAATTCGTGAAAATAATGAAGCCCTAGCCTCTATTTATGAAGATTTCTATCTTAGCACCCGCCGTGTGAAAAGGCAAGTGGCTCGACGAATCGGTTTGAAGCCCGTAATGTGAAACGACACAAGTGGTTCGACGCCTCAGAATGTGAAACGACAAGTGGTTCGATCGTCCGTAAAGGTAATTACTATTAACGAAGGTAAATACTATCGACGGGTAAATACTATTCACAAGGGTAATTACTATCGACGAAGGTAATTACTATCGATTTAAGGTAAATACAATTCACAAGGTAATAATTACTATCGATTTAAGGTAATTACTATCGACGGGTAAATACTATCGACGAAGAGGCTCTTAGATGATTTACATACGAGCCCCCATAAAATAATCAAACTTACCACAAATCATTTTTTTTTTATCAACACATATTTAATCTTTCAACAATTATTAATCATTTATAACTTGTCGCCTCAATTATTGATTTAATACTATAACATATTATACGTATGATAATCGTGACAATAATCAATCAATAATATAAGAGATATGATGCAAAGAATTACTATAGCAATAATCGAGCATAATAAATTGTGACTTCTCACGTAAAGATCAATAATAAATACCGCAAGCTACTACGCAACCACGCCAGACATCGCATTTTTACCACCTAGTTCAACAGCTTTTAATCTGAACACCTCCGCCGTTATTTTTATAAAATATTTTTGTCGCTTTCAATCCGATAATAATTTCATTGTAGGGGTCCACCAATGATCGAGCCATCAATATTCCCCACAAAAAGAATATTCCCCACCAAACAAATATTTTATAACAACTTCAGATACTTTGCAAAAAATTTATAAATATTACCCACAACTATAACATTATATCAAATTTATTCCATAATATTCAAAAATAATATTTATAGAAAATTCATCTTTATTTATAAAAGTTTGGGTCTTACAACCTCCCTTTCTTATGAAATTTCTCACCTCAAATTAGTAGGTACGCACTGGTATGTCAAGAGGTAAGGATACCTTGATTTCATTTCGCATTCTAACTCCCAAGTCATTTCTCAACATCGTGGTTCCTCCACAAAACTTTCGACTTGAGGTATAACCTCGAGCGTAGAATATGTTCCTTCTTATCCAAAATTTGAACAGAACCTCTTCATATACGCCAAATCTTCCGCTTATTTCGTCCTGCTCTAACTCAATAATATGGTTCGGGTCTTTCACATATTTACGTAATATAGATATGTGAAAAACGCTATGAACACGAGACATATTTCAAGCAGAAAGTCGAGTCTATAGCCACGCCTCCTACTCGACGAGGATTAAAATGGACCGATGAATCGAGGGTTAAGTTTTCCTCTTTTCCAAATCTTGTAACTCCTTTCCATGGAGCAACTTCTAACAACACATGATCTCCTATATCGAATTCCACGCCCTTTCGGGCGAAGATCAAGATAACTCTTTTCACGATTTTGTGAGGTTTTTATACTGCTTGGATCGCTTCAATCTTTTCCGTAGTCATACGCATCAACTCCGGTCCCAACAACGCTGCTTTCACCCACCTCATCCCAAAGATACCGAGAACGACACTTTCTTCCATACAACGCTCGAATGGAGCCATGCCAATACTTGCTTGATAATCGCTTGTCAGAGGAAAACTCCACCAATGGTAAGAACTTGTCCCAACTCCCTCAAATCAAGGACACAGTAGTCTTAATAGATCTTCAAGAGTTTGAATAGTCCTCTCCGATCGTCTCGTCTGGCTCTGAGGATGATATGCCGAAGCTAAATCGTAAGTCTGCGCTCATAGCTTTTTGCAAACTAACCCAAAATCGTGGAAGTGAATCTTCGGGTCTCGATCGTAAACTATGGATACCGACATACCATGCAGCCTTACAATCTCTTTTATGTACATACGAAAGCAAGACGTTAAAGTGTATAAGTTTCTCGATTTGGTAAGAAATGAGCGTATTTGGTCAACCTATCAACAATGACCCAAATCGCATCAACGCCTTGAGAAACCTTAGAAGACCGGTAATCTAAATCCATGGTAATGTGCTCCCACTTCCATTCTCGAATTTCAAGTGGTCAGCAATGGACCTTTTGGTACTTGATGTCTGCTTAACTCGCTGACAAGTTGTACACCTCGAGATAAACAACGCTATCTCTCTCTTCATATTGCTTCCACCAAAATGTATGACTTAATATCATGATACATTTTGGTACTCCTGTGATGGATTGCAAATGGTGTGTCAGGTGCCTCCATCATGATATTATACTTTAAATCGGGGTCGTTAGAAACACAAAGTCCGGAGTCGACTCAAGTATTCCTTCTTCATCGATTCTTGCTTCCTAAGATAAAGACCTTCTTGCACTTTCTTCCTCATACGATCACCTTCCAGTGTCCAGTAGCTTCAATAAATTTAACTTTATCAATTAAAGTCTGCTTCTACTCAGATACTCGCTTATCATCACACGCGTCCCCGAGTCTTTAATTTATCTCCATCCTTTGCAAGTCACATAAAATGGGCCTTTGCAGATTGACAATATCGCACTCAGATTTGCATATGATTTTCTACTCAATGCGCCACCTACCACGCTCTCTTTTTCCAGATGGTATCGATGGTATGATCATAATCTTTCAATCGCCAAGCCAACGCCGTTGTCGCATGTTGAGTTCCTTTGAGTGAAGAAATATTTGAGGCTTTTACGATCCATAAAGATCTCCACTTTCTCCCATACAAGTAATGCCTCCAAATTTTAAGTGCAAAGATAATAAATGCTAACTCTAGATCATGAGTAGGATAATTCCTCTCATATTCTTTCGAGTTGTCATGAGGCATAGGCTATAACTTTTCCATGTCAGCATAAGAACACATCCCAACCCTTTGCCTCAAGCATCACCAGAGATGACAAATCCTCCGAGCCGATGGTATTGTCGTAACAGTGTGCCAAATAAGTCTCCTCGAGTTCTTGAAAACTCTTCACATTCTTCGCCCCAACCGAACTTTCAGATCTTCCGAGTCACCGAATCATCGGAATAGCGATTCGAGAAAATCCTTCCACGAATCTCCGATAATAACCAAATAAACCGAGAAAGCTACGATTTCGGCCATCGATTTAGGTTGTTCCCACTTTGAATAGCTTCAATCTTTGGCTGGTCAATGATATTCCATGACTTGATACCACGCGCCCAAGGAATGCTACTTCTTCAAGCCGTAACTCGATTTCTTCAACTCGCATAAAGCTTATATTCACGGCTTTTGGAGTGTCACCTTTTAAGTGTTGCTTTCACGATCTTCACTACTTTTGGAATAAATAAGGATGTCATCAATAAAGACGACCACAAAGTGATCTAAATATTCCTCGAATACTTGGCTCATCATATCCACGAAGGCAAGAAGAGCATTAGTCAATCCAAAGGATACGACTAGAATTCATAATGCCCGCATCGAGTTCCGAAAGCCGCCTTTGAATGTCACGGTTCTAATCTTCAATCGGTGATATCCTAACGAAGATCAATCTTTGAAAAGAATTTGGCTCCTCAGAATCGTCAAACAGTCATCAATACGTGGCAATGGATACCTATTTTTTGATGGTGACATGATTCAACTCCCGATAATCAATACAAAGTCGCATACTCCCATCTTTCTTCTTCACGAATCGTAACAGAGCACCCCAAGGAGAAGTACTAGACGAATAAAGCCAATGTCTAACAATTCCCGCATTGGGTCTTTAACTCCTCGTTCAATAGAGCTATTCGATATGGGGTTTTGGAAATAGGTTTTGTAACGTTCAAGGTCGATACAAAATTCAATTTCACGCCTGGGGTAGGCCAGAAGTTCTTCTTGGGAATACGCCAGAAATTTATTAACAATAGAATATCGCTTAAAACCGACGTATTTTTATTTAAATCAGCGATACGAGCTAAGAAAGCTCGACATCCGCTTTTCAATAAACGAATAGCTTTATGGCTCGAGATTTAACCGTGATTGATTTTAATGGTTTGGTCGTTTGAATTCGCATAATAGGTTGATTAGAATATGAAAGCTAACAACCTTACGAAAACAATCAATTTTTGTATGATAAGTAGTTAACCAATCAATCCCTTGTAATCACGCCAAATGCAAGTATTTTTAATGAAATAAGATCGACAGTAATGTGAGGGTACCGATTTGAACCAAACAAGACTTATAAACAAAGGGATGTAATGAAGGTTTCCTCCCAACTGAGTTTCCACAGATAAGTCAAAGTCTAATTTCTCCTGAGTCAAATTTAATCGATGAGCGCAAGTAGAGAAATAAAAGAATGGGTAGAACCCAGATCAAATAAAGTATCGACTTCATTAGAGTTTATGATAAGCTTACCCGTGATGACCTCATTCGGATTCTCGCTTTTTGGAGGTCACAACAAATGCTCTCCTCAGACTACAAGTTTTGAATTTTCTGGGACGGCCTTTGGTGCTTCCATCCTAGCTGAATTTGTTTTCAGAAACGACAAAATCGAGCTAAGTTGACCTTCTCTTCCACAATTATAACACGCTTTGACTCGCATTACGCAGCTTTGATCGATGTGTCCCTCTCCTCCGCATTTGAAGCATATGATAGTGTCTTTCTCCTTCCTTAACAACGGGTGCCAGGTCCGACGCCTTTCCATCATCATTGAATCTCCTTTCTCGAAATGTCCATTTCTATTGTTTTGGCCCCGACACACCAAGTGGTTACCATATCCGCCCGTTGATTCCTCCACGCTTGTTGTCACCGCCACGATGACTATTCTCGCCGGTATTATAATTTTGCCACCGCTTCTTTTAGTTCAAGGCTGACTCATTATCGCTACCCACTAATCTGAAGCCCTATTTACAACATCTCAATACAAACACGCTTTATGAGAAATAAGATGTCGACGATTCCTGCTTCAAACCTCTTAAAAACATTCGCGCCCATTCTCTCTTCATTATCCACCAAGTGGGACGAAACCGTGATAACTCCGCAAATTTTGCCTCGTATCATGCGATGACACTGGCCATATTGTTTTGTTCCAACTTGATAAACTCCACCTCCTTCATGTATGGCTAATACTTTCGTGAAAGTATTTGTCGCTGAATGCCTCCCCGAACTTCTCCCAAGATATCTTCAAGACAAATTGTTTGAGTACATTTTACCGATTCCCACCAAGAATCCGCCTCCGCAACATAAAGGCGTATAGTGGAACCTTTGCTTTCTGAGCATCCCAAGACATCAAATATCTTGTAATCATGCTTTTATCCATGCTTCCGCCAAGTGGTTTTGGCTCTCCCAAACTCCTGGTGGTCCCAGCCTCCTAAATTGTTTAATGCGGACCGCCGAGAGTTTTCCGTGTTTCCACCCCACGCTTTGGATGCGAGTCGCCTCTCATCATTGTCAGATAAATCAGATAAAGCCTCAACATTTGATCATTCGTCATTTGGTCAAGTTGTTGTTTGTACGAGGATTGTCGCTTCCGATGCACATTATCCTCGATTATCGAGCATGGTGAATCAACGATCGTCAAGGCCCATTGCTATTCTCAACATTCTCGATGTCATTTTCAGACATCGCCACAAAACAAAAGGTTAATTGACATGTAACAAATTATCCCTATCTTCCTACCAACCAATAAAATAAAGACATAAACTTAGTAGGTCATACTAACAAGGTATTCCCCGCCTCTCCTCCTAGTACTATTCTCACATCTTAGCCAGGATCATATCCCTAAGCTCGATCGCATTTGTGACGCCCCAAAATTAGGTATACATCACCCATCTTGGGTCGACACTTACATGGTACGTAATTTAAATACAACTTATTAACATAACTGTCATGTACAATACTTACATAAATCGTGAGTTTAAATACAAATATCGCTTCACTAGATATTATACAAACTCAAACAAAAGTCCTCATTACGCTTATTATCACACTATTTTACGTAATAATGAGGACTACTAATGCTATCTTCAGACCATCACTGCTTCCCCGACTCGTCCCAAATATATTATCATTTCCTCAAGAGAATAAAGGAAAGAAAGGGTGAGCTCAACTAGCCCAAGAAGAAATATTATGACTAAGATAATGCGTAATAAATTATCAATAGTCTTCAATAATGTTAAACCGATAAAATACAATAGACAACCAGCTTTAATCAAAATGAATACGCAATCCATTAAAAGAGTCAAGTAGAAAATAAAGTCTACTATCTTTTTTTGGTTTTAAAAGGTTTTCATCATCAAGTATAGCCGAGACTCACTTTTAATAAATATTCCACATCATCGAATCACCCCGCACTACGGCCAAGGATATTCTTTAAGATCACGACCACTATTAATTATTCATGCACTACGTGCCAAGAATATTTGTGTATTCATTAATGGTCATGATCATGCCAACAATCGGCCCATCAATGCACTACTACTAATCGAGGATTTTTACCACATCATTTGTAATTTTTACTACCATGATTACACCGAATAGTCTCTCGTCATAATCATACCAAGTCCATCTATGCACTACAAAGCCATGATGACTTTAAAAAAATATAAACACGAGGATGATGACAATGATATAAGAATTCAATAAAACAAGTTCAAGAATTATTTTATCCAGAATTATTAACGCCCAAATTAGTAAAATTCAAGAATGATCGTAAGAATATTTCCATGAAAAGATATCGATGAAACACAAATATCAAGGATATTCCACTAATTTCATGGAGTATAGAATTCAAAGTTTTAACTAACCGGGTATAATAAAGAATGGAATAACAAAAGAAATCACCACGCACGCGATAGAATCAAGCATGCATGTGTTATTCCAATGTAATAATAAATAACGGAGCTGTGTCGTGAAATTCACAATCGGCAGATGTTCCAATAGAATAATAAAGATGGAACCGCATCCGGTGTAAAACACACGACATAGATATTCCAATGTAATAATAAAGATTTTAACCAGTCCTGTAAAACACACGCATGTGATGTTCCAACAGTATTAATAAAGATTTTAACCAGTCCTGTAAAACACATGCATGTGATGTTCCAAATGTATTAATAATAAAGATTTTAACCAGTCCTGTAAAACACACGCATGTGATGTTCCAACAAAATAATAATAAAGATTTTAACCAGTCCTGTAAAACACACGCATGTGATGTTCCAATGTAATAATAAAGAATGTCACCAAGTATAGGTAAACCACAGATATAAAAGTTATTCCAATGTAATAATAAGCAATGGAATAACAACAGCTTCTCTTCATGAATAGAAAGAATAACACCCTTACATTTGGTAGAGAGATTGAATACTGCAAAGCAACAGAAGAACAAAATACTCTTCTTCTTCTCTCTATTCTCTATACTTTCTCTTCTCTATAGATCGAATGAATTCGTGAAAAATAATGAAGCCCTAGGCCTCTATTTATAGAAGATTTCTAGCTTAAGACCCGTCGTGTGAAAAGGCAATGGGTTTCGACGAATCGGTTTGACGCTCGTAATGTGAAACGGACAAGTGGTTCGACGCGTCAGAATGTGAAACGACAAGTGGTTCGACGTCTGGTAAAGGTAATTACTATTAACGAAGGTAAATACTATCGACGGGTAAATACTATTCACAAGGGTAATTACTATCGACGAAGGTAATTACTATCGACGAAGGTAAATACTATTCACAAGGGTAATTACTATCGACGAAGGTAATTACTATCGACGAAGGTAAATACTATCGACGAAGAGACTCTTAGATGATGACATACGAGCCCCCATAAAATAATCAAACTTACCACAAATCATTTTTTTTTTCATCAACACATATTTAATCTTTCAACAATTATTAATCATTTATAACTTGTCGCCTCAATTATTGATTTAATACTATAACATATTATATGTATGATATTGTGACAATAATTGAATCAATAATATAAGAGATATGATGCAAGAATTATCGTAGTAATAATCGAGCATAAATTGAGTGACTTCTCACGTAAGCATCAATAATAAATACCGTGTGCTACTACGCAACCACGCCAGACATCGCATTTTTTACCACCTTGTAGTTCAACAGCTTTTAACGGTAATACCTCCGCCGTTATTTTTATAAAATATTTTTGTCGCTTTTCAATCCGATAATAATTTCGCTAGGGGGTCCACCAATGATTGAGCCATCGCATTTAATATTCCCTAACAAAAGAATATTCCCCACCAAACGAATATTTTATAACAACTCGCATACTTTGCAAAATTTATAAATATTACCCACAACTATAACATTATATCAAATTTATTCCATAATATTCAAAAATAATATTTATAGAAAAATTCATCTTTATTTATAAAAGTTTGGGTCTTACAAAGATTAACTCCGATTAAGATTAAAGGTGTCACAACGGTCACATTCACTCCATTGTGAATATTTTCACCGCCATTTCCAAACACCGCCACAAACACAGTAATAATTAATATATCAAATATTATCCCTATACTCCCGAATTTCCACCAATTAAATAACAAATAAACTTAGTAGATCATACTAACAAGGAATTCTCGCCTCTCACCTCCTAGTTCTTATCTCGATCTTAGCCGTGGATCATATCCCTAAGCTTTGATACTAACTGTGACGCCCCCAAAATTAGGTATACATCACCCATCTTGGGTCGCCACTTACATGGTACATAAATTCAATTACAACTTACTAATATAACTGCCGTGGTATAATACGACATAAATCGTGAGTTTGAATACAAATATTGTCTACTAGATATTATACAAACTCAAAAGGAGTCCTCATTACAACTATTATCACACTATTTCATTAATAGTGAGGACTACTAATGCTATCCTCTCGACCATTACTCCGCTCCCCAACTCGTCCTCCAAATATGTTCTCATTTCCTCAAGAGAATAAAGTGAAAGAAAGGGTGAGCTCAACTAGTCCAAAGAAGAAATATTATGACTAAGATAATGCAGTAATAAATTATCATTAGCCTTCAACAAAGGTTAAACCGATAAAATACAATAGACAACTAGTTTAATCTGCAATGAATATGCAATCCATTAAAAGAGTCAAGAGAAAATAAAGTCTACTATCTTTTAGGTTTTAAAAGGTTTTCATAAATTTTATCATTAAGACTCGGGCTTTAATGAATAAACCACAATATCTAATCATCCCCGTATTTACTACGCCAAGGATTTTCATCAAATTATCAATGGTCATGACTATACCGAATCACCCCCGTCATAATCATACCAAAACTATCCATCACCGCATTACATGCCACCGAGGACTTTTTATCACATCATTTATAACAAGCCATGATTATACCGAATGATCCTCGGTCATAATCATACTAAGTTCATCTATGCACGTAAGCCAAAGATAACATATTATAACACGAGGATGATGACAATGACATAATAATTCAATAAAACAAGTTCAAGAATTATTTTATCCAGAATTAAGAACGTCCAAATTGTCAACAAGATATCGCTTTGTAGAGTAAAATTCAAGAATGATCGTAAGAATATTTCCATGAAAAGATATCGGATGAAACGCAAATATCAAGAATATTCTACTAATTTCATGGAGTATGTAAGTCAAAGTTTTAACCAACCGGTATAATAAAGAATGGAATAACAAAGGAAATCACCATGCATGCAGATTGCAGATGTATGTGTTATTCCAATGTAATAATAATAACTTAACCAAAGTCGTGAAATTCACAATCGACGTGATGATCCAATGTAATAATAAATGTTTGAATAATAATAAATAATGGAACCAGTCCGTGTAAAACACACGTATGTGATATTCCAATGTAATAATAAATGCATAATAATAAACAATGGAACCAGTGTCCTGTAAAAACACGCATGTGATATTCCAATGTAATAATAAAGAATGGAATAATGTAAGAAGATCACCAAGTATAGGGATTCCACAGATACAAAAGTTATTCCAATGTAATAAATAAGAATGGAATAATATAAAGATTTCACCAAGTATAGGTACGCCACAGATACAAGTTATGTATAGTGTAAGACCGAAATTTTTTAAATAAAAAGGAATTTCCTTTATTTATTATTTTGAAATAGTAAGGGTTGATTTGTTTAATGTGGATAGCATGGTTAAATACGCAAATATTTCAAAATAAAGCAGTGGTTATAAAATATTCATTGTTGTTTGGGAATATTCGTTTGTCGTCGTGGAATATTCGTCTTCGTTTGTGAATATTCGTGACGACGGTACAAGCATGTGTGGGCCCCATAATGTAAAAAGCGATTGGATGAAGAAAACGACAAATATAAGTTGTTTTTAAATAACGGCGAAGTTATTTATTGTTAATATTATCGCTTGAATACCCTTATGGTTAAAACACACTAATACGCTGTTGTTGAAGAAGAATACACGTGATTGCACCAATTATTGATTCTTACGTAAGAAGGCACTACTCAATAATGGTTACAGAATTATCGCTCAAAGATTTTATCGAGTTAATAATTGTCGCGTTGATATTTTATATCATTGTTGTTTCAATAATTGTCATTACACAAAGATTTTTCATTATCGGGCAATAATTCATATTATCCTAATAATATTATTAGATAACATTATTGGCAATGTCTAGAAAGTTCTCATTCAAGGAGAGGTTCAATCATCTAATCATGCGCCACTAAGAAGAAATTTTATCGAAAGCCCTCTTCCCTGAACCCGCCTCATTCATCAATATTGTGATTCTGTAATATTATTTGTGAATAATTAATTATTGATTTATATGATGAGGAAAATATTGATTTTATGTGGATATAGATGGAGAAAATTTTAAAATGATAATTAATATTTTATCTTTTTCCGATAAAATAATTCATTTAAATATATTATTTTAATAATATATTAACTATGATATTTTTTACAATGAATGTGGGATATATGAGTATATGAGGAGGAAGAGTATTTTGTGGCATTAAATGTTTAACACATGTTTTGTGTGTTGGTGGACACAATTATCGATCAAATTTGATTATAAACTTGTAAAATCACCCGTTTGTGGATTTCGGTCAATTTCTATTTGGAATTTGGAAAAACTTTCTTCTGCAAAGTTGTAGAGAATTGAATTTCCTATAAAAACTCATGAGATTCGAATTTTCTGATGAAAGGGCTATTTATTATGAATTATTGAAGTTCCAAAGTTCAAATAATTGATTTTGGGAGTTTAAATTATTTTGTTAAGAAAAACGTTTTTTGTATTTTTTTGGACATCATTAACATGTGTGGCTGGTGTTTTGACCAAAAGGTGGGCTAAGGAAAATTTGTATAATTATATTAATATTATATTAAATTTTCTGCTTTGCTGTGTTCTAAGCATTTTCCTATAAATAGGTGCTTAGGTTAGAATTGAAAATCACACCGTAAACCTAAGTTTTCTCTATTTCTCTCGATATTTTGAGCGTATTCTTGTGAGTATTTTGAGTATACTTTGAGTATTGCTAGATTCGCAAGTTCCTTCAAAGACTATACCCTTAGATTCCAAATTTAAAAAGACTAATCTTCGAGGTAAGGGATATTATTTTTTTTTAGAATGATATTATTTCTTCAATATCATTATAATCGAAATGTTGATCCGAAGTTTTATCAAATTTGGAACTTTTTCATGTCAAGGGTTACTATTCATGGGTTACTATTCATGAGTTACTATTCACGAAGTTACTATTCACGGGTTACTATTCATGAGTTACTATTCACGAAGTACTATTCACGTAAGCGTGAAGATGTTTTTGTGGAATTTCTATCTTTTGCGTGTGGAGTTACTATTCACGTGATATCTTACTTTCACGATACGCACTATTCACGATATAATCTTACTATTCAATTAAAAATAATTTTTTTTTTTTCAAAAATATCTATTCGGATACTAGCTCGATTGTATAGATGTTTTGATCATTCTTGAATTTTACACCACTATGATTATTTTTGAGGTATTTTTTGACGTGATAAAACCAAGTACGAATCCTTAATCCTTAATCCTCGTCATTTTGTTTCACCGGATTCGCTTTTTAAAAATATTTTCATCATCCTCATCTTAAATGATGATATTATGGAATATCTTTGGCCCCAGAAGTGCAAAGATGAATGATTTCTTAAGAATATCTTTGGCTGTAGTGCAAAGATGAATGATTTCTCAAGAATATCTTTGGCCTCAGAGTGTAAAAGATGAACAGTGTTTAAATGAATACTGACTAATCGATGAATATCTTTGGCTCGTAGTGCAAAGATGAATATTTGATTCCGTATGTATATCGATTGATGTTACAGGATAAAAGATAGACGATGAACTTTTAAATTCATACATAGAAGATAGTAGTTTGCATTCTCTACTTAACTCTTCTAATGAATTATTATTTCATGCATGAATATTGATTTAAAGTTTGTCGTTTCTATCAGATTCTATTAGATTTTTCCTGTCGTCAAGACTAACGATAATTTGTCAGTATATTATCTTAGTCATAATATTCTTTATCGGTAGCTAGTTGAGCTCACCCTTTTCCTTTTTGTTCCATTTTTCTCGTGAGGCTAGAATATAAATGAGTACGAGCCTGGGTATGGAATGAAGTTTTTAGAAAGGATTGTTTAGTAGTCCTCACCATTTTGTAAAATAATGTATCAATAAATGTGATGAGGATTTATTTGAGTATAGATATTGTCTGTAAGATAATATTTGTATTCAAACTCACAGCTTTTATCGTTGTAATAATAAAGTTGTAGTTGTTTCATGCTCATGTATTGACAACTCGTAATGGTGATGTATACCTATTTTGGGGGCGCACATATAGGGTATGCCACTTTTACAAAGTTATTCCAATGTAATAATAATGAATGGAATAATGTAAGTTCTCTTCATGAATAAGAAAGAATAACACCCCTTACGGTACAACAAAAATAATATCCCTCACCGTAAAAGACACCGAATATCAAAGTAAAGGAAGTACCGTAATACTCTTCTTCTTTCTCTCTATGTAGATTTTCTCTCTATAGCTTCTCTCTATAATTTCTCTCTCTGAGTTTCAAAGAATTCGTAAGAAAATAATGAAGGAATGAGCTTCTATTTATAGGAAAATAGAATGCATAGTAATTAATCCATGAACGGTCCAGATTGATTTACTTTAATCTGACGGTCCATATTTAAAGCAAAATCTTTTAAATAAAATATCATATATTCTATTTATATAAAAATATTTTACTATGCAAACACTATGCAACACTATGTAAAACACTATGCCCAGTAAAGAATATTATGACTAAGATAATATACAACAAATTACCGTTAGTCTTCAACAGGGAAAAATCTAATAGAATACAATAGACAACAAATTTTAAATCAATATTCGCAATGGAAATAATAATTCATTAGAAGAGTTAAGTAGAGAATGCAAACTATTATCTTCTATGTATGAATTTAAAAGTTCATCGCTCATCTTTTATCCTCCGTAACATCAATCAATATACATCCGAATCAAATATTCATCTTTTGCACTACAGCCAAAGATATTCATCACCGGGTCATGTTCATCTAAACACTGCTCATCTTTGCACTACTACCAAAGATATTCTTCGTAAATCATTCATCTTTGCTACTACGTGCCAAAGATATTCAATAATATCACCATTTAAGACCGAGGATGATGAAAATATTTTAAAGAAACGAATCCAAAGGAAACAAAATGACAAGGATTAAGGATTAAGGATTCAGATTTTGTTTTATCCATGTTCAAAAATAATACCTCAAAAATAATCATAGTGGTGTAAAATTCAAGAATGATCAAAACACGGATACAATCAAAGCTAGATCCGTATAGATATTTTGGACAAAAAGAAAAAATTTTATTTTTCTATGAATAAGGTCAGATATCGTGAATAGTGCCAGATACGTGAATAAGAATCTACACCAAAAGATAGAAATTCCACAAAAACATCTTCACACTTCATTAATAAGACTCGAATAAGAATCCGTAATAAGAATCTCATGAATAAGAACTCGTGAATAAGAACTCATGAATAAGAACCCCGATATGAAAAAGTTCTAAATTTGATAAAAGTTTCAACCAATATTTCAAAGATAATGATATTGAAGAAATAATATCATTCGAGAAGAAAAATAACATCCCTTACCTCGAAAGATCAAGATTTCTAAATTAAACACCTGATATAAAGCTATGACTTGACTTCAAGACCGCATAACAATACTCAAAGTATACTCAAAATACTCATAAGAATACGCCACGATAATATAGAGAGAGAAAACTTCAGCTTCAGTGTGATTTTCAATTCTAACCCAAGACCCTATTTATAGAAATCGCTAGAAACACCAAAAGCAGAAAATTTAATAAAATATTAATATATATATTATAATTTCCTACGCACACTTTCTAAGATTCAAATTATCAGCCAAACAAATGGTCCCCCTCACCAAAATCAATAAAAACGTTTTCTTAATAAAATTAATAAAACTCCCAAAAATCAATTATTCAGAATTTCGTAACATCAATAATTCATAATAAATAACCCTTTTATCGTAAAATTCAATCTCATGAGTTTTTATAGGAAATTCAATTCTCTACAACTTTGCGTAAGAAAGTTTTTCCAAATTCCAAATGAAATTGACCGAAATCCACAAACCAAGATTTTACGCGCTATAATCAAATTTCAAATTCAATAAATGGGGTCCACCGACATGTTTAACATGTTTTAAACATTTATTGCAAATAAAATACTCTTCCTCCTCAGATACTCATATATCCCACATTCGTTGTAAAAATATCACCATTATTATATTATTAAAATATAATAATATATTTAAATGAATTATTTTATCGTAAAAAGATAAAATTTCAATTTTCAACAATTGTCACATTAAAATTTTTTTCTCCATCTATATCCACATAAAATCAATATTTTTCATCATATGAATCAATAATTAATTATTCACAAATAATATTACGTAATCACAATATCGACAACCGTGCAGCTTCCTGTGAAAAGGGGGCTTTCCAATAAGAATTTCTTCTTACTCTACAAGCGCAAATTAGGTGACCAAACCTCTCCTGTATGTAACTTTCTAGATATCGCTAATAATGTTATCTAATAATATTATTCACATAATATGAATTATTGCTTCGATAATGAAAATACCGTAATGACAATTATCAAACAACAAAGAATATAAAATATCAACGCAAAGAATTATTAACTCAATAAAATACTAAATAAGAATTATCGTAACCATTATCGAGTAGTGCCTTTCACGTAAGAATCAATAATTGGTGCAATACCGCATGCTACCGTGTTTTAACCAATTTGTAGTATTTTAACAAAGATAATCTGTGAATAACCACGCCTGCTATTTTTAACCAACTTATATTTTGTCGTTTTTCTTCATCCAATCGCTTTTCACATGGGCTCATACACATATCAAGGCTGTCCGCATTTAATATTCCCCGATAAGACGAATATTCCACTTACCAAACGTAATATTCTCCTACAACAATGAATATTTTATAACCACTTGCTTATTTTGAAATATTTCATGTTTTTACCCCTAACTATCCACATTAATCAAATCAACCCTTACTATTTCAAAATAATAAATAGAGAAAATAAATTTCATTAAGAATAAGTTGAGTCTTACGCCTTCTCTCTATAATTTCTCTCTGTAGAGTTTCAAAGAATTCGTAAGAAAATAATGAAGGAATGAGCTTCTATTTATAGGAAAATAGAATGCATAGTAATTAATCTATGAATCTGGTCTGGATTGATTTACTTTAATCTGACTATTCCATATTTAAAAGCAAAATCTTTTAAATAAAATATCATATATTCTATTTATATAAAAATATTTTACTATCGCAAATACTACGCAACACTATGTAAAACACTACGCAAAACACTATTTAACACTACGATAATAAAATATAATATATTCTATTTATGTATATAACTTTAATAAAAGATTCTTTTATATAAAAGATGCTTCGCTTTTATTACGCTAATAATAATGAATAAAATAAAACGTCATTATCGCTATAATAATTCATATTATTAATCGATAATAATTAATCAAACCGAAATGACTTCTCACATAAAGATCAATAACCAATACCGCGCGCTACTACGCAACCACACGACATCGTCTTTCTTTTACTACCGAAGTAGTTCAACAATATCCACTAGAAAACTTCCGCCGTTATTTCAATAAAATATTTTTGTCGCTTTTCTCAATCCGACAATAATTCTCATGCTAGGGTCCACCAATGATTGAGTAGTTATTGCATTTAATATTCCCGCTAAACCTAATATTCCCAACCAATCTAATATAATATAACCACTGTGATACTTTGCAAAATTTATAAATACTACCCACAACTATAATATTATCTCAAATTCACACCATAATATTAAAAATTATTTCGACAAAATTTAAATCTTTATCGATAAAATCCTGGCCTCACAAATTTACAGAGAGAACCCATTAATTTTCATGTTTTAATCTATTTATGACATTTATACAAACACATAGTATGCAAACTTTAAAAATTATAATTTCAAAAATCTAAGTATATAAACACATAACCTCCATACATAATTTCATTCTTATATCATCTTAATCCTTTATGGTTTCATAATCAAAACTCCCAGAACCAATTTCATATCAATAATAAATATATTCCATCTAATTTCTATAAACTTATTAAAAAAAAAGATAGAATATGGTAAATTAATTGGTTGAAGAATTACCTCAATTTTACATTTTGAGGTGGGATTTGTGAAATTCGCAAAATACAAATAACCTAAATAAAATATACACAAAACAAAGCAAAAATTAAATTTAGAATATCTAAAAACTCAAAACGTAAAACTAATGGAATGTTGAGTAATATATTTTTCCGCATTCATTCAAATGCAACTCCCTGGCATTACTAAAACATAGACCAAATTAATTGCATTATTATTGTCACCAGCAATAGTAGCTTAAACATTGTAAATTTTTTAATTTTTTAGATTAAATAAAAGTAGTGATCAGTGGCACTGGTGTCCGAATTCATGTGGTAAAAGTAGCTTCTTCTTGTTAAGATTTTATCATCGGCACAATTATTAGAAGTATGATCTGATCTGAGTTGAGTTGAATACAGAAGTAATTAACATACAATACATTAACAAGAACAGAAAAGAAAATGAGAAAAACAACAAATGATTAATTCTATTTGCAGAACAAACAACGTTAATGATATCAATCCAATCGCTTACTAAAACGTAACAATCCTAATTCCTAAGCTAGCCTAGCTAGCTACTCATGCAACCACCAGCTAAAACCCAGATAGTTCCTGTTCCTGTTTTGTTTTGTTTTGTTTGATTTGATTTCAGGACCAACCTTGTCCTTGATGCACCCCAATCAACACCAACCTTGAGGCCACCTTTTTTTGGGATCCCATTTCGGAAACCATTTCTTTTTATTTTGGGAACCAAGCGTGGCACCACCATTGTCTTTCCGCGGCGGCCATATCAACTTCAACAAGATACCCCTGCGGCTGCTAGGTGTGGGAGGGCATTCAGCCTTTTTGAAAAATTCATGATCCAGAGCTGAAAATATTTCGTCGTGCCTTCGGATTGCGTTAAGGTTCAAATACCTTTGTTCCAGGGATTCCTTGGGCACATTTCTTGCTAATAAAGGAGAAGCACCACCCCAATGGTTTGTGCCTAAAGATGGGTGTTGGGGAGTCCTGAAATCCAATACTTCCCTTTGCCTCATATTTTACTTTCTCCTCCTCCTCCTCTATTCAATTTTCCTCCTGCTAAAGGTATCTTTATGTAGGATGTATGCATAGAGAAAGTTTTTAAAATTCCCTCCCTCCTTCCTCCCCCATTGGGTACTTCTTCAACAATGTAAGAATCCCAACAGTAATAATAATAATAATAATAATAATAATAATAAATAGAAATAACAATGTTTTCTTTGTGAATTGATAGTGACAAGCCGGTTGTAGAATAATCATTATCAATCATGACAAGCAAATATTTAGCTTGCTAAATGTTTAAAAATACTGATTTAGAGACAAAGGGGGCGGCTACTTTCAGAACAAGGAAAATTACTAATAAATGGCAACCAAATTAATTAACATGTGTTTAGCTTTTAAATCCTTGTTTATTCTATAACCTGATTTTGTATTTGTTCAAATGGAACTTGTAATTTAATGGCAAGCTCAAAGCTTGCATTTCTCACATGTCTTTACTATCCCCTCGTACTCTCCTCTGCAAGCTCATACAGCTTTATCTGATAATGCGGCTTCTTTTATGATATAAACAAGAATAGATCAGGCTCTAAAAAAATTCCAAAATAGTAAACATTGCCATCATAACAGATTACACATCCTACAGATGCTCATGTTTCTTACAAGATGTCTATTTTCCAACAATTTACTAGAAAGGAACCTTAAATATTTGTACATGTCAAAATTTCTAACGATTTACTAGACCAGCAGCTCAAAACCCATCACAAAATTTTTGATTCAAGACCGCATTTTCCAAATCAAGAAGATGCCTCAAATCCTGCTTGTGTCAAGTTCCAACTAAAAGTAGAACTTAACCTGCTCACAGTAGCAGGTGTTTTAGAATTTCCAACTGGATTTCACCATTTAAATTTACAGAGTTAAAAGTATTGAACTGGATGATGGTAGTACCAAAATACCAAAATGAAAGAATAAAGCTAACGTTAAACCCAGAAAGATGAATGCACAAGCAATCGGAGAATTCTTTTCTAAATAACTTGAGAATTGAGCTTCCATTGAGAATTATTTCATTTTGCTTCAGCTAATTTTGCACGAAGCCACTCAGGACTTGATATTTTATTGATGCTGCAAAAGCACACAATATATGAGAAATATAGAAACTATTACTAATATTTTCAGAAGTCAAACTAATATATATCCATTTCTTTTAATGATCAATAAATGGACTGCAATTATCAAACACGAAAAGTGACAAGTTTTTACCATAAGAAAATATCCCCAGTTGATGCTGACTTCTCATAAATCCATTCAGGAACCAGTTCTTGTAACAATCTAAGCTGCTCTTCAAGTTCTCCTGGATATGCAAAATATTATTAGCTCAACAAACAATTGCTACAATGTTGGTGGTTTTCTATTCAATTTGAAGACGAGAACTAAGGGCTTACTTCTGTCAACAATATCCAAGTGGCTTGCAATTATCTTGTGCATAAGCTCATCTTTTGTGATGGTGGAACGCTTGATGGATTGAAAAAAGAAATGAAGCGTGTCGAAGAGCTTAGGTAAGCTGGCAATTATCTGTTGCCGCCGCTTTGCTTGTGAGATTGCTGGATCCTGATCCTCTAGTGCCTTTTTCTCCTTCTCACTTATCTGCAACAAGGAATTTTACTCAGTACCATGTTTCAAATAATTTAGCATATTATTTATAACGCACAAAGTAAGATAGAGATGCAAGAGCAGCAGCGGAGTATACCGGATGACATTCCATAGATAAATGTTTATCTGAATGATTATCTCTAGGATGCTTTGGGCAGAGATATAGCCAATCTCTCTAATTGTTCTAGGAGATTCTAGATAACTAATATAAAAACCCAAAATCATGGAATAACCAAATTGTCCATGAACAACATAACAAAAGATTTTATTAACACTATGTCTGTGAAAGGAAGCTACTGATACTCCTTATTCATATCTCATTTGTGCCGAGTCACTTGGACAGCAGTTTAATTAAAACAAATTTTCGCCCAAATGTAAAATTTGAAGATGCTTTTAGGCATGTTATATCTATGAAGCAGTTCTAGTAAATTTTTCAGGCGTTATTACAAATTCAGCTTTCAAGCAGCAACAATATTTAGTGAAGTCACAAAAGGATCTCTTATGTGACGATGTTTCTGAAAAGCAGAAAGATGATTTTCCTTCTTGATTCTTCTGATTAATTCTCACCTGGGAGTTCATCGTTTTTTCTTTTCTTTTAAATTTAATTCATGGGTTCCGAACCACTTACAGCATTCAGCACACCTATTTTTAGAAGTTGTCTCGTATACACTACTTAAATACTAAAGCTAAATTTAACGTACCTCGCTAAATCTTGGTCTCCTATCCTGTATCTATAGTCAAGAAAGAAAAAAGGGTAGCTAAGTTTATAGCCTAGGTCTTATGCAAGATATAATTTACAGATACCATCAAATGCAATGTTTTAAAATGATACTCATGGCAAAGAGTATTTACAATAAATAATGCATAATAAGCTTACCGATTGCAGAAGATTCTCAGGAAGTAAATCAAAAATATCACTGTCCATCAATAAATTTCTACTCCCATTGATTTCCTCGACATGTTCATTTTTCAAACGAGTGTCAAATTTCAGGGACCTGCTACATTGTGGACGCCTGACTAATTTGTTAGGTGATCTGGTGGAATCATCATATGGGCTCATATAACACCTCTTTGGTGGCTTCAATGCAGGTGTAGCACTCATAAGCTTTGCTGGAGTCGAAAGGGATTTTGCAGGAGTGCCTTGGATGCTAGCACATTCCATTGAAGAAAACTCGTTCTTTGCGGAATCTAATGTTTTGACTCTTGCAGGAAGACAAGAAGACAGTGAACAAGCTGGAAAATCCTCTGACGCTAGGCTTTTTTGAGAGATGGTTGATTTTGAAGATAAGTTGAAAGATGTAGAGGCTTCCTTTTCAGAAAAACATTGGTCAAAGCGTGGCTCTGAAACTGGAAGAACTGGAGCTTGGACAGGCACCATTGATGGAACTAAAACTTTCTTTGAAAATCCCCTCCTGAAAGATTGTGATAGATGGGAAGCTGGTGCGGACTGCTGTAGCGAAAGAACTGATTCATCATTTGTCAGGGGAAAATTTGAGGCTCCGATCGTGTTTGTATCCAGCAATTTGTGCTTCGACTGATTAAATGGCTCTGGTAGTATTTCCTCAGGAACTTCATCACCCTGAATGCAGAAAATTGGCCCTTTTATTTCAAAAGTTTGATGAATCTTGTACTAGAGACGGTTCTTCCAATGATTCTCAGAGAAAATCTATAGACTGGCTAGTAACCAAATATACTTGGAGAGAAGGATAAGCTTCCTAGCTTGGAAACAAGGTCCAATGGTGTATCAACCATGTAAAATGGGTTGAAATGAACTTTCACTCGAATAACTTTTGGACTTTAGGCCATAAAATAAATTAGCCCATTATGTTTTAGTAATCAAGCACGGCTTGGTGTTTTTTGAAACAGGCTATAATTTACCACTGATGAAAGTATTTTCAGAATTTGTCTATAATTACTCCCACCATACAAAATACTCACTTTTCCTGGAAATGAAAGTCCTATTCGACTTTTTGACCTTTTTTAAGGTTTGTCTAAAACAAACACTTGAACATAATTTTACTTTTTTTCCCAATAAGAATTTTTAACCCTAAAGTTTGATGATAACAAAATTATTTAAAGCTAAGTCTGCTTGTCCCCTATGATCTTTTGAGAGAGGGAGAGTATATAACAGCAACATACTCACTACACAGTATCAAGCCTAGGAACTAAATGCTACACAACTTGATATGACTAATTAGTACTACTACATAATTAACATATTAGTATAGTGCATAGTAAAATATAATGAAAAGTATAACACAGGCAAACCTCTGGATGAGCTTTAGAAAAATCCAAAAGCCGAGCACGAAAGACTTTCCTCAGAAGTAAATTGCCACTGTTTGATTTCAACTTCCCATCATTCTCAATTGCATTGATGTTCAAAGTTACATGAAGATCAGGCTTCATACAACTTGTACGCTCGTCACGTATAAGAACCTTCTCCAACTCAATTGCCTCAGGCAATATAAATTTCAACTGAGCTAAGTGACCATAAGAAAACCTTCTACATAATTAATTAAATAAATCAATAAAAAAATAAATTAGTATAAACCTCCACAAAAATGTCTTCAATAACAGAGTATTGAATTACTCCAAATATGAATAAGAATTATTTTACCTATCAGTTAAACACTCAATTTTGGGGCTAATGTTGGTAAATGTTGACATAGTACCCTTAATGACGAGGAGTCGAATTGAGCTATCCAAGCTACTAAAAAACTTATCCAATATCTCGTACCTGAAAACATTTACAGAATTTCACCATATATCAGAAAACTAAATCAAAAAATTCTTGAATTAAACTCAACTAAGCCTAGACCTAATTATTGGGTTTCACTACGTGACCCTTACTTTTGCCATTATGTTTTATTTAGGGTGGAAAATTGTTAAACAATATTCGCCCAATTACGCTTACCTTCATTTGGCTCTTGACACATCCGCGGGCGTTCATTTTAGATACAGTTCAGGTACATTAACCATTTTTCAAACAAAAATTTACCAACATTTCTTAAATTAACGGATTTCAGTTTCGCAAATCTGTAAATACAACAACATTCAGATATACTGTGGAATTCATAAAAACACTTACTTTTCTAGGAGCTTTATAGAGCCATCGGATCTTTTCGATTTGGTGACAGGAGTTTGACTTGGCCGGGAAGAAATCTGCTTCTTTGGGGAGCTGCTCAACGGATCGGGGCGATTAGACGGATCCTGGACTTGGAGCTTCTTCGCAAACTGCCGAACTTCTTTCAGGGAGAGAGCCGCACCACGGTTGCGTAGTCGGCGAGAAGGGTTCAAGGGCTTTTCGGGGGTTTTGGAGCTCCATGGACTCTGAACCGAAGCTTTGACAGATTGATCTGACGGCGAGGTTTTGGAGCTTGAATGCAGTATTTTCTTTGATTTAAAGGAATCAAAGGATGATGTTTCAGATGAATCCATAGCAGAAATATAAGAATATATATATAAATGAATGTGTGTATAGAGAGAGAGGCGAATTATAACGGACAGACATATATTTATACACAGATGAGATGGGGAAGGTGATGATAGGGCTTTCGGAGCGAGTCCGAGCTGGACGCTGACATGTCACGCTGCCAGGTCAGGTTTCGCGCCAAAATAAGTCGCGCGATAGAGTTCGCCACAAAGTATGTATAGTAGTATGAATAGTATAGGGTGGAGTGTCGGTTAATGTGGAAATATTGGGGCTTTTTTTCCTTTTATGATATTTTAGAGCGTGGGAGCCCAATAGGTATTTGGAAAATAAAATTAGAAATTGGAAAGGAAAAATAAAAAAATTCCCTTATATGCTAATCTTGACCGTTGAGACATAATTGTGGTATGAATTATTTTCTTGCAACCTATTTTATGATTTTGGAACGTTACAAAGATTGTAGAATCAAGTCTATTAATTGCAGTTTATACATTTAACAACTCAAAAAAGAATAAATGTTTATTTATTTCTTTTATTTTCTTTTCTTGTTCTGGAAATCATTGTTAATATAGGTCGTTTTAGATAAGTGTTTTTATTTTTTATTATAAGTCGTTTGAAAATTTAAATAAACATTAATGACTTAGTTTCCCATATTATCCAAAATATTAAATGCTATAACTTTAGTTATCTTACTATTTTATGTCTAATAAACAACACTATATTTTTTTAATATAAGAGTAATATAAACAATTAATATTATAACTAATATTTTTTAATTATTTTTTTAATTTTTGTGCACAAGTGTATAGAGAACGGAGGGGGAGTATATGACTAACCCATACATGAATTGGATTGTAGTGTCCAAAGCGAGTGCCACCTCTTCAATGTTTTAGGAAGGAAGGAAGGAAGGAAGGAGGTGTGTTGTAATGATTGGGTTCTATTTTTAGCAAGGATCCAATGCATCGTAGGTATAGACATTTGGGCTTAGTCTGATGGCCTACTCCAAATCACATGGGCTGAAGAACCCATAAAGTCTACAAGGGCGGAGATATAGAAAGAAAGAAAGAAAGTCATAGGAAGGAAGTAAAGGGAGGTGGTAATTGTCAACTTCCATTGCAATTGCCTATTTGCCTTTGCCTTTGCCTACTCGGAGTAGTTGTACTTGTACAGTAGGACAATTAAAAGAAGTACGTCTCTTTATAATAATAATAATAATACTCCTAAAACTAATTTTTTGGGGGCTAAAAGGAAGATTTGATTTACATAAAAA
Source organism: Panax quinquefolius (assembly GCA_020205615.1). Classification (NCBI taxonomy): domain Eukaryota; kingdom Viridiplantae; phylum Streptophyta; class Magnoliopsida; order Apiales; family Araliaceae; genus Panax; species Panax quinquefolius. The sequence goes on along the minus strand of CM035155.1, from coordinate 4,614,022 downwards.
TATTCCAATTTCTTCCACGCAATCAATCAAACCCCTTTCGTCTCTCTTCTTCGGCCTTTCAATCTCTACCATCGTGGAATCAAATTCAATCCGTTGGCCTCACAGTCGAATTTTATTGATTTGGGTGCCATTCTTTTTTAACTCGGTTTCTTGCTTATTTTTGTGGGGTCTCACCTTTATTGCGCCCCAAGTTTAATTGGGTTTCAGGTAATACTGCCTTGCCTTTTATGGTCTTGATTTTTGTATTTATTATAATTAATTAATGGGCTTTCAAGGATTTATTCAAATTTCAAGCTTTAATGTACACCAAAAATGTTTCTTGTTATGGTTTTGGGGTGGTGTTCCTTTGGGTATGGATAATTATTGGTTTGATAGCTTCTTATTGAGCTGATTATGACCAAAATCTTACATGTTCAGCTATATATATATATATATATATATATATATATAGTGTTTTCCACTTTTAGTTTTCTGTTATCACATAAAGATGCAATCTTTATGTATTTTTAGTACAATGATTATGCACTTGTTGATTACTACATGCTTCATGAGTTCATTTGCTTATCCCATTTCTTGATCATTCAGTCCTTTGCATTAAAAGGAAAGGTGGATGTTTTGTGCTGAATTTTATCACTCTTCTTGTTCTAAACTTTTACATAGTCTATTGTTTAATATCCCATAGCCAAAACCTTTCAATGATTATGTACTTGAAATCAGATACCTGTTTACGTTTCTAGCTTCTTACGTGTTTAGAACGTTTTTAGTTAAATTTGGCTATGTTTCCAATTGTTTTTTCCTATAAAATTAAGCTCTACAAGTAGATTGTCCAGTATTGATCCTTTTAAAAAAAATCAATTTCAAAATTTTGGTATTCTTCTGTGTGCACGTATGCGATTTTTATAAGTAGCAATATATTATAATATCACGGATAGGGTTTGGTTAAGTTTTAAGTAGGAAACAGTAATCAGGACAATCCAAGTGTTCAAGGTGCCATATTGATCAACATGGTTCTGTATTTAATTTTTTCTGGTTGATGGAAGCATAACCTAGTTCTCCTTGCAATTACTGGATTCTGAAACTTCCCCCATAGCTTTTTTCTTCTTCACAATATAAAAAATATATTTACTTTTCCTGTATTTTCAGTTTTGTTTATGTCGAAATCTTGATTCTTTGTTTTCTCCCATTGTCTGAGGGAATCTCCTCAAGAACTACTAGGGAGTCTTCGCCTTGACGCCTTAAGATCAAGGAATTCCCTCTCCTCTCTTCTCTTCTCTTCTCTTCATGTATGTGGGATGCCTTCCCCATCCCGAATATTTTATTGCAATGAATTTTTTTCACACATCTTGCTCAGAAACTCACTTCTTTTTTCATTTAAGGATAACAGAAAAATATTGTTGAGTAGATTTAATTGCAATCTGACATTTGGAAAGGATTCTCGAAAATACTTGAAAAAGGGTTCTGGTGTCAATATATATGAAGTATGCGACTTGTTTTGATTATTACAAGAATGTAGTATTAATGTATTTATCACAATTAGTCATCTGAAAAGGAAAAAAAGTTAATATTTAGGGAGCTATTTGCTAGGCATATGTAAACCTTTCTCATTTAGAGTGTTGAACTTTAAGGGAAGGTTTTAGATTTAGTTGAGCCAATGTAATATGTTAAAGCTGGTCCATATTGTGTTTGCCTTTAATACGTTAATAATATGTCTCTTCTTGTTTGCATGTATTACACTTCCTTGTTTATTCTCTACTTTACTCATGTGACTCTACTTCTACTTCGTGTATTCATTGTAGATCATAGAGGGAATTATTTGATTTTCTCCTGCTTTTGAGCACCATGCTGTAACCATTCAAGCACTTCGGGGGATGGACTGGCTATATTTGTCTACTGTTTCTGCCTGTGAATGATGTTCACTAGTCAAAAGGGTGCTAACGCACTTGATATTTTTAAATGGAAATCGCGTGGTGAATCATCCTTAACAACAGGATTGTTTAGTGATGTTCCTCCTGAAATCGAATTGTCCGATTACCACAGAGCACCAAGTCCTGGCAGTGAAAGCCCCTCCGGGCTTCTTAATGGCGATAGTTTGAATGTGGAACCTATTGCTGATTTGGATCTGTTCTTTGAGAGGCTGTACAGCTACTATTGTGAGAAAGGTCTCTGGTGCATTATAATAAAGTGGATAGTTGAACTCTTGAGCCTTGCTTTCACCATCTGTTTCTCAGGTTTTTTCTTATTATATGTTGATTGGAATGGTCTTCGCAATGCAAAGTGCGGTATGGATGCAGTTGAATCTGGAATTAAACCTTGTGACTTGGCTAAGGAAGCTCTTCATCAGCATCCGTTGACTCCTTTTATGTTTTCTAAAGCTGTTATTGTTGGGTATTTGGGAATATTTTCAATCTACTGGGTCTTCTGTTTTTTAAGGTTTTTTGCACAGCTGAAGGACACTCTAAAAACCCGTCACTTCTACTGCAACAGGTACTGATTTCTGTGATTTCTTCCTTCCCCCTGTGGGGCTCTCTTACATCCTGTGGTCATTTTCATCAGCCTTATGTTTCAGTAGCATTTGTCGTTACCTAGTTGACATTATAGAAAGATAAATTTTGTCATGCGTGATAACAATTTATAATTTTGTGCAGTCTCCATGTTACGGACAATGATATACAAACCATGCCATGGGCATCGATTCTTGAAAAGGTTGTTCACTTGCAGAATTCACAGCAATTATGTGTAGTCAAGGACCTGTCTGCTCATGACGTTGTAATGCGATTAATGCGGAAGGAGAACTACTTGATTGGAATGCTCAACAAAGGGGTGCTTTCTTTTCCGATCTCTCAGTGGGTTCCAGGTGCTGGTCCAATTGTCAAATTTGGCCCAACTGGTAAACGACGCCGTCTCATATTAACAAAGACCCTTGAGTGGACCTTAAACTGGTGCATATTGCAGAGCATGTTTGACAGGTGTGTGGTTTCCCCCTTTAGCCAAGCATATCACAAGCAAATATGTATTTTTTTGGTAATCAATCTTCAAAATAAGGTCTCGTATGTTTCAGTTCCTATCCATTATATGCTTGGGATTTTACTATATTGGTCCTATCAGTAGTATGCTTGGGATAACACTATATTTTTAGTAACCAAATAAAAGGGGATTCTTTTTTTTTTTTTTTTTTGCAGCGGTTATATTAAGATCCATTCATCAATCTAGTTTGACTATCCTGTTTATCTGCAGAAACTTCTGTGTTCGGAGGGACTTTGTTTCTGATCCTAAAACATTAAAGAGAAGCCTTATAGTAGTTGGGCTTGCAATGCTTATCCTTTCCCCATTTCTTGTCATATTCATGTTGGTATATCTCTTCCTGAGGCATGCTGAACAGTTCTATAATCATCCAAGCACGGCATCATCTCGAAGATGGTCGAATCTTTCAAAGTGGGTCTTTAGGGAATTCAACGAGGTATCTTCTTTACCATTACTTTAAATTGAGTTGTGAAATATTGTCTCTCTCTCTCTCTTTTTCTTTCTTTGAATGGGACACAATTAGCTTGGTGGTAGGATTGTGGATGGAACAATATGCTACTATGCTGGAACACGAAAGATTTGAAATCTTAGATCAAAACACTAATGTATGGATGGAATGAATGCCTGTCTTTACATCACCTGATTGATCATAAAATTAACTTTGACGCATTCTTTACGCCACCCAATATCATGTTAAAGTTTAAACTTGTTACACTTGAGTTCACTGTTAAGTAAGAACTGTGAGCAAGATGACAAACTTCATCTTTTGGTTATTTGAGATTCAGTGGTTGTAAATGCCTGTCTTTACATCACCTGATTGCTCATAAAATTAACTTTTATGCATTATTTACGCCACCCAAATATTACGTTAAACTTGTTGCACTTGAGTTCACTGTGATGTAAGAACTGTGAGCAAGATGACAAACTTCTTCTTTTGGTTGTTTGAGATTCAGTGATTGTTAATGGCCTCCTTTGTTCTGTCAACACTGGATGAAGGTCATTTGGTCTCATCAAATTGAGGTATAAGAAGGATGGATCGATTACGGACAGAAAATATGCAATTATTAATACAAAGTAAAATGACTGCCAATCTGCCCTAGATCTCAACCTATATCTCCCATTTGCCAGCCTAAGCTTATAACATTGAAGTGCTAGTTTTGAACGCACTGAGTTCAAGAACATATTGTCTAGGCCTGTAGGGTCCTTGTTTATCTATGACAAGTTCTACATATGCATGTCAGTTTTTTTTTCACCTGTATCCAATTCTACAATTAAAATATTTCACGAGATATTATTGTATTTTGTTTCAGGTTGATCACTTGTTCAAGCACCGGATCAACAGTAGTGTAGTACATGCTTCTGAATATCTAAAGCAGTTTCCCTCTCCTATTTTATCTGTCATTGCTAAGTTCATCTCATTTGTTTCTGGTGGATTTGCTGCTATTTTGATCATCATAGCATTTCTGGAGGAGTCCCTACTGGAAGGCCATGTAATGTATTTCCTTTAAAATGTCTTATCACATGCAAATTGATAATTACCTGAGAAATTAGTGGAGTTCTTCACATTTACCAAGGTAATCTTTTGACATTTCAGATTTTTGGTCGCAATTTGTTTTGGTATGCTGCTGTTTTTGGAACCATAACAGCTATTAGCCGGGCTGCAGTAACGGATGACCATCTAGTCCTTGACCCACAAGGGGCGATGTCTCTAGTTGTTCAACATACACACTATATGCCAAAGAAGTGGCGTGGCAAAGAAAATTCTGATGTTGTTCGGATGGAGTTTGAAACTCTATTCCAGGTAATTCTGCTGAAGTGGTGTTTCGTTCTATAAGCAAAACTGGCTTAATTTATTGAAGAAAATGTCTTGAATTAAAACTTTGGAGGTTGATTTTCATTCTAACCTATTTGTTTACAAATTAGCAACAATTAGAAAAAGTTTATAGTATAACTTCCTACAAGCCACCAGTAGCCTATGGATGGTCTCTCTCGGTTGGAGGATTGCATTATTGTGATTTGTGCCTGATAGTCAGTGTATGATGTCTTGCCCCACCCAACAACCAACAACAAAAGAAAAGTTAGTGGCCACCCAATCATAGTTTACTTTCGGCTTATTTGGTGTGCGTGGTTTGTGGGATATTCCATGCACCTGGTGATTTACACCCCCAAAGGTAGTTTTTCGATTATGTGCAGGTTCCCCGTCATTTAAAAGAAAATAAAAATAAAAATAAAAATGAGAAGAAGTTAATGAGATTCTTATTAGTTGTTCCCGTGTTGGCCTCATATGCTCATTGGCATATACCATCACCATTTTTTCAAAGAGAGTTTGTATCTATTCAGTTATTGACTTAGCTGAGCTTTCTATGATGTAGTATACTGGAATGATGCTACTGGAAGAGATGGCCTCAATTTTTCTTACTCCGTATTTACTTATATTTGTTGTCCCAGAGGTAATGATTCAGTATTTTATTATGAAAGCATTCGTTGTACCTCTGATGTTAGTTTTTAAACTGAGAATCCGTTACTATTGCAGCGAGTGGATGATATTTTGCAGTTTATTGCCGATTTCACGGTGGATGTTGAAGGTGTTGGTCATGTTTGCAGGTTAATATTTTAACTTTTCTTTAGATAAACTTCATTCATGCTTTCCTAGTTAGTAGGCCACGTTCCTAATCTTCAGTTTCTCATAAAATTTCCACCAACTTTTCAAAAATGCAAAACGAAGAGAGAGAACTGTATAGGTGTAATTTTTTCTCTGCGTTTGAAATGTGCTGCATTGCCTGTATTGACCCTGTATTCACCTTGGCGAATTATTAACTTGTGATTTTGGCAGCTTTAGTGTTTTTGATTTTCAAAACCATGGAAATATCATGTATGGCTCACCGCATAATTCACATCGCATCCAGAGAAGTTCCCAGGGAAAGATGGAGAAGTCATTCTTGAGGTATATTTACTGCCCATCAGTATCTCTTTTTGATTGATCATAAATCCTAGTCTCAAAATTATATCAATTGCTTTTATCTTGTAATTGTTTGTAATTTGACATCACGTTCGTAGGATTTCTGACTTGTAATTTGTACTACTACTATAATTTCATCTTCTTAATTTGCTTGCAGCTTTCAAAGTAACTATCCTTCATGGGAACCAAATAGTCAGGGAAAGCAATTCCTCTCAACACTCAAAATATTCAGGGAGCAGAAGTTGCAAGGCCAGGAAAGAATACCTGCATATTTACCCCCTAGAATGCAGCAATGGAATCCAAATTTGAGAGGCCAAGGTGATCTAAACAATTTCTTTTTGAGAGAAGCGCTTCACAATATTCCGGAAAGGGCCTATCAATTAGGTTCCTTGTGGCTAATTGATTCCGACCAGAAGAATTATCTGAATGTTCTTGATTGGTATTATACCTCTGGACCTCATCTTGCAGCTGAGACTCAAAGAGATGTTCCATCAGGATCATTCAATGTTGCTGCGAGCACAAGAAACTGGATTCCGCCCAACTTGGCTCATAATGAAGCAACATATGACAAAAACTGGGGGCAATTGTTTGACAATCGATCAGAGAGTCATCTGGAAGCTTCTACTGCAGCTCCGCTCTTCCAGGGAAGTGTACTACATCAAGATGACTCTGTTGATGCATCACATCACCCTAGTAGGAGCCATTGGTGGGCTAGAAGTACTGCACCAGGTGGGAACACCCAAAGAAGCTTTCTGGAGCCTCCAACTTTCAACCGCGACACTGATCATTATTATGATAACTTATCTGATAGAAGCATAACAGAGGAACAAGACCACTTGTACTGGAGGAGGTCTAACAGGTTGTCCCATACATTTTACATGGATGACTTGGAAGGAGGACAATTTAATCTTCCTTTTGATGATATTTATAGTAGACATTCTACAAGCCCAGTACCAGATCCCTCGAATCTTGTATGATTGATTGCTTCCTAATGATATGCCCTCTTATTGTTCTTAGATTCTGGTCCTTCTGGCATCAAGATCCTGAAATGTGTATATGGGTTTCCAATTTGCTCTTTAGATCAAGGAGGAAGCTCAAAATTCTTTGTTGTATATATAATTCACGGGGAGGTCATATTCTGAAACAGGCCTCTGACTTCATTTGGAACAGGTGATTAGGGATGTTTTAGTTACCACATTCCCATTGCAGATGTAAAAAAACTAGTGTAATTGTTATTAGTCATTTCAGATAAAACACAAGTCTGATTTATTCTTTTGGATTTTAGGGGTTGTTTTTGCACTTGTTATATTGTTGTTTAAGTCGTAGCTAAGCAGACTGGTACTCTGTTAGAAAATATAAATTGCAAGTCGCTTTAACCTTTTGTGAAAGAATGTGAAAATGACTTACTGACCTGGAGAAGGCAAAACTAAAATGGGCAATTGCCACCTCAGTTTGCAAGGCTTATTGGTAAGATTTGCTAGTAAATTATTTTTTTCATTTTTGAACATAAAAGTCCAAAAAGTCATAATAGCTAATTGCATGGATTAACTATGAATTTCGGTCATCATCCAATTCCTTGATTATTGTGATGCTTATTTTGTTATTATGTGACTTGTTTAGTCAACCAGGCCGGTCTACTTTCACGTTCTATTTCTATTTCTATTTCTATATTCCTATTAATGAATGGTAATGTAATAATTTTGCTCGCGAAATGTTTTAGAAGTATATTGAATCTTTATGAATAGAATTCTCAAGAAATTTAATCAAGATTGACAACATGGAAAGTTTTCATGATTTTAATTCTTAACTCGTGAACGATTCGATTCTCATACTATAAATAAGGGATATTTTAACACATTCAAGGTACGCAATTTTACTTCCATAATAATTCTCTCCTCTTATATCATCATTTGCATTTTGACTCAAGTATCGAAACGTCCTCCCGTAATCCTCAACTCTGGTGAACCTTTTGCAGGTTTTTTAGGCAAGTTCGAGGTGGTTACGTGATGGTCAAGGTCAAAACTCGTAGGTGACGCATTAGATTGACACCGTCTATGGAAAACAAATAAAAAGTCGTCTATTTCTCACACTCCAGAGAATCGACATGGTGAATACCCGCGCTTCAGCACGAAATCAAAATTGAAAATTTTCATAACCACCACCTTTTAATAATCTAGAACAAGAAGCAAACTCTGCTCATGTTCCACAACCGTCTCATCATCATCATCTGCCTCCTCATATTCAGTAAGAACCCATACTCACAGTGAACCATATACTGAGCTCTACCAACATCTGATTTTGGTAGACCTTCGATCACAAATCAATCAGAGTCTTGGTGTTTAAGATCTATATAAGCGGAATAATCGAAGGAGTAGCCCCCATAGGCGTGAACGCCTAAGGGCTGATGAAAACGCAATCAAAGGAGAATATAAACAGTCTCCAAGCAGTTACAAAATCTTGAATGTCCTAGGCAACCCCAAAAGTCATGATATCGTCAAAGTAATAGTATCGATGCCTACGAGGATGCAAATGATCAAAAAAGAAGTCAAGGGTGATTAGAAAGTGGCTAGGGGACAAGTTTTTCCTATTGATTTTTTAGATGCTAGGGAGGAGGATAAATAGCAAATAGAGAAAAATTTGCAGAGGAACAAGCCCCGATTTTATTGGAAAATGTAGACTCGTAAATGAGACCCATAATACAAAAGAAAGAGGAGTTTTGCACCGGAAAGACATTAGGCTATCAATAAAGAAATAGAATAAGCTGTTCGAGATCGTATTTAAGGCCATGAAACCCAGAATCAAGGCATTGGAGTCCAGAATCAAGGCCATGAATACCTAAAATTATGTTCTTGGAGCCCAAAATCCAAGACCATGAGAAAGCCCGAATTAAGGTCATGAAGGCTAGAATCAAGGCTATGGATCCCAGAATTAAAGCCCTAGAGGCCCAAAATGAAGGAAATGGAGCCCAAAATCAAGGTTATGGAGGCCTAGAGTCAAGCCCATTATTGATGCCAAGAATTAAGGCTATGAAGGCCATAATTGTAACGACCCAAAATCGGAACTATCTCCCTTTTCGATCTTGTGCGTTAGATACTATCTTGTATTAGCTTTACATCATCATTTGATGATATAATAGCTAAAACTGCGAATAATTTAAAATTTTTCTGTTTTTTTTAATTCGTTCCATGAATCGCAACCTTTATGATTTCCTTATTTCAAAATCATATTTATTTTATCAGTAAAATATGAATATATACAACTCATCTATTCAAACATATCATTATGTATAATCACTATATTACCTTTCAATAAATAGTAATCACCATTACACATTCTTTTCTCAAAACAAACTTTATTTATTAAATAATCTAATATTTATATATCTTTCATTTATAACATCGCAAACTGTCAACACAGTTTAATACAGTTTCTAAATAAAGAAAACAATTTTCCTGAATATTCTCCTAATCTTTATTCTATGGTCAACAAGAAATCTCATCACATATAGAATCTGCAAAAATGTTTGCAAGACTGAGCACATCGGCCCAACAAATATAACAATTTTTATACTTCACATAACACATAGTTTCATGCTTAGCATATATCTCATAATTCTTAATATCAATCATGCACCTTCATTTTAAACAATATATGTTCATGTCATATATTACATATATATTGAGTTCCATAACTGATCAATCAACTCAGTCATATATTGACTTTCACAGTTTATAGCATATAACATGTAATTTAACATATTTTTATAGATCTCATACAATAACAAATTCATAGAATCACAAAGAAACTGAAAGACTTGCCTTGAGTGTTGTTTAATGTTATAACTTATCTGCTCAGTGATGATCCTTGCTATGGGTTGCATTTACTTTCTATGATCCAGTTATACTCCACTGTTTTCTTCCCTTGTTGGCCGAAATAACCTCCAACCCAAATATACCTTGTAAGACCCCAGCTTTTATAAATAAAGATGAATTTTTTCTATAAATATTATTTTTGAATATTATGGAATAAATTTGATATAATGTTATAGTTGTGGGTAATATTTATAAATTTTGCAAAGTATGCAAGTTGTTATAAAATATTCGTTTGGTGGGGAATATTCTTTTTGTTAGGAATATTAAATACAACTACTCAATCATTGGTGGACCCCATACAATGTAATTATTATTGTCGGATTGAGAAAACGACAAAAATATTTTATAAAAATAACGACGGAGGTGTTACCGTTAAAAGCGTTGAACTACCCGGTGGTAAAGTACAAATGCGATGTCTGGCGTGGTTGCAGTAGTAGCACTACGGTATTGATTATTGATGCTTACGTGAGAAGTCACCAAATTTATGCTCAATTATTACTTCTGAGAATTCTTTGCATCATATCTCTTATATTATTGATTCAATTATCACACGATTATCATCATGTATATATATGTTATAGTATTAAATCAATAATTGAGACGACAAGTTATAAATGATTAATAATTGTTGAAAGATTAAATATGTGTTGATGAAAAATAAAATGATTTGTGGTAAGTTTGATTATTTTGGGGGCTCGTATATGTCATCATCTAAGAGTCTCTTCATCAATAGTATTTACCTTCGTCAATAGTAATTACCTTCACATAGTAATTACCCTTGTGAATAGTATTTACCTTCGTCAATAGTAATTACCTTCGTCGATAGTAATTACCTTTGTGAATAGTATTTACCTTCGCTAATAGTATTTACCTTCGTCAATAAGATAGTAATTACCTTCACGATAGTAATTACCTCTTGTGAATAGTAATTACTTTCGTTAATAGTAATTACCTTTACCGACGTCGAACCACTTGTCGTTTCACATTCTGAGGCGCCGAACCACTTGTCGTTTCACATTACAAAAGGCCAAACCACTTTTCTTTTCACATCATTAGTCGTCGAGCCACTTTTGCTTTTCACACGGCGGTCTTGCTAAGCTAGAAATCTTCTATAAATAGAGGCCTAGGGCTTCATTATTTTCACGAATTCATTCAAGCTATAGAGAGAAAGTATAGAGAATAAGAGAGAAAGAAGAAGAGTATTTTGTTACTACTACCTGCCGCTTATATTCAATCTCCTACCAAAAGTAAGGGGTGTTATTCTTTCTTATTCATGAAGAGAATCTGTTGTTATTCCATTGCTTATTATTACATTGGAATAACTTTTGTATCGTGGTTTACCCTATACTTGGTGACATTCTTCTATTATTCATTGGAACATCCTCATCATGTGTTTTTACACGGACCGGTTCCGCCTTTATTATTATTATTTGGAACATCCTCGCTCGTGTGTTTTACACCCGGACTGGTTCCATCTTTATTATTATTCATTTGGAACATCCCGTCTGCATGCGTTTCTGGCGGGACCTAGTTCCGTTATTTATTATTCTGTGGAATAACTCGCCTGTCAATCTCCTATCGCATGCATGGTGATTTCTTTTGTTATTCTATTCTTTATTATACCCAAATGGTTAAAACTTTGACTTCTATACTCCATGAAATTAGTGGAATATCCTTGATATTTGCGTTTCATCCAAAGATCTTTTCATGGAAATATTCTTCCGATCATTCTTGAATTTTACTCTACAAAAACAAAGATCATGTTGATAATTTGGGCGTTAATAATTCCCGGATAAAATAATTCTTGAACTTGTTTTATTGAATTCTCATATCATTTTCATCATCCTCATGTTTATATTATGTTGAAAGTCATCCGTGGCACAGTAGTGCATAGATGGACTTGGTATGATTATGACCGAGAGACTATTCGGTAATCATGGCCGTAATGTTACAAATGATGTGATAAAAATCCTCGATGGTCAGTAGTGCATTGGTGGACGATTGTTGGCATGATCATGACCATTAATGAATACACAAATATTCTTGGCCCGTAGTGCATGAATAATTGTGGTCGTGATACTAAAGAATATCCTCGGCCGTAGTGCGGGGGTGATTCGATGATGTGGAATATTTATTAAAGCCGAGTCTCAAAATATATAACAATGATGAAAAACCTTTTAAAACCTAAAAGATAGTAGACTTTATTTTCTACTTGACTCTTTTAATGGATTGCTTATTCCACCGCAGCTTAAACCGGTTGTTTATTGTATTTTATCGGTTTAACATTGTTGAAGACTATTGATAATTTATTCTCGCATTATCTTAGTCATAATATTTCTTCTTGGGCTAGTTGAGCTCACCCTTTCTTTCACCGTTTTCTCTTGAAAATGAGAATATAGGCGGGACGCGAGTCGGGAAACGAGTGATGGTCCTAAAGATAGCATTAGTAGTCCTCACTATTCTCGTGAAATAGTGTGATAATAATTGTAATGAGGACTTTTTTTTTGAGTTTGTATAATATCTAGTAGACGATATTTGTATTTAAACTCACGCTTTATGTCGTATTATACACTACGCTTATGTTAATAAGTTGTATTTAAATTACATACACTATGTAAGTGGCGACCCAAGATGGGTGATGTATACCTAATTTTGGGGCGTCCACGGTTGAGTATCGAGCTTAGGATATGATCCTGGCTAAGATGTGAGAATAGCACTAGAGAGGAGAGACGGAATACCTTCGCTAGTATGACCTACCTAAGTTATGTCTTATTTTATTGGTTGGTCGAAAGATAGGGATAATTTTTTACATGTCAATTAACCTTTTGTTTTGTGGCGATGATCTCGAAAATGACATCCGAGAATGTTGAGAATAAGAATGAGCGCAAGCATGATGATCGTTGATTCACCACATATCAATAATCGTGATAATGTGCATCAGGAAGGCGGCAATTCTCATGCAAACAACAACACTGACCAAATGATGAATGATTAAATGTTCAGAGTGTAAGACCCCAACTTATTATTAATGAAATTTAATTTTCTCTATTTATTATTTTGAAATAGTAAGGGTTGATGTGATTAATGTGGATAGTTAGGGGTAAAATACGCAAATATTTCAAAATAAGCAAGTGGTTATAAAATATTCATTGTTGTCGGGGAATATTCGTTTGGTCGTGGAATATTCGTCATCGTCGGAGAATATTCGTATGCGACTGCAAGCAATGACCATGTGTGGGCCCCATAACTAAAAGCGATTGGATGAAGAAAACGACAAATATAAGTTGGTTAAAAATAACTACAGCGTAGTTATTCAAGTATTAATCTTTTAAAATACTCGGTGGGTTAAAATACGAAGAAAGACACCTGGTATTGCACCAATTATTGATTCTTACGTGAAGAAGGCACTACTCAATAATGGTTACGATAATTATTGCTCAATATTTTATTGAGTTAATAATTGCTACGTTGATATTTTATATTCTTTGTTGTTTCAATAATTGTCATTACACAAGATTTTTCATTATCGAAGCAATAATTCATATTATCTCGAATAATATTATTAGATAACATTGTTAGCAATGTCTAGAAAGTTCTGCGTCTAAGGAGAGGTTTGGTCACCTAATTGCTTGCCAAAGAAGAAGAAATTTTATTCGAAAGCCCTCTTCCCGAGAACTCGCCTCGTTGTCAATATTGTGATTCTCGTAATATTATTTGTGAATAATTAATTATTAATTCATATGATGAGAAAAATATTGATTTTATGTGGATATAGATGGAGAAAATTTTTATAGTGACAATTGTTGAAAATTGAAATTTTATCTTTTTCTCGATAAAATAATTTAAATATATTATTATATTTTTATAATATAATAATGGTGATATTTTATAACTAATGTGGGATATATGAGTATCGAGGAGGAAGAGTATTTTTGTTGCAATAAATGTTTAAAACATGTTAAACATGCCAATTGGACCCCATTTATTGATTGAAATTTAATTATAACTGTAAAATCGCCCGCTTGTGGATTTCGGTCGATTTCTGTTTGGAATTTGAAAAACTTTCTTACGCAAAGTTGTAGAGAATTGAATTTCCTATAAAAACTCATGAGATTCGAATTTTCTGATGAAAGGGCTATTAATTATGAATTTTTGAAGCTCAAGTTACAAATAATTAATTTTTGGAAGTTTTAATTGTTTTATTTAAGAAAAACGTTTTTGCAATCCCACATGTGATATAAATGTGCTGAATTCAGTTGGTCTAAGGTGGGCTTGAATTTGTTTAATTATATTATTATTTTATTAAATTTTCTACTTTTGGTGTTCTAAAGTTTTTCCTATAAATAGGGTGCTTGGGTTAGAATTGAAAATCACACCGTAAATGAAGTTTTCTCTCTATATTATCGAGCGTATTCTTGTGAGTATTTTGAGTATACTTTGAGTATTGTTAGACGGTCTGAAGTTCCTTCAAAGACTATACCCTAGGTATTCCAAATTTAGAAGTACTAATCTTTCGAGGTAAGGGATGTTATTTTCTTCTCAAATGATATTATTTCTTCAATATCATTATCTTTGAAATATTGGTTGGAACTTTTATCAAATTTGGAACTTTTTTATGTCTGGGTTACTATTCATGAGTTACTTATTCACGAGTTACTATTCATGAGTTACTATTCACGAGTACTATTCACGTGAAGCGTGAAGATGTTTTTTGGAATTTCTATCTTTTGGTGTCTGAGTTACTATTCATGTATACTAACACTATTCACGATATCTGACTATTCAATTTAAAAATAAAATTTCTTCTTTTTGTCCAAAATATCTATTCGGATACTAGCCTTGATTGTATCCATGTTTTGATCATTCTTGATTTTTACACCACTATGATTATTTTTGAGGTATTTTTGAACATGGATAAAACAAAGTACGAATCCTTAATCCTTTATCCTTGTCATTTTGTTTCAATCGGATTCGCTTCTTTAAAAATATTTTCATCATCTTCATCTTAAATGATGATATTATTGAATATCTTTGGCACAGTAGTGCAAAGATGAATGATTTCTGAAGAATATCTTTGGTAGTAGTGCAAAGATGAGCAGTGTTTAGATGAACATGACCAATCGATGAATATCTTTGGCTGTGGTGCAAAAAGATGAATATTTGATTCCAGATGTATATTGATTGATGTTACAGGATAAAAGATAGAGCGATGAACTTTTAAATTCATACATAGAAGATAGTAGTTTGCATTCTCTACTTAACTCTTCTAATGAATTATTATTTCATTGCGAATATTGATTTAAAATTTGTTGTCTATTGTATTCTATTAGATTTTTCCTCGTTGAAGACTAACGATAATTTGTTGTATATTATCTTAGTCATAATATTCTTTATCGAGCTAGTTGAGCTCACCCTTTTCCTTTTTGTTCCATTTTTCTCGGGAGGCGAGAATATAGCGAAGTGCAGCCTGGGGTATGGAATGAAGGTTTTAGAAAGGATTGTTTAGTAGTCCTCACCATTTTGTAAAATAATGTATCAATAAATGTGATGAGGATTTATTTGAGTATAGATATTGTCTAAAAGATAATATTTGTATTCAAACTCACAGTTTCTTGTTGTAATAATAAAGTTGTATTTGTTTCGCATACTATGATTGACAACTCGTAATGGTGATGTATACCTATTTTGGGGGCGTCATGATTTAGTATCGAGCTTAGGGATATGATCTCTGGCGGAGATCGGGGAATAGAACTAGGAGGGGAGAGACGAGTAAATCCTTCGCTAGTGTGTCCTACCTAAGCTTATTTTTTTAGTTAGTCAGTATATAAGGATATTATGTGATATATTGATTTCCTTAATTAACCCTTGTGTTATGATAGTATTTGAGAATGTCGACTGAGAATATTAACAATGGAAATGAGACCGTGGAGACGCTTTGTACTCACCAACGAGAGAGAACGTGTAACAGTCGGGCAATGTTCCTCCTTGTGAACAACACCACCGAAAGCGTATGATGAACGAGGGATGTTTAGAAGCTTTTTGCGCTTCATGCAAAATCGAGGCGAGGAGACTCGTGTTCAAAATACTGAGGAGGAAATGATAGCAATTCACGGGTTGTCACAAATGCAAGCGCTTCAAAGAGTTGGGACCACCGAATTTAAGGGAAAGCGGATCCGATCATGGCGGAAACATGGGTCAAACAAATTACCAAGATATTCGATGTCTTGGGATGCACGGAGGAACAGAAGGTTCTATTCGCCACCTTTATGTTCCGTGGCGAGGCGACTCATCGGTGGAGTCTCATGAAGCGTACCCATCCAAATTGCGCATCGGCATTTCTTGGGAAACGTTTGAAACTATTTAATGACAAATACTTTCCCGAAGTGTTAAATCGTATGAAGGAAGTGGAGTTCATCAAATTAGAGCAAAACATTATGACGGTGTCTCAAAGACGAGGCAAAGTTTGCGAGTTATCCGTGTTTGCACCACATTTGGTGGAGAATGAGGAACGATGACGCGGATGTTTCTTAGAGGTTTGAAACCCGGCGATACGTCAAGATCTCATTTCTCAATAACTTTCTCTATTCGGATGTTGTAAAATGGGCTCAATTATTAGAAGCGAGATAACGAAAGTACTACCAACCGAGGACCATAACCGAGGATCGTACGAGATAGCGATCAACAGAATAATGATAACCAATGGAGAAAGAAAACAGACGGACAAAATGGTAACCACTCCGGTGGTAATCATGGCCATGAAAATGTAAGAAGCGAGTCGGGAGGAGATTTTAAAAGAGGAGATTTAACAACGACCATGTGAAGACAACAAAGGCTTGAAGAAGAATCGTTCTAAGGAGGAGAACGACCACCGGTCATATGCTACAAATGCGGAAAAGAGGGACATATCACCAAACCGCCACAACAGCTTCAAGGTATGCTATAGTTGTGGAAAGGAAGGACATATCGCTTTCGAGATTATGCAGGTAATAAAACCTAGTTCAATGAGGATGGTGACTCAAAAGATCATCCCTGTAAAAGTCAAAGTCAACGATTCCGGAAAGAGCGTTTGTTGTATCGGTCATAATGCGAGAAACCCAAACGAGGTGATCACGGGTAAGCTATTTATAAATTCTTGCGAAGTTTATACCTTACTTGATACCGGTGCTACCCATTCATTTATCTCTCCGCTTGTGCTCAACGCTTTAAACTTGACTCGGAGAAATTAGACTTTGACCTATCTGTGGAAACTCAGTTAGAGAAACTTTCATCACATCCACTTTGCTTATAAATCTTGTTTGATTCAAGTTGGCACCATTACCTTACCTCATTGACCTTATCTCTTTAAAGATACTTGCTTTTGATGTGATTTTAGGGATTGATTGGTTAACTACTCATCATGCCAAAATTGATTATTTTCGTAAGGTTGTTAGTTTTCATATTCCTAACCAACTGTTATGCAATTCAAGCAACTAAACCATTAAAATCGATCATCGTCATATCTAATCATAAAGCTATTCGCTTATTAAAAAAAGCGGATGTTAAGCTTTCTTAGCCCATGTTATGGATTTGAATAAAGACACGTCAAATTTGAATAATATTCTGTTGTTATTGACTTTCCGACGTATTTCCCGGAAGAACTTCCGGCCTACCCCGAACGTGAAGTTGAATTCTTTATTGATCTTGAACTGTATAAAGCCCATTTCTAAAACCCCATATCGAATGGCTCTATTGAACTTCAGAGTTAAAGGTCCAACTACGTGAATTGTTGGACATCGGTTTCATTCTGGCCTAAGACATCTCCTCGGGGTGCTCCCTGTTTTATTTGTAAAGAAGAAAGACGGAGTATGCGACTTTGTATTGACTATCGGGAATTGAACCATGTCACCATCAAGAATAGGTATCCTCTACCTCGTATTGATGACTTGTTTGACCAACAGCAAGGGGCACAATTCTTTTCAAAATCGATCTTCGCTTCGGATATCATCACCAAGATTAAAATCGAGGATATTCCAAAGACCGCCTTGAGAACTCCCAGGTATGGGCATTATGAATTCTTAGTCATGTCTTTCGGACTAACTAATGCTCCTACGGCTTTCATGGATATGATGAACCGGTATTCAAGGAATATTTGGATCGGTTTGTTGTTGTTTTTATTGATGACATCCTTATATATTCCAAAAGTCGTGAAGATCATGAGCACCATTTGAAGTCGGTACTCCAAAGGCTTCGTGAAAACCAACTATATGCCAAATTGAAGAAATGCGAGTTCGGCTTGAGGAAGTAGCATTCCTTGGGCACGTGGTGTCGAAACATGGAGTATCTGCTGATCCGGCCAAGATTGAAGCAATACAAAGTTGGGAGCAACCGTCCGGTGGTCAAGACGTAGCTTTTGGGCTTAAATTGGTTATTATCGGAGATTCAGTGGAAGGGTTTTCTCGAATCGCTACTCCATTAACTCAAATTAACTCGGAAGGATACAAAATTCGTTTGGAGCGAAGAATGCGAAAAAAGTTTCCAAGAGCTTAAGAGGAGACTTATTTCTAAGACTGTTCTAACAATACCATCTGGTTCGGATGGATTTGTTATCTACGGCGATGCTTCGTGCAAAGGGTTAGGATGTGTTCTCATGCAACGTGGGAAAGTCATAGCCTATGCCTCATGACAACTTAAAGAGTATGAGAGGAATTATCCTACTCATGATCTAGAGTTAGCGTGATCGTTTCCGCTAAAAAAAATATGGAGGCACTATCTATATGGGGAGAAAGTGGAGATATATTCGCACCATAAAAGCCTTAAATATTTCTTCACTCAAAAGAACTCAACATGCGACAAATGACGTTGGCTCGAGCTATTGAAAGACTACGACCACACTATTCAATAAATCCCGGTAAAGTTTAACGTGGTAGTGACGCATTGAGTAGAAAGATCATATCGGAACGAAAAGTGCGATGATGTCAAGTATACGCGTAGAGCCAACTTTAATAGAAAAGTTAAGGTTGCTCAAGCCACCGAATCTTGAAATGATGCGTATGAAGAAGAAGAAAGTACAAGAAGGAGCTATTCCTAAGCGAGAATTGATGAAGAAGGAATACTTGAGTTCACTCTAGACTTTGTGTTCCTAACGACTGACGATTTGAAGTACAAGATTATGATGGAGGCACACAATACGCCATTTGCAATCCATCCTCGAAGTACTAAAATGTATCGTGATCTTCGACATACATTTTGGTGGAACAATATGAAGAGAGAGATTGCAAAGTTTATCTCGATGTGTTTAACTTGCCAACGTAAAAGGCGGAGCATCTTGTACCTAAGGGTCCGTTGCAACCACTTGAGATTCCTGGAATGGAAGTGGGAACACATTACTATGGATTTCGTTATGGGTCTTCCTACGGTTTCTCAAGGCATCAATGCTATTTGGGTTATTGTTGATAGATTAACCAAGTCTCGCTTTCATTTCTTGCCGACACGGAGACTTATTCCTTGAACGCCTTGCTAGAGTATGTCGTGAATGAGATTGTGAGGTTGCATGGCATGCCAAGATCCATAGTTTCGGATCGTGACCCAAGATTCACTTCAAGATTTTGGGTTAGCTTGCAAAAAGCTATGGGCACGGATTTGCGATTTAGTTCTAATACCATCCCCAAACCAGACGGACAATCGAGAGAGACTATTCAAACTCTTGAAGATCTATTAAGACTACTGTGTCCTGAACTTCAAGGCGGTTGGATAAGTATTTACCATTGGTGGAATTCTCCTACAACAACAGCTTATCGAGCAAGTATAGGTGTGGCTCCATTTGAAGCATTATATGGACGAAAGTGTCGCTTTCTCCAAGATATGTTGGGACGAGGTGGGTGAAGCAACATTGTTAGGACCCGAGTTAAGACGTATGACTCACTTTAAAAGATCCAAATGATTCGACAACGTGTACAAACGGCACAAGATCGACAAAAGAGTTATGCGGATCTTCATCGAAAGGACGTGGAATTTAATGTAGGGGATCATGTATTATGCGAGTTGCTCCACGGAAGGGAGTTACAAGATTTGGGAAGAGAGGAAAGCTCAATCCATGATTTATTGGTCCATTTCAAATTCTTGACCGAGTAGGAAATGTAGCCTATAGACTTGCGTTACCTCCGAGTATGTCTCGTGTTCATAATGTGTTTCACATATCTCAGACTTTGTAAATATGTGAAAGACCCGAACCACATTATCGAAGTTAGAACCAGGACGAGATAGCCAAGACTTAACGTATGAGGAGGTACTTCGCAAGATCTTGGATAGGAAGGAGCATGTCCCACGTGCAAAAGGTCATACCACAAGTTAAAGTTTTGTGGAGGAATCATGCTATATGAGGAAATGACCGGGAATTTGAAATGAAAATGAAAGCGAGGTATCCTCACCTTTTCAAACACTGTAGATATCGTACGTCAATTTCGAGGACGAAATTTCATAAGGAGGGGAGGTTGTAAGACCCCAAAATTTTTAAATAAAAAGGAATTTCCTTTATTTATTATTTTGAAATAGTAAGGGTTGATGTGATTAATGTGGATAGTTAGGGGTAAAATACGCAAATATTTCAAAATAAGCAAGTGGTTATAAAATATTCATTGTTGTTTGGAATATTCGTTTGGTCGTGGAATATTCGATCGTCGGAGAATATTCGTATGACGACAAGCAAACCATGTGTGGGCCCCATAACTTGAAAAGCGATTGGATGAAGAAAACGACAAATATAAGTTGGTTAAAAATAACTGCAGTAGTTGTTACCAATTAATCTTTTTAAAATACTTTTTGGTTAAAATACGGAAGACACCAGTATTGCACCAATTATTGATTCTTACGTAAGAAGGCACTACTCAATAATGGTTACGATAATTATCGCTCAAAGATTTTATCGAGTTAATAATTGCTACGTTGATATTTTATATTCATTGTTGTTTCAATAATTGTCATTACACAATTTTCATTATCGAAGCAATAATTCATATTATCCGAATAATATTATTAGATAACATTGTTGGCAATGTCTAGAAAGTTCTGTCTAAGGAGAGGTTTGGTCACCTAATCACTAGCGCCAAGAAGAAGAAATTCTTATTGAAAGCCCTCTTCCTGAGAACCCGCCTCGTTGTCAATATTGTGATTCTCGTAATATTATTTGTGAATAATTAATTATTAATTCATATGATGAGAAAAATATTGATTTTATGTGGATATAGATGGAGAAAATTTTATAGTGACAATTGTTGAAAATTGAAATTTTATCTTTTCCGATAAAATAATTTAAATATATTATTATATTTTATAATATAATAATGGTGATATTTTACAAATCGAATGTGGGATATATGAGTATACGAGGGAGGAAGAGTATTTTTGTTGCAATAAATATTTAAAACATGTTAAACATGTCTGGTGACCCCATTTATTGATCGAAATTTAATTATAATGTAAAATCGCCTCGTTTGTGGATTTCGGTTCGATTTACTTTTGGAATTTGAAAAACTTTCTTCCGCAAAGTTGTAGAGAATTGAATTTCCTATAAAAACTCATGAGATTCGAATTTTCTGATGAAAAGGCTATTAATTATGAATTTTGAAGCTCAAAGTTCAAATAATTAATTTTGGAAGTTTTAATTGTTTTATTTAAGAAAAACGTTTTTTGCAATCCCACATGTGATATAAATGTGCTGAATTCAGTTGGTCTAAGGTGGGCTTGAATTTGTTTAATTATATTATTATTTTATTAAATTTTCTGCTTTGGTGTTCTAAGCATTTTCCTATAAATAGGGTGCTTAGGTTAGAATTGAAAATCACACCAGAAACTGAAGTTTTCTCTCTCTATATTATCGAGAGTATTCTTGTGAGTATTTTGAGTATACTTTGAGTATTGTTAGACGGTGCAAGTTTCCTTCAAAGACTATACCCTAGATTCCAAATAGAAGTACTTAATCTTTCGAGGTAAGGGATGTTATTTTCTCTCAAAATGATATTATTTCTTCAATATCATTATCTTTGAAATATTGGTTGGAACTTTTTATCAAATTTGGAACTTTTTCATGCTCGGGTTACTATTCATGAGTTACTATTCACGAGTTACTATTCATGAAGTTACTATTCACGAGTTACTATTCACGAAAGTACTATTCATGAAGTCGTGAAGATGTTTTTTGTGGAATTTCTATCTTTTGGTGTCTGAGTTACTATTCATGTATACTCAGACTATTCACGATATCTGACACTATTCACCAAAAATAAAATTTCTTCTTTTGTCCAAAATATCTATTCGGATACTAGCCTTGATTGTATCCATGTTTTGATCATTCTTGAATTTTACACCACTATGATTATTTTTGAGGTATTTTTGAACATGGATAAAACAAAGTACGAATCCTTAATCCTTAATCCTTATCATTTTGTTTCACTTTGGATTCGCTTTCTTTAAAATATTTTCATCATCCTCGGTCTTAAATGATGATATTATTGAATATCTTTGGCCCGTAGTCTGCAAGATGAATGATTTCAAGAATATCTTTGGTCAGTAGTGCAAAGATGAATGTGTGTTTAGATGAATACGACTTAATCGATGAATATCTTTGGCCAGAAGTGCAAAGATGAATATTTGATTCCGATGTATATCGATTGATGTTACAGGGATAAAAGATAGACGATGAACTTTTAAATTCATACATGAAGATAGTAGTTTGCATTCTCTACTTAACTCTTCTAATGAATTATTATTTCATTGCGAATATTGATTTAAAATTTGTTGTCTATTGTATTCTATTAGATTTTTCCTCATTGAAGACTAACGATAATTTGTTGTATATTATCTTAGTCATAATATTCTTTATCGAGCTAGTTGAGCTCACCCTTTTCCTTTTTTGTTCCATTTTTTCTCGTGAGGCGAGAATATAATGAGTAGTACTTAGTCGGGGTATGGAATGAAGGTTTTAGAAAGGATTATTTAGTAGTCCTCACCATTTTGTAAAATAATGTATCAATAAATGTGATGAGGATTTATTTGAGTATAGATATTGTCTAAAAGATAATATTTGTATTCAAACTCACAGCTTTCTTGTTGTAATAATAAAGTTGTATTTGTTTCGTACCATGTATTGACAACTCGTAATAGGTGATGTATACCTATTTTGGGGGCGCACACAGAGGCTTTATGCAATTTATGCAACAAGAAAGCAGAGCCGAGCGACTCTGTCCAAACGTGAGGTGGAAACACGGAAAACTCTCGTCATCACCGCTAAACAATTCAAGGAGCCGGGACCACCGGAGTTTAAGGAGAGCCAAAACCACTTCAAGCGGAAGCATGGATAAAGCGATTACCATAATATTTGATGTCTTGGGATGCTCCGAGGAGCAAAAGGTTCCTTCACGCTTTTATGTTGCGCGAGGAGGCGATTCTTGGTGGAAATCGGTAAAACGTACTCAACTCTCTTTCAGATCAAGATATCTTGGGAGAAGTTCCAGAGTCGTTTCAACGACAAATACTTTCCTGAAAGTATTCGCCATACGTGAAGGAGGTGGAGTTTATCAAGTTGAACAAAACAATATGACCGTGTCGCAATACGAGGCAAAATTTGCGGAGTTATCACGGTTCGTCCCCACTTGGTGGATAATGAAGAGAGAATGGCACGAATGTTTTAAGAGGTTTGATCTCGGAGATACGTCAACATCTTATTTCTCATAAACCGTGTTTGTATTCGGATGTTGTAAATAGGGCTCGCTTAGTGGAACGCGATAATGAGTCAACACAACTAAAAGAGAGCAAATTACAAAATTATAATACCAAATGAGAGTAGTCATCGAAGCGGTGACAACAAGCGTGGAGGAATCAACATGCCAGATATGGTAACCACTTGGGTGGTAATCGTACAAAAAACAATAAGAATGGACATTTCAAGAAACGGAGATTCAACAATGATGGAAAGACGTCAAAGACCAAAGACCCATTGTTAAGGAAGGAGAAAGACCACCTATCATATGCTTCAAATGCGGAGGAGAGGGACACATCATCAAATCAAGCCATGCCGTCCAAAGCATGTTATAATTGTGGAAGAGAAGGTCACTTAGCTCGATTTTGTGCGTTCAAGACAAATTCAACTAGGATGGAGGCACCAAAGGCCATCCCGTAAAATTCAAACCCGGTAGTGCAAGGGAGAGCGTTTGTTGTGACCTCCCAAAGAGCAAGGAATCCGAATGAGGTCATCACGGTAAGCTTATCATAAACTATAATGAAGTCTATACTTTATTTGATACCGGGTTCTACCCATTCTTTTATTTCTCCTACTTGCGCTCATCAATTAAATTTGACTCGGAGAAATTAGACTTTGACTTATCTGTGGAAACTCCGTTGGGAGAAACCTTCATTACATCCAATCGCTTATAAGTCTTGTTTGGTTCAAATCGGTACCCTCACATTACCCGTCGATCTTATTTCATTAAAATACTTGCATTTGACGTGGTTCTAGGGATTGATTGGTTAACTACTTATCATGCAAAAATTGATTGTTTTCGTAAGGTTGTTAGCTTTCATATTCCTAATCAACCTATTATGCTAATTCAAACGACCAAACCATTAAAATCAATCACGGTCATCTCAAGCCATAAAGCTATTCGCTTATTGAAAAACGGATGTCAAGCTTTCTTAGCTCATGTCACACAGATTTAAACAAAAATACGCCGCTTTTGAACGATATTTCTATTGTTAATAAATTTCTGACGTATTCCCCAAAGAACTTCCCGCCTACCCCTAGAGCGTGAAATTGAATTTTGTATCGACCTTGAACCCTGTGACAAAACCTATTTCCAAAGCCCCATATCGAATGGCTCTATTGAACTTCGAGTTAAAGACCCAACCGCAGAATTGTTAGACATTGGCTTTATTCGTCCTAGTACTTCTCCTCGGGGTGCTCCTGCTCTATTCGTGAAGAAGAAAGATGGGAGTGTGCGACTTTGTATTGATTATCGGAGTCAAATCATGTCACCATAAAAATAGGTATCCATTGCCACGTATTGATGACCTGTTTGACCACCTTGCAAGGAGCCAAATTCTTTTCAAAGATTGATCTTCGCTCCTGGATATCACCAATTGAAGATTAGAATCACGACATTCCAAAGAAGGCTTTCGTAACTCCTAAGACGGGCATTATGAATTCCTAGTCATGTCCTTTGGATTGACTAATGCTCCTCCGCCGCCTTCATGGATATGATGAACCGAGTATTCAAGGAATATTTAGATCACTTTGTGGTCGTCTTTATTGATGACATCCTTATTTATTCCAAAAGCGGTGAAGATCATGAGCAACACTTGAGGTCGACACTCCAAAAGCTTCGTGAATATAAGCTTTATGCCAAGTTGAAGAAATGTGAGTTCGGCTCAAAGAAGTAGCATTCCTTGGGCACGTGGTATCAAGTCATGGAATATCTGTTGACCCAAAGAAAGATTGAAGCTATTCAAAGTCGGGAACAACTCTAAATCGATGATCAAGAATGCGTAGCTTTCTCGGTTTAATGGGTTATTATCGGAGATTCGTGGAAGGATTTTCTCGAATCGCTACTCCATCGACTCAAATTGACTCGGAAAGATACAAAGTTCGGTTGGAGCGAAGAATGTGAGAAGAGTTTTCAAGAACTCAAGAGGAGACTTATTTCAAAGACTGCTCGACAATACCATCCGCTCGGAGGGATTTGTCATCTACAAAGGATGTTCTTGAAGCAAAGGGTTGGGATGTGTTCTTATGCAACATGGAAAAGTTATAGCTTTATGCCTCGCGACAACTCAAAGAATATGAGAGGAATTATCCTACTCATGATCTAGAGTTAGCACCGTTGTCTTCACACTTAAAATTTGGAGGCATTACTTGTATGGGGAGAAAGTGGAGATCTTTACGGATCATAAAAGCCTCAAATATTTCTTCACTCAAAAGGAACTCAACACGCGACAACGACGCTTGGCTTGAATCGCTTGAAAGATTATGATCATACCATCCAATACCATCCTCGAAAAGCGAAACGTGGTAGGCGACGCATTGAGTAGAAAATCATATGCAAGTACGAAAAGTGCGATATTGTCAACGCAGGCCCATTTTGTGTGACTTGCAAAGGATGGAGATAGAGTTAAAGACTCCAGGGACGCGTGTGATGATAAGCGAGTATACGAGTAGAACCGACTTTAATTGATAAAGTTAAAGTCGCTCAAGCTACGGACTCTAGAAATTGCGTCGTATGAGGAAGAAAGTGCAAGAAGGTGCTATCTTAGGAAGCAAGAATCGATGAAGAAGGAATACTTGAGTCAACTCCGGACTTTGTGTTCCTAACGACCACGATTTAAAGTATAATATCATGATGGAGGCGCACAACACACCATTTGCAATCCATCTGGGAGTACCAAAATGTATCATGATATTCGCTCATACATTTTGGTGGAGCAATATGAAGAGAGATAAATACTGGTTATCTCAAGGTGTCTAACTTGTCAACGAGTTAAAGCGGAGCATCAAGTACCAAAAGGTCCATTGCAACTACTTGAAATTCCGAAATGGAAGTGGGAGCACATTACCATGGATTTCATTCTGGCCTTCCTAAGGTTTCTCAAGGCATTGATGCGATTTGGGTCATTGTTGATAGATTGACCAAGTCCGCTCATTTCTTCTGGATCGAGAAACTTATACACTTGAACGCCTTGCTCGTCAGATGTACATAAACGAGATTGTAAGATCTGCATGGTATCTTCTAGATCCATAGTTTCCGATCGAGACCCAAGATTCACTTCACGATTTTGGGTTAGTTTGCAAAAAGCTATGGGCACAGACTTTCACGATTTAGCTTTCGGCATATCATCCTCGATTTCGACGGACAATGGAGAGGACTATTCAAACTCTTGAAGATCTATTAAGACTCTGTGTCCTTGATTTCAAGGGGAGTTGGGACAAGTTCTTACCATCGTGGAGTTTTCCTACAACAACAGCTTATCAAGCAAGTATTGGCATGGCTCCATTCAAGCGCGTTGTATGGAAGAAAGTGTCGCTTCTTTGGGGATGAGGTGGGTGAAGCAACGTTGTTGGGACCGAGTTGAGTACGTATGACTACGAAAAAGATTCAAACGATCCGACAACGTATAAAACCCTCACAAAATCGACAAAAGAGTTATCTTGATCTTCATCGAAAGGACGTGGAATTCGATATAGAGATCATGTGTTGTTAAGAGTTGCTCCATGGAAAGGAGTTACAAGATTTGGAAAGAGAGGAAAACTTAATCCTCGATTCATTGGTCCATTTTAATCCTCGATCGAGTAGGAACTGTGGCCTATAGACTCGCTCTACCGCCAAGTATGTCTCGTGTTCATAACGCTTTTCACATATCCATGTTACGTAAATATGTGAAAGACCCGAACCACATTATTGAGTTAGAACCGGACGAAATAGCGGAAGATTTGACGTATGAAGAGGTTCCTGCTCAAATCTTGGATAAGAAGGAACATATTCTACGCCCCAAGGTTATACCTCAAGTCAAAGTTTTGTGGAGGAACCACGATGTTGAGGAAATGACTTGGGAGTTAGAATCAAATGAAATCAAGGTATCCTTACCTCTTCGACATACCAGTATCGTACCTTTAATTTCGAGGGCTTAAATTTCATAAGAAGGGGAGGTTGTAAGACCCTCAACTTTTATAAATAAAGATGAATTTTTCTATAAATATTATTTTTGAATATTATGGAATAAATTTGATATAATGTTATAGTTGTGGGTAATATTTATAAATTTTGCAAAGTATGCAAGTTGTTATAAAATATTCGTTTGGTGGGGAATATTCTTTTTGTTAGGGAATATTCGTACAACTACTCAATCATTGGTGGACCCCACAATGTAATTATTGTCGGATTGAGAAAACGACAAAAATATTTTATAAAAATAACTACGGAGGTGTTACCGTTAAAACTGTTGAACTACCCGGGTGGTAAAAGTACGATGTCTGGCGTGGTCGCATAAGTAGTACACTCAGTATTGATTATCGATGCTTACGTGAGAAGTCACTCACCTATGCTCAATTATTACTCTACAATGAATTCTTTGATCATATCTCTTATATTATTGATTCAATTATTGTCACACAATATCATCTCGTATAATATGTTATAGTATTAAATCAATAATTGAGACGACAAGTTATAAATGATTAATAATTGTTGAAAGATTAAATATATGTTGATGAAAAATAAAATGATTT
This sequence comes from Panax quinquefolius, assembly GCA_020205615.1. Taxonomy (NCBI): domain Eukaryota; kingdom Viridiplantae; phylum Streptophyta; class Magnoliopsida; order Apiales; family Araliaceae; genus Panax; species Panax quinquefolius. Next base: position 4,585,923 of record CM035155.1, on the reverse strand, counting down.
GTGGTAAGTTTGATTATTTTTGGGGGCTCATATAAATCATCTAAGAGTCTCTTCGTCGATAAGTATTTACCTTCGTCGATAATAGTAATTACCTTCGTCAATAGTAATTACCCTTGTGAATAGTATTTACTTTCGCCGATAGTAATTATCTTCGTCAATAGTAATTACCCTTGTGAATAGTATTTACCTTCAATCAGTAGTATTTACCTTCGTCGATAAGAATTACCTTCGTCAATAGTAATTACCTCTTGTGAATAGTAAATACCTTCGTTAATAGTAATTACCTTTACTGGACGTCCGAACCACTTGTCGTTTCACATTACAAAAGCGCCGAACCACTTGTCGTTTCACATTACAAAGCGCCAAACCACTTTTCTTTTCACATCATTAGTCGTCAAGCCACTTGCCTTTTCACACGGCGGTCTTTAAGCTAGAAATCTTCTATAAATAGAGGCCTGTGGCTTCATTATTTTTCACGAATTCATTCAAGTTATAGAGAGATAAAGTATAGAGAGAATAAGAGAAAGAAGAAGAAGTATTTTGTTACTACACCGCCAGCAGATATTCAATCTCCTACCAAAAGTAAGGGGTGTTATTCTTTCTTATTCATGAAGAAACTGTTGTTATTCCATTGCTTATTATTACATTGGAATAACTCAGATAATCGTGGTTTACCCTATACTTGGTGACATTCTTCTATTATTCATTGGAACATCCTCACATGCATGTGTTTTACACCGGACCGGTTCCGCTCTTTATTATTATTCATTTGGAACATCCATGCTGTGTTGTGTTACATACAGGACTGGTTCCGCCTTTATTATTATTCTGGCTGGAACATCCCGTCATGTGTTTTACGTACGGACCGGTTCCATTCTTTATTATTCTCTGTTGGAACATCCTCGTCTGCATGCGTTTTACGTGGGACTGGTTCCGTTATTTATTATTCTGTTGGAATAACTCGCATGTATGCGCCTATCGCATGCATGGTGATTTCTTTTGTTATTCTATTCTTTATTATACCCAAATTGGTTAAAACTTTGACTTCTATACTCCATGAAATTAGTGGAATATCCTTGATATTTCGCGTTTCATCCAAAGATCTTTTCATGGAAATATTCTTCCGATCATTCTTGAATTTTACTCTACAAAAACAAGATTATGTTGATAATTTGACGTTAATAATTCCTGGATAAAATAATTCTTGAACTTGTTTTATTGAATTCTTATATCATTGTCATCATCCTCATGTTTTATATTATGTTGAAAGTCATCTGTATGGCACAGTAGTACATAGATGGACTTGGTATGATTATGACCGAGAGACTATTCGGTTTAATCATGGCCGTAATGTTACAAATGATGTGATAAAAATCCTCGATGGTCAGTAGTGCATTGGTGGACAAATGTTGGCATGATCATGACCATTAATGAATACACAAATATTCTTGGCCCGTAGTGCATGAATAATTGTGGTCGTGATACTAAAGAATATCCTCGGCAGTAGTGCGGGGGGTGATTCGATGATGTGGAATATTTATTAAAGTGAGTCTCAAATTTATAACAAAGTGATGAAAACCTTTTAAAACCTAAAAGATAGTAGACTTTATTTTCTACTTGACTCTTTTAATGGATTGCTTATTCATTGCAGCTTAAACCTGGTTTGTCTATTGTATTTTATCGCTTTAACATTGTTGAAGACTATTGATAATTTATTCGCATTATCTTAGTCATAATATTTCTTCTTGGGCTAGTTGAGCTCACCCTTTCTTTCATTTATTCTTCTTCTTGAAATGAGAATATAAATTTGAGACGAGTCGGGGAAACGCAGTGATGGTCCCAAAGATATAGCATTAGTAGTCCTCACTATTCATGAAATAGTGTGATAATAATTATAATGAGAATTTTTTTTTTTTGAGTTTGTATAATATTTAGTAGACGATATTTGTATTTAAACTCACGGTTTATGTCGATTATATACCACGCTTATGTTAATAAGTTGTATTTAAATTACATCTTACGAAGTATAAGTGGCATCCAAGAGATGAGTGATGTATACCTAATTTTAAAAATCACATACTTGCTTTCTTAATTGAGTTTCCTGGTATCTAGTCGAACAAGTCAAGGTTTTGATGAAAATTTGGGAATTCTATGAGAATTTTTTGAGAGTCTAGGAAGTAGGATGAATAGGAAATGGGGTGCAGCCTTCCTCTTTATTAGCACTTGATGTTATAAGAGATTTAGAGAGGAAGTGATCAAAATTAATAAAAAGAAAAGGAGCAGGGTAGGAATGTTTTGGGGATGAGGATATATCCCTGCTTTACTAATAGTGCAAGAAATTGCCAGCTTTAGCTTATTATTAGCTTAGTGGTTAGATAACTTCCCTTAAGACTGTCAGCTCCTGCTCAATTTACATGATTCATCACTAAGTTCATTATGTGATTCCAACACATGCTTCAAATTACACATAAAAATACATTCTTAGTTAACCCATTAATATTTATATACCTTACCACCACAGTACTATTATTAATATATGCATTACTGTTACTACGTACATTATATTACATAAGTAATATACATACCACCTTACACATACCATATTACATTACCTGCTATCCATCCTATAAATATAAACTTATATTATACACCTTCCGTATATATCGCATAGAAAATTATGTATATATAATACATTAAATATTAAAACGTAATCTCCAAAAATCTTTCCATAAAAAAGGAAATTATACATAAAATAAAAATAATTTTTAAAAATTTTATTATATTAAAATAATTTATTTTCAAAAATTATTTTAATATGCTATATTTAACGTATACAAAATATCTTGTATACATATTTATATTCTTTTCCTTTATAACTCAATTTTAACAATGTAATAAATATATATTAATATATTTATCACATCAAATACATACATATATTATACTGCAAATATTCAAATAAGCGGTATAACAAAAATTTATTTTCTTAAAAATTGTTTTTCCACAATTTATTTGCAATCAAAATATAATATATTCGATTATTTCCTTTTATTTCTATAAATTGTTTTCAATAATTTATTTACCTATAATATATATATATATATATATATATATATATAAAAAATGATCCATAGCAAATACTTGCTACGGAGAAAAATTGAACAAATAATATTATATTCGTCCATTCTATAAATCAAGGGCGCAAATTAAAAAATAACTTTGCCCACTGTACTCACATACGCTAGTTCGTCCAGCGTAGTTTAAAAAAAAAAAAAACGTACTGTATAAACTAGGGGTAGACACTAAGGAAAGAAAAAGAAACTACAAGAAAAGTATATATACCAAACTTCCCTCCTTCATCCCTCATGTCTTCTAGTATTTCTTCATATTCCCCATCATCCATCAGTTCATCAGCTGTAATCACCTTCACATAACCCAAAAGGTATACAAGATCAGTGCTAATGACATATAGTTATTTCTATTCCTTTATTGATCAACAAAAGTACGCTGAGAAAATTACCTCAGTCAAGCATAAGATTTTAGTTGGAGTCAGGGTAGCGTCCATTGGTCCTATACCTACTCCAGGAAGATTGACACCACCAACTTGCATGGCCATTTTCTGCAACCCGAAAATTTGTAATAGCCAGATTCATGGATGAACGAAGAAAATTTGTAATAGCCAGATTCGTCTAGTTCGGTTGGCCGCGGCGGAGGCGATAAGTTCGTTCGGAAGTGCGACGGTGACGGAGATGCCTGAACCGGAGAGTGCCGTAAGGACGGAGGAGTCGGTATCGAAGAGCTTGACCCGGGTAATGCCATTGGATTTGAGGAGGGTAACTACTTCGGATGGGTCTGGAAGATTGTTTGCAATTCTGCCATAGTTGACTCCGATGGAACCAGTGTTGTCGGAGAATGCAATTTGGAGGGATGAGAGAGAGAATAGAGAGAGGAGTAAGAGGGAAAAGTTGAAGGGTGCCATGTCTCTGTTAAAGATAAAAGCAAAGCAGAGAGAGACAATTAATTCTGGTGCGCAGAGTGGCAGAGTAGTCAGCGGTGGAAGATTGACAATTAATTCTGGCAAATTTTTTTTTTTAAACTACACTAGACGAACTAGCATACGTGGGTATAGCGTACGCTAGACGAACTGGCGTAAGGGTAGAGTTATTTTTTAATCTGCGCCCTTGATTTATAGAATGGACGGATATAATGTTATTTGTGAGACCCCAGATTTTATCAATAAAGATTTAAATTTTGTCGAAATAATTTTTAATATTATGGTGTGAATTTGAGATAATATTATAGTTGTGGGTAGTATTTATAAATTTTGCAAAAGTATGCAAGTGGTTATATTATATTCGATTGGTCGGGGAATATTCTATTAACATGAGGAATAATATTCGCATGACAACTACCAATCATTGGTGGACCTCTACAATGTAATTATTGTCGGATTGAGAAAACGACAAAAAATATTTTATTGAAATAACTACGGAAGTTTTACTGGTTGATCTTTGTTGAACTACTTCAGTAGTAAAAGACAAAGAATACGTGTGGTTGCGTAAGAAGACACCAGTATTGATTATCGATCTTTATGTGAGAAGTCGATCAGTTTGATTCAATTATCACGATTAATAATATGAATTATTATAATGATAATGACGCTTTTGTTTTATTCAGATTATTAACGTAATAAAACGTAAACATCTTTTATATAAAAATGAATTTTATTAAAGTTATTCTATAAATAGAATATATTATATTTTATTACGCGTAGTGTTGAATAGTATTTTTGCATAAGTATTTTACATAGTATTGCATAGTTTGATAAGTAAAATATTTTTATATAAATAGAATATATGATATTTTATTTAAAAGATTTTGCTTTAAATATGGACCGTCAGATTAAAGTAAATCAATCTGGATAGCTTCATAGATTAATTACTATGCATTCTATTTTCCTATAAATAGAAGCTTCATTCTTCATCATTATTTTCTTACTAATTCAACAAACTCTAGAGAGAAATTATAGAGAGAAGTTTATAGAGAGAAAATCTATAGAGAGAAGAAGAGAAGAGATTCTTCTACTTCACTTTTCCAATATTCATTCTTCTACGGTAAGGGATATTATTTGTTGTATTCGTAAGGGGTGTTATTCTTTCTTATTCATGAAGAGAACTTCATTATTTCATTCATTATTATTCTGTTGAATAACTCGTAAAAGTGGCATACCCTATACATAACTTTGTATCGTGGCATCTACCCTATACTTGGTGAAATCCTTATATTATTCCATTCTTATTTATTCATTGGAATAACTCAGATACGCTGAATCCCTATACTTGGTGATCTTCTTCTTCGTATTCCATTCTTTATTATTCTCGTTGGAATATCCTCGTCGTGTGTTTTACACCTTAACCGGTTCCATTGTTTATTATTCCGCATTTATTATTCTCATTGGAATATCTTGTGCGTTGTGTTTTACACGGACCGGGTTCCATTGTTTATTATTATTCAAAGATTTATTATTCTGTTGGATCATCCTCATCGCTTGCGTGAATTTTACCCCGACCGGTTCCCGTTATTATTATTCTGTTGAATAACTCGTGCCTACATCTGAAGTACCGCATGCATGGTGATTTCTTTTGTTGTTCCATTCTTTATTATACCCAAATAAGTTAAAACTTTGACTTCTATACTCCATAAAATTAGTAGAATATCTTAGATATTTGCGTTTCATCCAAAGATCTTTTCATGGAAATATTCTTCCGATTATTCTTGAATTTTACTCTACAAAACAATGATCATGTTGACAATTTGGATGTTAATAATTCCTGGATTAAATAATTCTTGAACTTGTTTTATTGAATTATTATGTCATCACATCATCCTCATGTTATATTATGTTATCTTTTTGGCTTACGTGATAGATGAACTTAGTATGATTATGACCGAGGATCATTCGGTATAATCATGGCTTGATATAAATGATGTGACAAAAGTCCTCGATTGCCCAGAATGCGATGATGGATAGTTTTTGGTATGATTATGACCAGGGGGTGATTCTAGATATAATCGTAACCATTGATAATTTGATGAAAATCCTCGACCGTGGTACAGGGATGATTAGATATTGTGGTTTATTCATTAAACCGAGTCTTAGTGATAAAAATTGATGAAAACCTTTAAAACCTAAAAGATAGTAGACTTTATTTTCTACTCGACTTTTTAATGGATCAGATATTCACCGCAGCTTAAACCGGTTTGTCTATTGTATTTTATCGGTTTAACATTGTTGAAGGCTAATGATAATTTATTCTGCATTATCTTAGTCATAATATTTCTTCGGCTAGTTGAGCTCACCCTTTCTTTCACCGTTTCTCTTCGTGAAATGAGAACTTAGTTTGGACGAGCCGAGGAACGGAGTAATGGTCCGTAGAGATAGCATTAGTAGTCCTCACTATTCGTGAAATAGTGTGATAATAGTTGTAATGAGGACTCCTTGAGTATGGATATTGTCTAAATGACAATATTCCTATTAAACTCTCGCTTTATGTATTGTCGTATGTTACACTATGTACGATGTATAATTAAGTTTGTATTTGAATTTATGTACCATGTAAGTGGCGACCCAAGATGGGTGACGATACCAAATTTTGGGGTATCACAACAGTATATCGTAGCTTAGGGATATGATCCCCGGCCGAGATGTGAGATAAGGATTAGGAGGGGAGACGGGGAATTCCTTCGCTAGTATGACCTACCTAAATTTATTTGGTATTTAATTGGTTTCACGTAGTATAGGATAATATGTGATATGTTAATTAACCCTTATTTTGTGACAAGAGTTTGAGAATGACATTTGAAAATGTTGAGATAAGCAATGAAGCACATGAGAGTGTTGATTCAAATTTCAAACAAAAGGTAACGACCAACAACACGATAATAATCATACCGGGTGGCAACGACTATCGTAATAATGATAACCATCGTGGGGAAATTATCATGCCAAGAATGGTAACCACTTGGGGTAATCATGGCAAAGATAATAGAAGTGGAAATTGCAAGAAGAGAAGGTCATTTAGCTCAATTTTGTTTGTGCACCAAAGTCAAGTCTAGTCGGGACGGTGGCACCAAAGGTGGATATGGACAAAACAAAGTCGTTGGTTTTAGGAAGTGCATTTTCACGACTTCTCAAAAAGCGAGTAAACCGAACGGTTAACACGGGTTAGTTAATTACAAATTGTGAAGTCTATACCTTATAAGATACCTGGTTCTATCCATTATTTTATCTCTCTTGTCTTGCGTTCAACGCTTAAATTTGACTCGGGAGAAGTTAGACTTACTTATTGGTTGAAACTTCGTTAGTAGGAGCCTTCGTTACCGCTACTATTTTTAAATCTTGTTTGATTCAAATAAACACTTTCACGCTACTTCGTCGATCTTATCTTTTTTGAAAATACTTGCCTTTGATGTGATTTTAAGAATCAATTGGTTAACTACTCATCATGCTTTTCGTAAGGTTTTTAGCTTTTATATTCATAACCAACTTTGTTAGCGCGAATTCAAGTAACCAAACTACTAAAGTCAATTATCATCATATCAAGCCATAAGTAAAGAGCCCCAAACCTTTCGTTGTTGACTTCCTTGTGTGGAATGCACCGCCGACTTTCTCTCAGGGCGGCATCGTGAATGAAGATGGAAAGTTTATAGGTATCATTGTGAGGTGCTATCTAGGTTAAGGGATAGAAGTCACAGTTGGTATCAATGTGACATACTATCCAAGTCTTGGATGAGAGTCACAGCTTTGAATGATATTTCTATCATTAATAAATTTCTTGGCGTATTCTTGAAGACTTCCTAGCCTACCATAGAACGTGAAATCAAATTTTGTATTGACCAAAGATAAAACCCATTTCTTAAACCTCAAATATTTCTTCAACTAAAAGGATCTGCTTACGAGGATTATGATGAAAGTCATAATAAAAGCATTGGACTAATGAAAATAATGGGTATATGAAGTATTAGTAAGTGTTATGATGAGTTATGTTGGTTATTATGTGAAAAACATGAAAGTTTCTTAGAAATCACAAAGAGTTGAAAATCGATTTTGGTGAAAAACGTAACATGAAATTCAATTGACCATATCTCCTATTATATTTTGAATTTTTGAATGTGGTCAAGTCCTAGAGTTAGATCTATGAGTTACCTAACTAATCCAAGTGGAATTACTGGAAAAGGTGTTGTAGATTTTTGTGGACTGATTTTAGCAAAGGAGTGCAAAGCTGCAAAACCAAAAAAGTCGCTGCCATGATTTTAGAGGGGTGTTTCGGCCACTTAAATTATGAGAGAAAATTTCTGGCCTTTTGGACATGAAATTATATGGTATAAAGTACCTCCTGTCCAAAATGAGCTCATTCTCGACTTAAAATGAGCAAGTTATGACTATTTCAATATTTAGGTTTTTTCGATTTGAAAAATGCTATAACCTGAGTTCTATAACTCCAGATGACCATGAAATTTAAATCGAAGCTCACATTAACATGTGTAAGGTCCTGCCAAGGTTTGGGAATTTTTGGAGTTAAACTTGAGGTAGCTAATTTCTTAAGGAATTAATTAGAAATTGATTTTTGAAAATAGTAAATGAATTTTAAAAATTCCGAGAAAAATATATTTTCATTATGGGACTATATTATGCTAAATCTCGTAAAAGAAATATTTTTGGGACTAATTTGGTATTTTCATGAAAATAGTTTAGTTACTTAACATATGAGTTAAATATGTTATGGGAAGTAACAAAGTTGAAAATAGGATTTTATGGCTAGAGAAACCTATATAGAGTATATGCATATTTTTTTTTTTGATGAGGATTTGATAATTGGTGATGATATCTTATGAGTATGGCATTTTGAATGATTAAATGCATTATATGGTAAAAAGCTTAAACAATTGAGATAAATTGTTTATAAATTTAAGAAGTGATTAAAATATTGTTATAATATTAATGATATTAGATTATGAGATTATTAAGTGATTGATAACATGGGGATATTCTTGAATCCTGGATAAATTATATTATAAATGTTTAATATTTATCCCTTATCTCATTTGATTGATTCTTTATATCATTATCCTTATGCTTATATTATGTTGAAAGTCATCTCATGGCACAGAAGTGCATAGATGGACTTGGTATGATTATGACTGTGGATTGTTCTAAGATAATCATAACCGTAATTGAAAACACGATTATCTTTGGCCGTAGTGCATGGATAATTTGTGGTCGTGATACTAATGAATACACGATTATCTTTGGCCGTAGTGCATGGATAATTTGTGGTCGTGATACTAATGAATACACGATTATCTTTGGCCATAGTGCATGGATAATTTATGGTCGTGATACTAATGAATACACGATTATCTTTGGCCGTAGTGCATGGATAATTTGTGGTCGTGATACTAATGAATACACGATTATCTTTGGCCGTAATGCATGGATAATTTGTGGTCGTGATACTAATGAATACACAATTATCATTGGCACGTAGTGCATGGATAATTTGTGGTCGTGATACTAATGAATACATGATTATCTTTGGCACGAAATGCATGGATAATTTGTGGTCGTGATACTAATGAATACACAATTATCTTTGGCACGTAGTGCATGGATAATTTATGGTCGTGATACTAATGAATACACGATTATCTTTGGCACGTAGTGCATGGATAATTTGTGGTCGTGATACTAATGAATACACGATTATCTTTGTACGTGGTGCATGGATAATTTGTGGTCGTGATACTAATGAATACACGATTATCTTTGCACGTAGTGCATGGATAATTTGTGGTCGTGATACTTAATGAATACACGATTATCTTTGGGTCGTAGTAGTGCATGGATAATTCGTGGTCGTGATACTAAAGAATATCATTGGCACGTAGTGCGGGGATGATTCGACGATGTGGATTAATTATTGAAATGAGTCTCAAAGAATGAAATATTAATTCATGGATGTGTTCAAAGTCATCTCGCGCTTTACGTGCATAGATGGACTTGGTATAATTATGACTACACGGATTATTCGGTATAATCACGATCAGATTGAAAAACACGAATATCCTCGGCCAAGAAGTGCATGGATAATTCGTGGTTGTGATACTATTAAGTCGCTGCGTCTCAAAGATTATTGGTTTTATAAATGTATATCTTTGGCTTCAGTAGTGCAAAGATGAATTGTTAATGAATATCTTTGGTGGGATTGCAAGATGAATTTAATGTTTTCAACGATAAAGGTATTCAAGGTATCTTCACCTCTTTATCATACCAGTGCGTACATTCTAATTTCGAGGGAGAAATTCCATAAGGAGGGAGATTGTGAGACCCCAGATTTTATCAATAAAGATTTAAATTTTGTCGAAATAATTTTTAATATTATGGTGTGAATTTGAGATAATATTATAGTTGTGGGTAGTATTTATAAATTTTGCAAAGTATGCAAGTGGTTATATTATATTCGATTGGTTCTGGGAATATTCGCTTAGCAGGAATATTCGCATACAACTCAATCATTGGTGGACCCTATTAATGTAATTATTGTTTGATTGAGAAAACGACAAAAATATTTTATTGAAATAATCTGCGGAAGTTTTACCGCTGATATTGTTGAACTACTTGGTAGTAAAAGTACGATGTCGTGTGTGGTTGCATAGAAGCACACCAGTATTGATTATCGATGCTTATGTGAGAAGTCACTCGGTTTGATTCAATTATCATCGATTAATAATATGAATTATTATTGCGATAATAACGACGCTTGTTTTATTCGTATTATTAACGTAATAAAATGTAAAACATCTTTTATATAAAATGTATACTTTATTAAAGTTATTCTATAAATAGAATATATTATATTTTATTATGCATAGTATTGCATAGTATTTTGCATAAAGTTGCATAAAGTGTTTGCATAGTAAATGTTTTTATATAAATAGAATAAATAATATTTTATTTAAAAGATTTTGCTTTAAATATGGACCGTCGATTAAAAGTAAATCAATCTGACCGCTCATGGATTAATTACTATGCATTCTATTTTCCTATAAATAGAAGCTCATTCCTTCATTATTTTCTTTTAATTCACCGAAACTCTAGAGAGAAATTATAGAGAGAAGCTATAGAGAGAAAATCTATAGAGAGAAAGAAGAAGAGTATTCTCGCTACTTCACTTTTCCAATATTCAGCTTCTTCTAAGGTAAGGGATATTATTTGTTGTACCTGTAAGGGGTGTTATTCTTTCTTATTCATGAAGAGAACTTCATTATTTCATTCATTATTATTACGCTGGAATAACTTTGTAAAAGTGGCATACCCTATACATAACCTTTGATATCGCTGACACCCTATACTTGGTGAAATCCTTATATTATTCCATTCTTATTTATTCTCGTTGAATAACTCAGATACGCGGAATCCCCTATACTTGGTGATCTTCTTCATTATTCCATTCTTTATTATTCTCGTTGGAATATCCATGCATGTGTGTTTTACACCTAACTCGTTCCATTGTTTATTATTCCGCATTTATTATTCTGCTTGAATATCCTCGTCATGTGTTTTACAACTTGACCAGTTCCATTGTTTATTATTATTCAAAGATTTATTATTCTGGTTGGATCATCCCGCTTGCATTGTGAATTTCACCGACTGGTTCCGTTATTATTATTCTGTTGAATAACCTATCTATGCTGGCACCGCATGCATGGTGATTTCTTTTGTTGTTTTATTCTTTATTATACCCAAATAGTTAAAACTTTGACTTCTATACTCCATGAAATTAGTAGAATATCTTTGATATTTGCGTTTCATCCAAAGATCTTTTCATGGAAATATTCTTCCGATTATTCTTGAATTTTACTCTACAAAACAAAGATCATGTTGACATTTTGGATGTTAATAATTCCCGGATTAAATAATTCTTGAACTTGTTTTATTGAATTATTATGTCATTGTCATCATCCTCATGTTATATTATGTTATCTTTGGCTTACGTTACGCATAGAGATGAACTTAGTATGATTATGACCGTGGATCATTCAAGATAATCATGGCTTGATATAAATGATGTGACAAAGTCCTCGGTGGGCACAGAATGCAAATGATGGATAGTTTTGGTATGATTATGACCGTGGGTGATTCGGATAGTCATGACCATTGATAATTTGATGAAAATCCTCGATCCGTGGTAATGCAGGGGATGATTAGATATTGTGGTTTATTCATTAAACCGAGTCTTAGTGATAAAAATTGATGAAAACCTTTTAAAACCTAAAAGATAGTAGACTTTATTTTCTACTTGACTCTTTTAAAGGATTGCATATTCACCGCAGCTTAAACCGGTTGTCTATTGTATTTTATCGGTTTAACATCATTGAAGGCTAATGATAATTTATTCTCGCATTATCTTAGTCATAATATTTCTTCTTGGACTAGTTGAGCTCACCCTTTCTTTCACCGTTCTCTTCGTGAAATGAGAACATAGGTTGACGAGCCTGGAGAACGGGAGTAATGGTCCGAGAGGATAGCATTAGTAGTCCTCACTATTCTCGCGAAATAGTGTGATAATAGTTGTAATGAGGACTCCTTGAGTATGGATATTGTCTAAATGACAATATTCCTATTAACTCTCTCGCTTTATGTATTGTCGTATGTTACACTGACGTATGTATAATTAAGTTTGTATTTGAATTTATGTACCATGTAAGTGGCGACCCAAGATGGGTGGCGTATACCAAATTTTGGGGGTGTCACATTATTTGTCCAATTTTCCTCCATAGCAAGTATTTCATGGATCATTTCCCATATATATATATATATATATATATATATATATATATATCAATAATATATTTATTATTTTAAAAATTATTACATTGCACATATATTCAATTGTACAGTACAATGTCAATATATATCACATAAAAAGAATTTTATATATTTATTTCAATCCTTATTTTGATATTTCTCAAAAACTCGAATCGTCACAATAATTAAGTCCAAGAATGAGCACTATAGGCGCCAAGAATTAAGGCTATGTAGGCCAGAATTAAGGTCATGGAAACCCACAATTAAGACCATAGAGGTTAGAATTAAAGTCATGGAGGTCAGAATCAAGGTCATGTATGTCCAGAATCAAAGTCATAGAGCCCATAATCAAGGTTATAGAGGTCCAGAATGAAAGCCATTAATGAGACTAAAATTAAGTCCATGGAGGCTAGAATTAAAGTCACAGAGGTCAGAATTAATCTCATGCCAGCCAAGAATTAAGGTCATTGGCCTAGAATGGGCGCCAAGAATTAAGATTATCGAGCCCAAATTAAAGGTCACGTATGTGACGCCCCCAAAATAGGTATACACAAGCTATTCTGAGTCGCCAAATACATGGTACAAAATTTAAATACAAACTTCCTTATACAATACGACAAAAACGTAGCTGAGAGTTTTAACACGAATATTGTCTCATAGACAGTATCCAAACTCAAATGGAGTCCTCATTACAATTATTATCACTCTATTTCACAGAATAATGAGGACTACTAAAGCCACCATCTGGACCATCACTCCATTCTCCGACTAGTCCCAGCTATATTCTCATTTCCTGAAGAGAACAATGAAAGCAAAGGGTGAGCTAAACTAGCCCAATAAAAAATATTATGACTAAGATAATGCAGAATAAATTATCGTTAGCCTTCAACAGTATTAAACTGATAGAATACAATAAATAACAAGTTTAACTGCAGCGGAACAAGCAATCCATTAGAAGAGTCAAGTAGAACATGATATCTACTATCTTCTATGATTTAAAAGTTTATCATCAATTTTATCGTTGAGACTCAACTCAATAAATAATCCACATCATTGAATTATCCATGCACTACAGGCCAAGGATATTCATTATTATCACATCCACGAATCATCCATGCACTACGGGCCAAGGATATTCGTTATTATCACCAATGGTCATGATTATACCGATACATAGTCATAATCATACCAATCAACAGTCCATCTACATGCACTATGGGCTAAAGATGACTTTTATCACAATATAAGCATGAGAATGATGACAATGATATAATAATTCAATTAAGTGAAAGCAAATGATAAATTTTAAAAATTTATAATTCAATTTATCTAGAGTTCAAGAATGTTCAAATTGACATGATACTGCTTTGTGGAGTAAAATTCAAGAATAATATTTATGTAAAAATAATTTAGAGAGAAAAGAAATCAATTTTTATCATGAATAATATCCTAGGTGAATAGTACCCGAGTGAATAGTATCCCGTGAATAGTACTTCGTGAATAGTATTCCGTGAATAGTACCCCGACATGAAAAGATAAAAACTTCACAAGAATGTTAAGAAAAAAATTTATGTGAAACGATACTAGAGATGAAGCGCAAATTCTAAGGATATTCTACTAATTTCAAGGAGTATAGAAACAATACTTATCAAAATAAGTGTAGAATTAGGAATATGAAACGAAATAATATTACTTACATACTACAGAGTATGAAAGAAAATATTATTTCTTACGAATATTGAACAAAATAATATCCCTTACGAATACGAAAGAAATAATATCCCTTACGAATACGAAAGAAATAATACCCCTTACCTTAGTAGGAGATTGGATACTGCAATAGTGTAGTAACAGAATACACTTCTTCTTTCTCATTATTCTCTCTCTATAGCTTTCTCTTGTGAGTTTTAGTGAATTGGTGAGAATGAAAGAATAAATAAGCTTCTATTTATAGAAGATTTCTAGCTTAACCTTTGCAATGTGAAGAGACATGCGACGCCCCCAAAACAGGTATACATCACCCATCTTGGGTCGCCAGATACATGGTACAAAATTCAAATACAAACTTAATTATACAACATGAGCCGTAAGTTTTAACACGAATATTGTCTGCTAGACAGTATTCAAACTCAAAATAAGTCCTCATTTATTATCACACTATTTCACAGAATAGTGAGGACTACTAATGCAACCATTTGGACTGTCACTCCATTCTCCGACTCGTCCCAGCTATATTCTCATTTCCTGAAGAGAATAGTGAAAAAAAAGGGTGAGCTCAACTAGCCCGACCAGTAAAAAATATTATGACTAAGATAATGCAGAATAAATTATCCTTAGCCTTCAACAGTGTTAAACTGATAAAATATAATAAACATCAAGTTTAACTGCAGCGGAATAAGCAATCCATTAAAAGAGTCAAGTAGAACATAATGTCTACTATCTCTTCTAGATTAAAAGTCCAACGTTAATATTTCATTCTCAGAATACTCAACAACAGCTTCTTTGTTATACCCAAGACAAAAGAACTATCATCACTTGCCTTCACCTAAACCACCAAAGATTATAGTTAAATCCATAATTCATATATATAATCATGTAAATCAACAGCTTTCCTTTGCCACAAAGGCTTAAAAGAACGTTTACTCAATATCCTTACCCCAAAGGCTAAAGATATTCAAATGTAATAACAATGATCATACCAATCGGTTGTCTACCTTTGCATTACGGGCGAAAGATATTCAACTATAAAACTAATGGTCATGATCATACCAATCAATTGTCTATCGATTACACTACTGACGAAAGAAATTCAACTGTTAACTAATGGTCATGATCCTGCCAATCACATCATCGAATTATCCATGCACTACGGGCCAAGGATATTCGTTATTATCACCAGTGGTTATGATCATGTCATACACATGTCCATCTTTGTACGTAAGCCAAAGATATACAACTATAAAACCAATAATCAACAGTCCATCTATGCACATAAGACAAAAATGACTTTCATCACAATATAAGCATGAGGATGATGACAATGATATAAACATTAATCAAACGAAATCAAGGATAAATATTAAAGACTTTAAATTTATCCAGAGTTTAAAAATATCCAAATTATCAACATGATCTTTGCTTTGTGAGTAAAATTCAAGAATAATATTCATGTACCAAAAATAATTTGGACAGAAAAAAAATATATTTTCCGGGTAAATACTACCCCGTGAATAATACCATGTGAATAGTACTTCGGGAATAGTACCTCGTGAATAGTACCCCGACATGAAAAGTACCCCAAATACCCGAGTGAATAATATTCGAGTGAATAGTAATCGAATGAATAGTAACTCGTGAATAGTACTCCAGCACGAAAAGTGCCCCGAATACCCGAGTGAATAATACTAGAGTGAATAGTAACCAGGTGAATAGTAACTCGTAAAAGAAAAATACCAAAGAAAACGATATTTCATGATTAGTACATAAGAAATGATATCTCATACAAGTATAATAGAATATACGAAACTTCAAATGGATTTTCGCCCGCCATGCGGTAATCCACGTAGACAGATCTTTTCCACAATTTAATAAAGAATGAATACGAAGAGTCATTCACCATGCATGCAATAGTCCGCGTAGATAGGTTATTCCAACAGAATAATAAAGAATGGAATAACAGAAGAATTCACCATGCATGCGGTGATCCGCGTGAGAGTTATTCCAACGTAATAATAAAAAATGGAATAATGTAAGAATTCACTGCACGCACGGTAGTCCGCATGACGAGTTATTCCAACAAAATAATAAAGAATGGAATAATGTAAGAATTCACCACGCATGCGGTAGTCCGCGTGAGATGTGTTATTCCAACGAATAATAAAGAATGGAATAACGTAAGAATTCACCATGCATGCGGTAGTCCGCGTAGACAGGTTATTCCAACAAAATAATAAAGAATGGAATAACAGAAGAATTTCACCATGTATGCGGTAGTCCGCGTAGACAGGTTATGTGACGCCCCCAAAATAGGTATACCTCACCCATTTTGAGTCGCCAAATATATGGTACAGAATACAAATACAAACTTAATTATACAACCGTCGTGTAATATACGACAATACATAAACTGAGAGTTTTAATAGGAATATTGTCATCTAGACAATATCCACACTCAAAGGAGTCCTCATTACATTTATTTTCACACTATTTAACAGAATAGTGAGGACTACTAATGCTATCATCTGGACCATCACACTTTTCCCCGACTCGTCCCAGCTATATTCTCATTTCCTGAAAAGAACAGTGAAAAAAAGGATGAGCTCAACTAGCCCAGTAAGAAATATTATGACTAAGATAATGTAGAATAAATTATCATTAGTCTTTAACAATGTTAAACTGATAAAATATAATAGACATTAAGTTTAACTGCAGCGGAACAAGCAATCCATTAGAAGAGTCAAGTAGAAAATAAAATCTACTATCTTCTATGGTATAAAATGTTTTCATCAATTTTTATCGCTGAGACTCAGCTTAATAAATAAAAACACATCATCTAATCATCCCAGGTCATTTCCTCAACATCGTGGTTCCTCCACAAAAATTTGACTTGAGGTATAACCTTGGAGCGTAGAATATGATCCTTCTTATCCAAGATTTGAACAGGAACCTCTTCATACGTTAAATCTTCCACTATTTCGTCCGATTCTAACTCAATAATGTGATTCGGGTCTTCCACATATTTATGTAACATGGATATGTGAAAAACGTTATGAACACGAGACATACTTGGCGGTAAAGCGAGTCTATAAGCTACAGTCCCTACTCGGTCGAGGATTAAAAATGGGCCAATGAATCGAGGATTGAGCTTTCCTCTCTTTCCAAATCTCGTAACTCCTTTCCATGGAGCAACACGTAACAACACATGATCTCCTATAACGAATTCCACGTCCTTTCGATGAAGATCAGCATAACTCTTTTGTCGATCTTGTGAGGTATTTATACTTTGTCGGATCGTTTGAATCTTTTCCGTAGTCATACGTATCAACTTCGGTCCCAACAACGTTGCTTCACCCACCTCATCCCAGCATACTGGAGAACGACACTTTCTTCCATACAACGCTTCGAATGGAGCCATGCCAATGCTTACTTGATGACTGTTGTTGTAGGAAAACTCCACCAATGGTAAGAACTTGTCCCAACTTCCCTTGAAGTCAAGGACACAGAGTCTTTATAAGTTTCTCGTATTGGTAAGAAGTGAGCAGACTTGGTCAATCTATCAACAATGACCCAAATTTCATCTATGCCTTGAGAAACCTTGGGAAGACCAGTAACGAAATCCATGGTAATGTGCTCCCACTTCCATTCTGGAATTTCAAGTGGTTGCAATGGACCTTTTGGTACTTGATGCTCTGCCTTGACTCATTGACAAGTTAGACACCTTGAGATAAACAGCGCTATCTCTCTCTTCATATTGCTCCACCAAAATGTATGACGTAGATCACGATACATTTTGGTAATCCCAGGATGGATTGCAAACGGAGTGTTGTGCGCCTCCATCATGATTTTATACTTTAAATCAGGGTTGTTAGGAACACAAAGTCTGGAGTTGACTCGAAGTATTCCCTCTTCATCGATTCTTACTTCCGGCATAGCACTTTCTTGCACTTTCTTCCTCATACGCATCGACTCCAGTGTCCGTAGCTTGAGCGACTTTTAACTTTATCAATTAAAGCCTGGTTCTACTCATATATTCGCCATCATCACATGGGTCCCTAGAGTCTTTAACTCTATCTCCATCCTTTACAAGTCACATAAAATGGGCCTTTGTGTAAGACCCCAACTTATTATTAATGAAATTTAATTTTCTCTATTTATTATTTTGAAATAGTAAGGGTTGATTTGATTAATGTGGATAGTTAGGGGTAAAATACGCAAATATTTCAAAATAAGGAAGTGGTTATAAAATATTCATTGTTGTTGGGAATATTCGCTTTGGTCGTGGAATATTCAGTATACAAAAGCAAGCAAGATCGACAAAAAGAGTTATGCGGATCTTCATCGAAAGGACGTGGAATTTAGTGTGGGGATCATGTATTGTTGCGAGTTGCTTTCTATGGAAGGGAGTTACAAGATTTGGGAAGAGAGGAAAGCTCAATCCACGATTTATTGGTCCATTTCAAATTCTTGACGGAGTAGGAAATGTAGCCTATAGACTCGCGTTACCTTCGAGTATGTCTCGTGTTCATAATGTGTTTCACATATCTGCATTTCGTAAATATGTGAAAGACCCGAACCACGCGATAGAAGTTAGAACCGACGAGATAGCCAAGACTTAACGTATGAGGAGGTACCTATCAAGATCTTGGATAGGAAGGAACATGTCCTACGCTATGAAAGGTCATACCACAAGTTAAAGTTCGTGGAGGAATCATGCTATAGAGGAAATGACCGGGAATTGAAACGGAAATGAAAGCGAGGTATCCTCACCTTTTCAAACACTGTATGCGCAAGTCCAATTTCGAGGACGAAATTTCATAAGGAGGAGGTTGTAAGACCCCAACTTATTATTAATGAAATTTAATTTTCTATTTATTATTTTGAAATAGTAAGGGTTGATTTGATTAATGTGGATAGTTAGGGGTAAAATACGCAAATATTTCAAAATAAAGCAAGTGGTTATAAAATATTCATTGTTATCGGGAATATTCGTTTGGTCGTGGAATATTCAGATCGCTGTGGAATATTCGCATTTACGCCACAAATGATGTGGTATGAGCCCATAAACTGAAAAGATTGGATGAAGAAAACGACAAATATAAGTTGTTTAAAATAACAAACAGAGTTATTACACAGATTAATCACCGTTAAAATACTCGGTGGTTAAAATACAAAGAAGACACCAGATTGCACCAATTATTGATTCTTACGTAAGAAGGCACTACTTAATAATGGTTACGATAATTATCGCTCAAGATTTTATTGATTCAATAATTCACGCATTGATATTTTATATTCTTGTTGTTTCAATAAATTGTCATTACACACGGTATTTTTCATTATCGGACAATAATTCATATTATCCTAATAATATTATTGGATAACATTATTGGCAATGTCTAGAAAGTTCTCGCATCAAGGAGAGGTTTGGTCACCTAATTGCTACGTCAAGAAAGAAATCTTTATTGAAAGCCCCCTCTTTCCTGAACTGCACAGGTTGTCAATATTGTGATTCTCAGAATATTATTTGTGAATAATTAATTATTAATTCATATGATGAGGAAAATATTGATTTTATGTGGATATAGATGGAGAAAATTTTTAATGTGACAATTGTTGAAAATTGAAATTTTATCTTTTCTCGATAAAATAATTCATTTAAATATATTATTATATTTTAATAATATAATAATGGTGATATTTTTACAACGAATGTGGGATATATGAGTATACGAGGAGGAAGAGTATTTTTGTTGCAATAAATGTTTAAAACGTGTTAAACATGCTCTGGTGGACCACATTTATCGATTCGAAATTTGATTATAAATTTGTAAAATTTCCCGTTTGTGGATTTCGGTCAATTTCATTTTGAATTCGGAAAACTTTCTTCTGCAAAGTTGTAGAGAATTGAATTTCCTATAAAAACTCGCGAGATTCAAATTTTCTGATAAAAGGGCTATTTATTGTGAATTATTGAAGTTCAAGCTCCGAAATAATTGATTTTTGGAAGTTTTAATTATTATTTTAAAGAAAAACGTTTTTTTGCATTTAAGTGGGCTAACATGTGATATTAATTAATTACTGAAATCAGATCTTCAAAGATGGGCTAAGGAAATTTATAATATATATTAATATTTTATTAAATTTTCTTTTTTTGGTGTTCTAAGCATTTTCCTATAAATAGGGTGCTTAGGTTAGAATTGAAAATCACACCGTAAACTCAAGTTTTCTCTATATTATCGAGTATTCTTGTTAGTATTTTGAGTATACTTTGAGTATTGTTAGATGGTGCAAGTTCCTTCAAAGACTATACCTATATGCAGATTCCAAATTTAAGAAGTACTAATCTTTCGAGGTAAGGGATGTTATTTTCTTATCAAATGATATTATTTCTTCAATATCATTATGTTGAAATATTGGTTGAAACTTTTTATCAAATTTGAAACTTTTTCATGTCGGGGTTACTATTCATGAGTTACTATTCACGAAGTTACTAATCATGAAGTTACTATTCACGAAGTACTATTCATGAAGCGTGAAGATGTTTTTTTTGGGAAATTTCTATCTTTTGGTGTCGAGTTACTATTCACGATACGGCACTATTCACGTGATCTGACACTATTCAATAGAAAAATGAAAATTCTTCTTTTGTCCAAAATATCTATTCGGATACTAGCTTTGATTGTATCCATGTTTTGATCATTCTTGAATTTTACACCACTATGATTATTTTTGAGGTATTTTTGAACATGGATAAAACAAAGTACTAATCCTTAATCCTTAATCCTTGTCATTTTGTTTCACCGGGATTCGCTTTTTAAAAATATTTTTCATCATCTTCGCCTTAAATGATGATATTATGGAATATCTTTGGCCCGAAGTGCAAAGATGAATGATTTCTGAAGAATATCTTTGGCCCGTAGTGCAAAAAGATGAACAGTGTTTAGATGAACATGACCAATGATGAATATCTTTGGCCCAGTAGTGCATAGATGAATATTTGATTCCGAGATATATATTGATTGATGTTACAGGGATAAAAGATGAGACGATGAACTTTAAAATTCATACATAGAAGATAGTAGTTTGCATTCTCTACTTAACTCTTCTAATGAATTATTATTTCACGCGAATATTGATTTAAAATTTGTTGTCTATTGTATTCTATTAGATTTTTCCTGTTGAAGACTAACGATAATTTGTTGTATATTGTCTTAGTCATAATATTCTTTTCTCGGGCTAGTTGAGTTCACCCTTTTCCTTTTTGTTCCATTTTTCTTCTCGTGAGGCGGCGATATATATGCGAATGCAAGCCTGGGGTATGGAATGAAAGTTCTAGAGAGAGTTGTTTAGTAGTCCTCACCATTTTTGTAAAATAATGTATCAATAAATGTGATGAGGATTTATTTGAGTATAGATATTGTCTGAAGATAATATTTGTATTCAAACTCACGCTTTCTTGTTGTAATAATAAAGTTGTAGTTGTTTTACGTACCATGTATTGACAACTCGTAATGGGTGATGTATACCTATTTTGGGGGCGCCATGAATTGGTATCGAGCTTAGGATGATCTCCGGTGGAGATCGGGGAATAGAACTAGGAGGGAGAGACGAGTAAATCCTTCGCTAAAGTGTGTCCTACCTAAGCTTATTTGTTAGTTGGTCAAGATATAGGGATATTATGTGATATATTGATTTCCTTAATTAACCCTTGTTTTATGACAAGATTTGAGAATGTCGATTGAGAATATTAACAATGGAAATGAGACCGTGTGGAGACGCTCAGACTCACCAACGAGGAGAACGTGCAACAGTCGGCAATGTTCCTCCCGTGAACAACACCATTGAAAGCGGATGATGAACGAGGGGATGTTTAGAAGTTTTTGCAGTTCATATAAAAATCGATTTAGGGAGACTCGTGTTCAAAATACAGAGAGAAATGATAGCAATTCACGGGTTGTCACAACCAAGCAGCTCAAAGAGTTGGGACCACCGAATTTAAGGGAAAGCCGGATCCGATCATGGCGGAAACATGGGTCAAACAAATTACCAAGATATTCGATGTCTTTGGATGCACTGTAAGAACAGAAGGTCCCATTCGCCACCTTTTATGTTCCGTGGCGAGGCAGACTCTCGGTGGAGTCTCAGGAAGCGTACATCCATCCAAACAAGACTCAAAGATGTCTTGGGAGATGTTTCACAAACTATTTAATGACAAATACTTTCCCGAAAATGTTCGGTTATATGAAGGAAGTGGAGTTTATTAGACCGAGCAGAACAACATGA
Organism: Panax quinquefolius; assembly: GCA_020205615.1. Classification (NCBI taxonomy): domain Eukaryota; kingdom Viridiplantae; phylum Streptophyta; class Magnoliopsida; order Apiales; family Araliaceae; genus Panax; species Panax quinquefolius. Next base: position 4,563,053 of record CM035155.1, on the reverse strand, counting down.
CGGTGTCTCAAAGACGAGGCAAAGTTTGCAGAGTTATCTAGGTTTGCACCTCATTTGGTGGAGAATGAGGAACGATGACGCGGATGTTTCTTAGAGGTTTGAAACCCCAGATACGCCAAGATCTCATTTCTCATAAATTTTCTATATTCGGATGTTAAATGCTGGGCTCAATTATTAGGCGAATAGAGATAACGAGTACTACAGTAACTGAGGGAGCACAACCAGATCGTATTCGAGATAGCGATCACAATGTAATAATGATAACCAAATGAAAAAAAATGACGGACAAAAATGGTAACCACTGCGGTGGTAATCATAGCCATGAAAATAGAAGAAGCGAGTCGGGAGGAGATTTTAAAATAGGAGATTTAACAATGACCATGTGAAGACGACGGTCTTAAGCGTAATCGGTTTCTAAGGGAGAAAAACGACCACCGGTCGTATATGCTACAAATGCGGAAAAGAGGGACATATCGGTCAAACCGCCCAATGACAGCTCAAGGTATGCTATAATTGTGGAAAGGAAGGACATATCGCTCGAGATTGTACGCAGCAATAAACCTAGTTCGATGGGGACGGTGACTCAAAAGATCATCCCGAAAAGTCAAAGTCAACGATTCCGGAAGAGCGTTTGTTATGACCGGGTCAAATGCGAGAACCCAAACGAGGTAATCACGGGTAAGCTATTTATAAATTCTTGCGAAGTTTATACCTTACTTGATCTGGGTGCTACCCATTCATTTATCTCTCCTACTTGTGCTCAACGCTTAAACTTGACTCGGAGAAATTAGACTTTGACCTATCTCGTGGAAACTCAGATTAGAGAAACTTTCATCACATCCACCGCTTATAAATCTTGTTTGATTCAAGTTGGCACCATCACCTTACCCGTTGACCTTATCTCTTTAAAGATACTTGCTTTTGATGTGATTTTAGGGATTGATTGGTTAACTACTCATCATGCCAAAATTGATTGTTTTCGTAAGGTTGTTAGTTTTCATATTCCTAACCAACCCGTTGTATGCGAATTCAAGCAACTAAACCATTAAAATCAATCATCATCATATCTAATCATAAAGCTATTCGCTTATTGAAAAACGGATGTCAAGCTTTCTTAGCCCATGTTATGGATTTGAATAAAGACACGCCAAATTTGAATAATATTCCTGTTGTTATTGACTTTCCCGACGATTTCAAGAACTTCCGGCCTACCCCCGTAACGTGAAGTTGAATTCTTTATTGATCTTGAACTCTGGTACAAAGCCCATTTCTAAAACCCCATATCGAATGGCTCTATTGAACTTCAGAGTTAAAGGTCCAACTACGAGAATTGTTGGACATCGGTTTTCATTCGTCCTAGTACATCTCCTTGGGGTGCTCTGTTTTATTTGTAAAGAAGAAAGACGGGAGTATGCAACTTTATATTGACTATCGAGAATTAAACCATGTCACCATCAAGAATAGGTATCCTCTACCTCGTATTTATGACTTGTTTGACCCGATTCATAAGGGCACAATTCTTTTCAAAAATCGATCTTCGCTTACGGATATCATCACCAAGATTAGAATCGAGGATATTCCAAAGACCGCCTTTAGAACCCTCAGACGGGTATTATGAATTCTTAGTCATGTCTTTCGGATCGACTAATGCTCTAACGACTTTCATGGATATGATGAACCGAGTATTCAAGGAATATTTGGATCGGTTTGTTGTTGTCTTTATTGATGACATCCTTATATATTCCAAAAGTCGTGAAGATCATGAGCACCATTTGAAAGTTGGTACTCCAAAGGCTTCGTGAAAACAAACTATATGCCAAATTGAAGAAATGCGAGTTCGGCTTTAGGAAGTAGCATTCCTTGGGCACGCGATGGTGTCGAGCATGGAGTATCTGTTGATCCGGCCAAGATTGAAGCAATACAAAGTTAGAGCAACCGAAGTCGGTGGATCAAGTGCACGTAGCTTTTGGGCTTATTTGGTTATTATCGGAGATTCGTGGAAGGGTTTTCTCGAATCGCTACTCCATTAACTCAAATAACTTTCGAAAGGATACGAAATTCGTTTGGAGCGAAGAATGCGAGAAGAGTTTCAAGAGCTTAAGAGGAGACTTATTTCTAAGACTGTTCTAACAATACCATCCGGTTCGGATGGATTTGTTATCTACAATGATGCTTCAGCAAAGGGTTAGGATGTGTTCTCATGCAACGGGGAAAGTCATAGCCTATGCCTCATGACAACTTAAAGAGTATGAGAGGAATTATCCTACTCATGATCTAGAGTTAGCGTGCAGAGTTTTCATACTAAAAATATGGAGGCACTATCTATATGGGGAGAAAGTGGAGATATATTCGCACCATAAAAGCCTTAAATATTTCTTCACTCAAAAGAACTCAACATGCGGCAATGACGTTGGCTCGAACTATTAAAAGACTACGACCACACTATTCAATACCATCCCGGTAAAGCGAACGTGGTAAATGAATGCGTTGAGTAGAAGATCATATCGGAACGAAAAGTGCGATGATGTCAAGTATAATGCGACAGAGCCAACTTTAATAGAAATGCAGTTAAGGTTGCTTTCGAGCCACCGCAGGAGGAAATGCGTATGAAGAAGAAAGTACAAGAAGGAGCTATTCCGGAAGCGAGAATTGATGAAGAAGGAATACTTCGAGTCCACTCTAGACTTTGTGTTCCTAACGACTCTAATTTGAAGTACAAAATTATGATGAAGGCACACAATACGCCATTTGAAATCCATCCTGGAAGTACTAAAATGTATCGTGATCTTCAACATACATTTTGGTGGAACAATATGAAGAGAGAGATTGCAAAGTTTATCTCGATGTGTTTAACTTGCCAACGTGTAAAGGCGGAGCATCTAGTACCTAAGGGTCCGTTGCAACCACTTGAGATTCCGAAATGGAAGTGGGAACACATTACCATGGATTTCGTTACGGGTCTTCCTACGGTTTCTCAAGGCATCAATGCTATTTGGGTTATTGTTGATAGATTAACCAAGTTTGCTCATTTTTTGCCGATACGGGAGACTTATTCCCTTGAACGTCTTGCTAGTATGTACGTGAATGAGATTGTGAGGTTGCATGGCATGCCAGTATCCATAGTTTCGGATCGTGACCCAAGATTCACTTTAAGATTTTGGGTTAGCTTGCAAAAAGCTATGGGCACGGATTTCTGATTTAGTTAAGCATACCATCCCCAAACCAGACGGACAATCGAGAGAGACTATTCAAACTCTTGAAGATCTATTAAGACTCGTGTCCCTAGACTTCAAGGCGCGGTTGGGATAAGTATTTACCATTGGTGGAATTCTCCTACAACAACAGCTTATCGAGCAAGTATATAGGTGTGGCTCCATTCAAGCATTATATGGACGAAAATGTCATTCTCCATATGTTGGGATGAGGTGGGTGAAGCAACATTGTTGGGACCCGAAAGTTAGTATGTATGACTCACGGAAAGATCCAAATGATTCGACAACGTATACAAAGCGGCACAAGATCGACAAAAAGAGTTATGCGGATCTTCATCGAAAGGACGTGGAATTTAGTGTAGGGGATCATGATTGTTGCGAGTTGCTCCATGGAAGGGAGTTTACAAGATTTGGGAAGAGAGGAAAGCTCAATCCACGATTTATTGGTCCATTTCAAATTCTTGACCGAGTAGGAAATGTAGCCTATAGACTTGCGTTACCTCCAAGTATGTCTCGTGTTCATAATGTGTTTCACATATCTCGTATTTCGTAAATATGTGAAAGACCCGAACCACGTTATAGAAAGTTAGAACCGGGCGAGATAGCCAAAAGACTTAACGTATGAGGAGGTACTGTCAAGATTTTGGATAGGAAGGAGCATGTCCCTACGCCAAGAAAGGTCATACCACAAGTTAAAGTTTTGTGGAGGAATCATGCTATAGAGGAAATGACACGGGAATTGAAACGAAAATGAAAGCGAGGTATCCTCACCTTTTCAAACACTGCACGCGTCGTCAATTTCGAGGATGAAATTTCATTAGGAGGGAGGTTGTAAGACCCCAACTTATTATTAATGAAATTTAATTTTCTCTATTTATTATTTTGAAATAGTAAGGGTTGATGTGATTAATGTGGATAAATAGGGGTAAAATACACAAATATTTCAAAATAAGCGAAGTGGTTATAAAATATTCATTGTTGTTTGGGAATATTCGTTTGGTCGTGGAATATTCGTCATTGTTGGGAAATATTCGTGACGGCCAAGCAGCCCATGTGTGGGCCCCATAACCGAAAGCGATTGGATGAAGAAAACGACAAATATAAGTTGGTTAAAAATAATTACGTAGTTATTACTGTAATATCTTGTTAAAATACTCTTGGTTAAAACACGAAGATTACCTGTATTGCACACAATTATTGATTCTTACGTAAGAAGGCACTTCTCAATAATGGTTACGGTAATTACTTTGATCAAAGATTTTATTGAGTTAATAATTCTTTGCGTTGATATTTTATATTCTTTGTTGTTTCAATAATTGTCATTACACAAAGATTTTTCATTATCGAAGCAATAATTCATATTATCCGAATAATATTATTAGATAACATTATTGACAATGTCTAGAAAGTTACGCCTAAGGAGAGGTTTGGTTACCTAATTGCCACCAGAGTGAAGAAATTCTTATTGAAAGCCCCTTTCCTCGAACCGCCTCGTTGTCAATATTGTGATTCATAATATTATTTGTGAATAATTAATTATTGATTCATATGATGAGAAAATATTGATTTTATGTGGATATAGATGGAGAAAATTTTTAATGTGACAATTGTTGAAAATTGAAATTTTATCTTTTTCTGATAAAATAATTCATTTAAATATATTATTATATTTTAATAATATAATAATGGTGATATTTTTACAACGAATGTGGGATATATGAGTATACGAGGAGGAAGAGTATTTTTGTTGCAATAAATGTTTAAAACATGTTAAACATGTAAATGGACCCCATTTATTGACTGAAATTTGATTATAACCTATAAAATCGTCCGTTTGTAGATTTCGGTCAATTTCTATTTGGAATTTGGAAAAACTTTCTTCCGCAAAGTTGTAGAAATTGAATTTCCTATAAAAACTAACGAGATTCAATTTTCTGATGAAAGGGCTATTTATTATGAATTATTGAAGTTCTAAGAAGCTCCAAATAATTAATTTTGAAGTTTTAAATATTTTTTTAAAAAACGTTTTTGCATGTGTGAGGCATGTTTTCAAATGTTTGAATTTCAGATTCAAAGGTGTGCGTGAAAATTATATATATATATATTAATATTATATTAAATTTTACGCTTTGGTGTTCTAAGCAATTTCCTATAAATAGGTTGCTTAGGTTAGAATTGAAAATCACACCAGAAACTGAAGTTTTCTCTCTCTATATTATCGAGCGTATTCTTGTGAGTATTTTGAGTATACTTTGAGTATTGCTATATGGTGCAAGTCCAAGTCATAGCCTATATCCGGTGTTTCAGCTAGAAGTACTGATCTTTCGAGGTAAGGGATGTTATTTTCTTCTCAAATGATATTATTTCTTCAATATCATTATCTTTGAAATATTGGTTGAACTTTTATCAAATTTAGAACTTTTTCATGTCGGGAGTTACTATTCATGAGTTACTATTCACGAAGTTATTATTCATGAGTTACTATTCACGAGTACTATTATTAAGTAAGAAGTGAAGATGTTTTAATGGAATTTCTATCTTTTGGTGTCTGAGTTATTATTCACGATATCGACACTATTCACGATATCTGACTTATTCAATTTAAAAAATAAAATTTCTTCTTTTTTGTCCAAAATATCTATTCGGATACTAGTTTTGATTGTATCCATGTTTTGATCATTCTTGAATTTTACACCACTATGATCATTTTTGAGGTATTTTTTTAACATGGATAAAACAAAGTACGAATCCTTAATCTTTAATCCTTGTCATTTTGTTTCAATTTGGATTCGCTTTCTTTAAAATATTTTCATCATCCTCGATCTTAAATGATGATATTATTGAATATCTTTGGCTGTAGTCAAAAAGATGAATGATTTCTGAAGAATATCTTTGGCCAGTAGTGCAAAGATGAACAGTGTTTAAATGAAATATGACCAATCGATGAATATCTTTGGCTCAGAGTGCAAAGATGAATATTTGATTCCGTATGTATATTGATTGATGTTACAAGGATAAAAGATGAGCGATGAACTTTTAAATTCATACATAGAAGATAGTAGTTTGCATTCTCTACTTAACTCTTCTAATGAATTATTATTTCATTGCGAATATTGATTTAAAATTTGTTGTCTATTGTATTCTATTAGATTTTTCCTGTTGAAGACTAACGATAATTTGTTGTATATTATCTTAGTCATAATATTCTTTACCGAGCTAGTTGAGCTCACCCTTTTCCTTTTTGTTCCATTTTTCTCGGAGGCGAGAATATAATGAAGTATTTAGCCTGGGGTATGGAATGAAGGTTCTAGAGAGAGTTGTTTAGTAGTCCTCACCATTTTGTAAAATAATGTATCAATAAATGTGATGAGGATTTATTTGAGTATAGATATTGTCAGAAGATAATATTTGTATTTAAACTCACGCTTTCTTGTTGTAATAATAAAGTTGTAGTTGTTTACGTACCATTGTATTGACAACTCGGAATGGGTGATGTATACCTATTTTGGGGCGTCACAAGAGCGATTCGAGAAAACCCTTCTACTTAATCTCCGATAATAACCAAATGTAAGAAAGAAAGCTATGTACTTGATCAATCGATTTAGGTTGTTCCCGACTTTTGAATGGCTTTAATCTTTCTTTGGGTCAATGAGATATTCCATGACTTGATACCACGTATGCAAGAGAATGCTACTTCCTCAAGACAGAACTCGCATTTCTTCAACTTGGCATAAAGCTTATATTTACGAAGCTTTTGGAGTATCAGCCTCAAGTGTTGCTCATGATCTTCACGGGTTTTGGAATATATGAGGATGTCATCAATAAAGACGACCACAAAGTTATCCAAATATTCCTTGAATACTCGGTTCATCATATCCATGAAGGCAGCAGGAGCATTAGTCAATCCAAAAGACATGACTAGGAATTCATAATGCCCGTCTTAGGAGTTACGAAAGCCATCTTTGAATGTCACCGGTTCTAATCTTCAATTGATGATATCCTAACGAAGATCAATCTTTGAAAAGAATTTGGCGCCTTTGCAACCGGTCAAACAATGTCATCAATACGTGGCAATGGGTACCTATTTTTGATGGTGACATGATTCAACTCTCGATAATTAATACAAAGTCGCATACTCCCATCTTTCTTCTTCACGAATAGAATAGAGAGCCCCAAGGAGAAGTACTAGGGATGAATAAAGCCAATGTCTAACAATTCCTGCGCATTGGGTCTTTAACTCCTGAAGTTCAATAGGAGCCATTCAATATGGGGTTTTGGAAATGGGTTTTGTACCGGATTCAAGGTCAATAAAAAATTCAATTTCACGCTCTGGGGGTAGGCCAGGAAGTTATTCAGGGAATACGTCAGGAAATTCATTAACAATAGAAATATCATTCAAAACTGACGTATTTTTGTTTAGATCCGTGACATGAGCTAAGAAAGTTTGACATCCGTTTTTCAATAAATGAATAGCTTTATGGCTTGAGATGACAGTGATTGATTTTAATGGTTTGGTTGCTTGAATTCGCCTAATAGGTTGATTAGGAATATGAAAGCTAACAACCTTACGAAAACAATTAATTTTTGCATGATGAGTAGTTAACCAATCAATCCTGTGAATTACATCAAATGCAAGTATTTTCAATGAAATAAGATCGACAGGTAATGTGAGGGTACCGATTTGAACCAAACAAGACTTATAAACCGTGGATGTAATGAAGGTTTCTCCCAATGGAGTTTCAATAGATAAGTCAAAGTTCAATTTCTCCGAAGTCAAATTTAAACATTGAGCGCAAGTAGGAGAAATAAAAGAATGGGTAGAACCGGTATCAAATAAGGTATATACTTCGCTAGAGTTTATGATAAGCTTACCCGTGATGACCTCGTTTGGGTTCCTTGCTTTCTGGGAGGTTACAACAAACGCTCTCCCTTGCACTACCAGTTTTGACTTTTTTGGGACAACCTTTGATGCCTCCATCCCAGCTGGACTTGTCTTCGGTGCACGATAAAATCGGGTCAGGTGACCTTCTCTTCCACAGTTGTAACATGCTTTGGATGACATCGCACAGTTGGGACTAATGTGTCCCTCTCCTCCACACTTCAAGCATATGATAGGTGGTCGTTCTCCTTCCTTAACGACAGGTGCTGATGCTGACGTCTTTCCATCATTGTTGAATCTCCTCTTCTTGAAATGTCCATTCTTATTATTTTGGCCATGATTATCACCGAAGTGGTTACCATTTCTGGCCTGTTGATTTCCTCCACACTTGTTGTCACCGCTTCGATGACTGCTCTCACTAGTATTATCATTTCGCCGATTGCTATCTTTTGGTTGGGATGACTCATTATCACGCTCCAATAACTGAGCCCTATTAACAACATCTGAATACAAACACAGTTTATGAGAGATAAGATATTGACATATCTCAGGTTTCAAACCTCTTAAAAACATTCGTGTCATTCTCTCCTCATTATCAACCAAATGGGACGCAAACCGGGACAACTCGGCAAACTTGGCTTCGTCTTCGCGATACTGGTGCATGTTGTTTTGTTCCAGCTTGATGAACTCTACCTTTTTCATGTAGACGAATACTTTCGGGAAAGTACTTGTCGTTGAACAGTTCTGGAACTTCTCCCAAGACATCTTCGATGTGGCGGGGTTGAGTACGTTTCTGATTCCCACCAAGAATCGCCTCTGCGCACATGACATGAAGGTGGCAAAGGAAACTTTTGCTCCTCGGAGCATCCCAAGACATCAAATATATTGTTGATCTCGCTTAATCCACGTCTCGCCTTAAGTGGTTTTGGCTCTCCAAAAAACTCTGGTGGTCCCAGTTCCTTAAACTGCTTGGCGGTGACCATCCGTGAGTTGCCAGTATTTTCACCTGCATTTTGTATAGGAGCCGCTCTTGCCTGATGTTGCATAAATTGCATAAAGCCTCTGAACATTCCATCATTCATCATTTGATCAGTGTTGTTGTTTGCCTGAGGAATGTCGCCTTCTTGATGCACATTATTCTGATTATTGATCTGTGGAGACTCAACGGTCTCCTGTTCTCCATTGATGTTCTCAATATTCTCGGATGCCATTTTCTAATACTGTCACAAAACAAGGGTTAGATAACATATCACATATTATCCCTATACTCTGACCGACTAATTTAAATATCAAATAAACTTAGGTAGGTCATACTAAGCGAAGGAATTCCCGTCTCTCCCTCCTAGTTCTTGTCTCACATCTTAGCCGTGATCATATCCTAAGCTTTGATACTAATCGCGACGCCCCCAAAATAGGTATACATCACCTATTCTCGAGTCGCCAAATACATGGTACAAAAATACAAATACAATCTTTAAAATACAACAAGAGAGAGTCATGTGAGTTTTAATACAAATCATCTTCTGACAATATCCACTCTCGAAATAAGTCCTCATTACATTTATTGTCCCACTATTTAACGTAATAATAGTGAGGACTACTAATACACCATCTAGGACCATCACTCCGCTCCCCGGCTTTCGTCCCAAACCTACGTTCTCATTTCACGAAGAGAACAAAGTGAAAGAAAGGGTGAGCTCAACTAGCCCAAAGAAGAAATATTATGACTAAGATAATGCGAGAATAAATTATCATTAATCCTCAACAGTGTTAAACCGATAAAATACAATAGACATCAAGTTTAATCGAAGCGGAACATACAATCCATTAAAAGAGTCAGTAGAGAATAAAATCTACTATCTTTTATGATTTAAAAAGGTTTTCATCACTTTTATCATTTGAGACTCGACAATAAATAATCCACATTATCCTCGCACTACTGACAAGGATATTCATTAGGGTCACGACCACAAATTATCCATGCACTACTGGTCAAGGATATTTGTGTATTCATCAATGGTCATGATCATGCCAACAATCGTCCATCAATGCACTACGGGCAAATGAGGACTTTTACCACATCATTTGTAACATTACTGATGCCATGATTATACCGAAATAATCTCTGTCATAATCATACTAAGTCCATCTATGCACTACTGTGCCACGATGACTTTCAACATAATATAAACATGAGGATGATGACAATGATATAAGAATTCAATAAAACAAGTTCACGAATTAATTTGTCCAATAACGAATAACGTCCAAATTGTCAACATGATACTTCTTTGTGAGAGTAAAATTCAAGAATGCTCGTAAGAATATTTCCATGAAAAGATACTTAGATGAAGCCTTAAATATCGAGGATATTCCACTAATTTCATGGAGTATAGAAGTCAAAACTTTAACCAACTAAGTATATTAAAGAATGGAATAACAAAAGAAATCACCATGCATGACGAGTTATTCCAATGAATAATAAGTAATCTAAAACCGTGTCAAAGTAAATTACGCACCAACAGGATGTTCTAATAGAATAATAAAGAATGAAATAACAACAAAAATCACCATGGATGCGGTATTGGATAGACGAAGTTATTCTAACGAGAATAATAAATAACGGAATCGGTCCCACAGAAAAGCATGAGATAGGATATTCCAATGAACAATAAAGACGGAACTGTTATTAACAAAAACGCATGTATGACGATATATTCCAATGAATAATAAAAAGCGGAACCAGTCCAAAGATATAACGCATGCATGTGATGTTCCAAATGTAATAATAACAAATAGAATAACAACGAAATCACCAAGTATAGGGTGAGACAGACACATCTGAGTTATTCCAATGAATAATAAAGATGGAATAATAGAAGTTCTCTTCATGAATACAAAAGAAATAATACCCCTTACCGCAAAAGAAACTTGATATCGGAGTAGTGAAGTAGTAGAATACTCTTTTTCTTTCTCTCTATAATTTCTCTCTCTAGAGTTTCAGTGAATTCGTAAGAAAATAATGAAGGAATGAGCTTTTATTTATAAAAAAATGGACTGCATAGTAACCAATCCATGAACGGTCCAAATCGATTTACTTTAATCAGACGGTCCATATTTAAAGCAAAATCTTTTAAATAAAATATAATATATTCTATTTATAATCTAATAAAATGAATAACTTTATAAAAGAATTTACTATGCAAACACTATGCAGGCACTATGCAAATACTATGCATAACAAAATATAATATATTCTAATTATTGTCTAATAAAATAGATAACTTTATAAAAGTATTTTGTTTTATATAAATTTTTTTACTATTAGCCTAATAAAATTAATAACTTTATAAAAGTATTCATTTTTTATATAAAAAGTTTTTTTTTGTTTTATTACGTTAATAATACAAATAAAATAAAACTTCGTCATCATATAAAAAATATCGAAATAATAATTGAATCAAACCGAGTGACCTCTCACATAAGCATTAATAATCAATACCGTGTCTACTACGCAACCACGCCAGACATCGTATTCTTTTTACTACCAAATAGTTCAACAAGATTATTCGGTAAAACTTCCGCCGTTATTTTCATAAAAATATTTTTTGTCGCTTTCTCAATCCGATAATAATTACATTGTGGGGTCCACCAATGATTGTGCTGCCGCATTTAATATTCCTGTTAAAACGAATATTCCCTGACCAATCGAATATAATATGACAACTTGCATACTTTGCAAAATTTGTAAATATTACCCACAACTATTATATCAAATTCATTCCATAATATTCAAAAATGATATTTATAGAAAAATCATCTTTATTCATAAAAACTGGGGTTTTACAAACTCTACCTCCTTCATATGACGAATACTTTCAAGAAAGTACTTGTCGTTGAACAGCCCTTGGAACTTCTCCCAAGACAACTTTAGTGCGGCAGGTTGAGTACGCTTTACAGATTCCCACCAGTAATCTACCTCTGCACGCAACATGAAGGTGGCAAAGGGAACCTTTTGCTCCTCGGATAATCCCAAGAAATCAAATATCTTGTTGATCTTCTTTATCCATGTCTCCGCCTTAAGTGGTTTTGGCTCTCCAAAAAAACTCTAGTGGTCCCAGCTCCTTGAACTGCTTAGCGGTGACCGTCCGAGAGTTGTCAGTGTTTCCACCTGCATTTTAGACAGGAGCCGCTTTCGCCTGATGTTGCATGAATTGCATAAAGCCTCTAACCATCCCATCGTTCACCATTTCATCGGTGTTATTATTTTCACGAGGATTATTGTCTTCCTGTTGCACATTACCCTGAGCATTGATTGTTGGTGACTCAACGGTCTCACGTGCTTCATTGCTTATTTCAACATTTTTGGATGCCATTTTCAAATACGGCAACAAAACAAGGGTTAATTAACATATTACATATTATCCCTATACTCTGACCGATCAATTAAATACCAAATAAACTTAGGTAGATCATATTAATGAAGAATTCCCCGCTCTCCTCCCTAGTTCTTGTCTCACATCTCACCAGGGATCATATCCCTAAGCTTTGATACCAACTGTGACACCCCTAAAATAGGTATACCTCACCCATTTTGAGTCGCCAAATACATGGTACAGAATACAAATACAAACTTAATTATACAACCGTCGTGTAATATACGACAATACATAAACTGAGAGTTTTAATAGGAATATTGTCATCTAGACAATATCCAGACTCAAAGGAGTCCTCATTACATTTATTGTCACACTATTTAACAGAATAGTGATGACTACTAATGCTATCATCCTGACCGTCACTCCTTTCCCAGGACTAAATCAAGCAACTATATTCTCATTTTCTCAAGAGAACGGGAAAAGAAAGGGTGAGCACAACTAGCCCAGTAAGAAATATTATGACTAAGATAATGTAGAATAAATTATCATTAGTCTTTAACAATGTTAAACTGATAAAATGCAATAGACATCAAGTTTAACTGCAGCGGAACAAGCAATCCATTAGAAGAGTCAAGTAGAAAATAAAATCTACTATCTTCTATGGTATAAAATGTTTTCATCAATTTTTATCGCTGAGACTCAGCTTAATAAATAAAATACATCATCTAATCATCCATGTACTACGGGCCAATGATATTCATTAAATCATCAATAGTCATGACTATACCAAATAATCCCTGGTCATAATCATACCAAAAACTGTCCATCAATGCATTACAGGCTACTAAGGAATTTTACCATATCATTTATAACATTACAGGTCATGATTATACCGAATGATCCCTGATCATAATCATACTAAGTCCATCTATGTACGTAAGCCAAAGATGACTTTCATTACAATATAAGCATGATGATGATGACAATGACATAATAATTCAATAAAACAAGTTCAAGAATTAATTTATCCAGGAACCAACAACGTCCAAATTGTCAACATGATACTGCTTTGTGGAGTAAAATTCAAGAATGCTCAGAAGAATATCTCCATGAAAAGATACTGGATGAAGCGCAAATATCCAGGATATTCTACTAATTTCCTGGAGTATAGAAGCCAAAACTTTAACCAACTAAGTATAACAGAATATATGAAACTGCAAATGGATTTTCACCCGTCATGCAAAGAATCCACGTATCTGAGATCATTTCCACAATTTAATAAGGAATGAATACAAAAGATCATTCACCACGCGTGTGGTAATCCACATAGACAAAGTTATTCCCATCGAATAATAAAGAATAGAATAACGAAGGATTCACCATGCGTTCGATGGATCGCACAAACAAAGTTATTCCCAATGAATAATAAATAATGGAACTAAAGTCACGCGTGCGTAAGCGCCTGAAAACAGATATATTCCGGCGAATAATAAATAATGGAACCAGTCCGACGTAAACGCACAAAAGCAGGATATTTCGACGAGAATAATAAAGAACGGAATAATAGAAGAATTTTACCATGTATCTTTGTAAGACCCAGTTTTTATCAATAAAGATTTAAATTTTGTCGAAATAATTTTTAATATTATGGTGTGAATTTGAGATAATATTATAGTTGTGGGTAGTATTTATAAATTTTGCAAAGTATGCAAGTGGTTATATTATATTCGATTGGTGGGGAATATTCGGTTTAGCAGGAATATTAAATATAACTACTCAATCATTGGTGGACCCCACAGCGTAATTATTATCGGATTGAGAAAACGACAAAAATATTTTATTGAAATAACGGCGGAAGTTTTACCGTGGATCTTGTTGAACTACTTTCGGTAGTAAAAGTACGATGTCGTGTGGTTGCGTAGTAGCACCGGTATTGATTATTGATCTTTATGTGAGAAGTCACCAGGTTTGATTCCATTATTGTCGATTAATAATATGAATTATTATAAGCGATAATGACGTTTTGTTTTATTCAGTATTATTAACGTAATAAAATGCGAAATATTTTTTATATAAAATGAATACTTTATTAAAGTTATTCTATAAATAGAATATATTATATTTTATTATGCATAGTGTTGCGTAGTGTTTTGCGTATGTTGTTGCATAGTGTTGCATAGTGTTTGCGTAGTAAAATGTTTTTATATAAATAGAATATATGATATTTTATTTAAAAGATTTTTCTTTAAATATGGACCGTCGATTAAAGTAAATCAATCTGGATCGTTCATGGATTAATTACTATGCATTCTATTTTCCTATAAATAAAAGCTCATTCCTTCATTATTTTCTTACGAATTCACCGAAACTCTGTAGAGAGAAATTATAGAGAGAAGCTATAGAGAGAAAATCTATAGAGAGAGAAGAAAGAAGAGTATTCGGTACTTCACTACTTTGATATCCAAAGTGTCTTTTACGGTAAGGGATATTATTTGTTGTGCCTGTAAGGGTGTTATTCTTTCTTATTCATGAAGAGAACTTCATTATTCCATTCATTATTATTACATTGGAATAACTCGCAAAAGTGGCATACCCTATACATAACTTTGTATCATGGCGTACCCTATACTTGGTGAAATCCTTATATTATTCCATTCTTATTTATTACATTGGAATAACTTTTATAATCTGTGAATCCCCTATACTTGATGATCTTCTTATTTATTCCATTCATTATTATTACATTGGAATATCACATGCGTGTGTTTTACACCGGACACAGTTCCATTGTTTATTATTCCGCATTTATTATTACATTGGAATATCCTTTCATGTGTTTTTTTACACCTGACTTTAGTTCCATTGTTTATTATTATTCAAAGATTTATTATTACATTGGATCATCCCGCTTGTGAATTTCACGACTGGTTTCCGTTATTATTATTCATTGGAATAACTTTTGTCTATCACGAAGTCTTAGCATGCATGGTGATTTCTTTTGTTGTTCCATTCTTTATTATACCCAGTTGGTTAAAACTTTGACTTCTATACTCCATGAAATTAGTAGAATATCTTTGATATTTGCGTTTCATCCAGTATCTTTTCATGGAAATATTCTTCTGATTATTCTTGAATTTTACTCTACAAAACAGTATCATGTTGACAATTTGGATGTTAATAATTCCTAGATTAAATAATTCTTGAACTTGTTTTATTGAATTATTATGTCATTGTCATTATCCTCATGTTATATTATGTTATCTTCGCTTACGTCATAGATGAACTTAGTATGATTATGACCGAGGATCATTCGGTATAATCATGGCTTGATATAAATGATGTGACAAAAGTCCTCGATTGGCACGTAATGCGTTGATGGATAGTTTTTGGTATGATTATGACCGAGGGGTGATTCGGTATAATCATGACTAGGGTGAGTATTCGGTTATAACCGAACCAAAATGTCTATTCGGTTATAACCGAAAACCAAAATATCGACAAAACAACAACTATCCGAAATGCTAACCGAATTTTAGAACTAACAGAATTATTTAATAATCAATTACCAATGCATAATTCGTGAATTCGGATAATAACCGAATAGACATTTGATTAAAATTAAGCATGAAGCAACATCCAACATAAACATTAAAAAAAAACCGAATCAAAATAATTAATAATTAATAATTATTTATTTTAAAAATATTACAATTCGGTTATTCGGATACCGAATAGTACATTTTTGGAAAACCGGAACCAAACCGAATATTGAATAATAATTCGGATATAACCGAAATTCCAAAAAAACCGGAAAGCAAATAATTCGGTTAAAATGGTTCGATTGATTCGGTGAGTTCTGTTTTAACCGAATTGTGCTCACTCTAGTCATGACCATTGATAATTTGATGAAAATCATTGATGTGATAATGGATGATTAGATATTGTGGTTTATTCATTAAACCGAGTCTTAGTGATAAAAATTGATGAAAACCTTTTAAAACCTAAAAGATAGTAGACTTTATTTTCTACTTGACTCTTTTAATGGATTACGTATTCATTTGCGCAGTTAAACTGGTTTATCATTGTATTTTATCGGTTTAACTTCACATTGAAGGCTAATGATAATTTATTCGCATTATCTTAGTCATAATATTTCTTCTTTGGGCTAGTTGAGCTCACCTTTCTTTCACCGTTCTCTTCTTGAAATGAGAACATAAATTTGGGACGAGTCGGGAACGGAGTAATGGTCCGAGAGGATAGCATTAGTAGTCCTCACTATTACGTGAAATAGTGTGATAATAGTTGTAATGAGGACTCCTTTTGAGTTTATATAATATCTAGTAGACAATATTTGTATTCAAACTCACGGTTTATGTAAGTATTGTACCAGCAGTTATGTTAGTAAGTTGTATTTGAATTTATGTACCATGTAAGTGGCGACCCAAGATGGGTGGCGTATACCTAATTTTGGGGCGTCACGGTTGGTATCGAGCTTAGGGATATGATCCCGGCTAAGATGCTTGAGATAAGAACTAGGAGGGAGAGACGGGAATTCCTTCATAAGTATGATCTACCTAAGTTTATTTGTTATTTAATTGGTGGTCGATTGAGTATAAGGATAATATTTGATATATTAATTATCCCTTGTGTTGTGGCAGTGTTTGGAAATGGCAGCTGAAAATATTCACAATGGAGTGAATGTGACCGTTGTGACACCTTTAATCACTAATCAGGTTAATGCAGTGTTAGACGAGGAACAAATTAGAGATGTCCACGTAGTGAATGAAGAACTAATTGTTGCACCTTTAGCTAGTTGCGGAGGTAGCGGTGAGAGTGAGGAAGAAGAGGAAGAAGAGGAAGAAGAGAAACTGAGGAGAATTGGTTAGAAGAAGTTTATGATCAAAACTTAGAATTACAAAATCGTGTTCGTGAGCTAGAAGAACGAGTTGAAGAAGCGACAAGCGATTAGTGGAACAAAGGGATACAACAATTCAAAATTGGGTTACCCAATATGTGATGCTCGAACAAAATCACGCTTTGGCGAGGTGTAAGATATTAAAGTTGGAATCGAGAATTTAAAAATCAAAGATCAAATTTGAAAGAAGAAACAATGAAACGAAGGAGAATAGGCGATGCATGGGTAAAAGTCACATGTAGCGTTGATAGTGTAGAAAAAGACGTCCGATCCAATAAAGCCAAAATAGATGAAATAGACTTTGCTTTTTGGACGACAATTGGGAGAACCCGACATCGAATTCGAATTACCACAATGCATAGCGGTCAACCCGAATTCGATATGGATCGGAGAATAATGATTCAAATCATGGATCGGGAATGTGAAGAAGCACTTAAGGGTGGAATGTACCCTATAGTAAAAATCAAACTTCGGTAATTTAAGCGAGAGGCGTTTATCGAGAAAACCGAACGAAGTTATTACGGGTAAATTAATTATAAATTATTACGAAGTCTATACTTTATTCAATACAAGTTCTACCCACTCTTTTATTCTACCTAGTTGTGTTCAATGTTTAAATTTGACTCGGGAAAATTAGACTTTGATTTATCTATTGAAACTTCGTTGGGAGAAACCTTCGTTACCTCCAATTTTATTAATCTTGTTGTTTCAAATAAACACTTTCACGATCTTATCTCTTTGAAAATACTTGCCTTTGAGGTAATTTTGAAAATGATTGATTAACTACTCATTATTCTTTTTTTTGTAAGGTTGTTAGCTTTCATATTCCTAACCAACTTTGTTATCTGAATTCAAAGTAACCAAACCCTAAAGTTAATCACCATTATATCAAGCCATAAGTAAAGAGCCCCGATCCTTTTGTTGTTAACTTCCTTGTGTGGAATGCACCAAGCGGACTTTGTGTAGGCGACGTCGTGATCAAGATGGCAAGTTGATAGGTATCATTGTGAGGTCTTATCCGAGGTTAAGGGATAGAAGTCACGATTGGTATTAATGTGACGTACTTATTCAAGTCTTGGACGAGAAAGAACAGTTTTGAATGATATTTCTATCATTAATAAATTTCTTGACGTATTCTTGAAGATTTCCTAGCCTACCCTAGAGCGTGAAATCGAATTTTGTATCATTGACCCGATCTGAAAAACCCATTTCTTAAACCCTCAAATATTTCTTCAACTAAAAGGATCATTTTACGAGGATTATGATGAAAGTCATAATAAAAGCATTGGACTAATGAAAATCATGGGTATATGAAGTATTAGTAAGTGTTATGATGAGTTATGTTGGTTATTATGTGAAAACATGAAAGTTTCTTAGAAATCACAAAGAGTTGAAAATCAGATTTTGGTGAAAAACGTAACATGAAATTCAATTGACCATATCTCCTATTATATTTTGAATTTTTGAATGTGGTCAAGTCCTAGAGTTAGATCTATGAGTTACCTAACTAATCCAAGTGGAATTACTGGAAAAGGTCTTGTAGATTTTTGTGTGGACTGATTTTAGCAAAGGAGTGCAAAGCTGCAAAAAAAAACCAAAAAAGCTGCTGCCATGATTTTAGAGGGGCTGTTTCGGCCACTTAAATTATGAGAAAAATTTTGGCCTTTTGGGAAATGAAGGTATATGGTATAAAGTACCTCCTGTCCAAAAATGAGCTCATTCTGACTTAAAATGAGCAAGTTATGACTATTTCAATATTTAGATTTTTCCGACAAAAAATGCTATAATCGAAGTTCTATAACTCCGATGACCATGAAATTTAAACTGGAAGCTCACGTTAACATGGGTAAGGTTCTGTCAAGATTTGGGAATTTTTGGAGTTAAACTTGAGGTAGCTAATTTCTTAAGAAATTAATTAGAAATTGATTTTTGAAAAATAGTAAATGAATTTTAAAAATTCCGAGAAAAATATATTTTCATTATGGGACTATATTATGCTAAATCCCAGAAAAGAAATATTTTTGGGACTGATTTGGTATTTTTTCATGAAAATAGTTTAGTTACGAACATATGAGTTAAATATGTTATGTGAAGTAACAAAGTTGAAAATATGATTTTATGGCTAGAGAATCCTATATAGAGTATATGCATATTTTTTGTTTTGAGGATTTGATAATTGGTGATGATATCTTATGAGTATGGCATTTTGAATGATTAAATGCATTATATGGTAAAAGCGTAAACAATTGAGATAAATTGTTTATAAATTTAAGAAGTGATTAAAATATTGTTATAATATTAATGATATTAGATTATGAGATTATTAAGTGATTGATAACATGGGGATATTCTTGAATCCTGGATAAATTATATTATAAATGTTTAATATTTATCCTTTATCTCATTTGATTGATTCTTTATATCATTATCCTCATGCTTATATTGTGTTGAAAGTCATCTATGGCCTGTAGTGCATAGATGGACTTGGTATGATTATGACCAGGGATTGTTCGGTATAATTATAACCGTAATTGAAAACACGATTATCTTTGGCCGTAGTGCATGAATAATTTGTGGTCGTGATACTAATGAATACACGATTATCTTTGGCCGTAGTGCATGGATAATTTGTGGTCGTGATACTAATGAATACACGATTATCTTTGGTCGTAGTGCATTGATAATTTGTGGTCGTGATACTAATGAATACACGATTATCTTTGGCCGTAGTGCATGGATAATTTGTGGTCGTGATACTAATGAATACACGATTATCTTTGGTAGTAGTGCATGGATAATTTGTGGTCGTGATACTAATGAATACACGATTATCTTTGGCCATAGTAGTGCATGGATAATTTGTGGTCGTGGTGATACTTAATGAATACACGATTATCTTTGGTAGTAGTGCATGGATAATTCGTGGTCGTGATACTTAATGAATATCCTCGGCACATGATGCGTGGATGATTCGATGACATGGATTAATTATTGAAATGAGTCTCAATGAATGAAATATTAATTCATGGATGTGGTAAAAGTCATCTTTGGTAGTAGTGCATTGATAGACTTGGTATGATTATGACCAAGGATTATTCGGTATAATCATGATCAGAATTGAAAACACGAATATCCTTGGCGATGGTGCATGGATAATTCGTGGTCGTGATACTTATTAAGTCGAGTCTCGAGATTATTGGTTTCTGATTGTATATCTTTGCACTGTAGTGCAAAAGATGAATTGTTAATGAATATCTTTGGTAGGATTACAAAGATGAATTTAATGTTTTCAACGATAAAGGTATTCAAGGTATCCTCACCTCTTTATCATATCAGTGCATGCACTTAATTTGAGGCAAAATTCCATAAGGAGGGGAGATTGAGACCCCAGATTTTATCAATAAAGATTTAAATTTTGTCGAAATAATTTTTAATATTATGGTGTGAATTTGAGATAATATTATAGTTGTGGGTAGTATTTATAAATTTTGCAAAGTATGCAAGTGGTTATATTATATTCGATTGGTGGGAATATTCGGTTTAGCGGGGAATATTCGTTAACTGGCTCAATCATTGGTGGACCCCACAACGTAATTATTGTCGGATTGAGAAAACGACAAAAATATTTTATTGAAATAACGGCGGAAGTTTTACTGTGAATCTTGTTGAACTACTCGGTAGTAAAAATACGATGTCATACGTGTGGTTGCGTAGTAGCACTACGGTATTGATTATTGATGCTTATGTGAGAAGTCACTCGGTTTGATTCCATTATTGTCGATTAATAATATGAATTATTATAGCGATAATGACGTTTTGTTTTATTCAGATTATTAACGTAATAAAAAGCGAAATATTTTTTTATATAAAAAATGAATACTTTATTAAAGTTATTACATAAATAGAATATATTATTATATTTTATTATGCGTAGTGTTGCGCATGTGTTGCATAGTGTTTAGTGTTTGCAGTAGTAAATATTTTTATATAAATAGAATATATGATATTTTATTTAAAAGATTTTGCTTTAAATATGGATGATGATCGATTAAAGTAAATCAATCTGGATCGATTCATGGATTAATTACTATATGCATTCTATTTTCCTATAAATAAAGCTCATTCCTTCATTATTTTCTTACTTAATTCACTTTGAAACTCTAGAGAGAAATTATAGAGAAAGCTATAGAGAAAAAATCTATAGAGAGAAAGAAGAAGAGTATTACGGTACTTCACTACTTTGATATCCAAGTGTCTTTTACGGTAAGGGATATTATTTGTTGTACATCGTAAGAGGTGTTATTCTTTCTTATTCATGAAGAGAACTTACATTATTCCATTCATTATTATTCTCATTGGAATAACTCCGTAAAAGTGGCATACCCTATACATAGCTTTTATATCACCAAGATACCCTATACTTGGTGAAATCCTTATATTATTCCATTCTTATTTATTCATTGGAATAACTTTGTATCTGTGAATCCCCTATACTTGGTGATCTTCTTACATTTATTCCATTCTTTATTATTCATTGGAATATCCACATGCGTGTGTTTTACACCTGACACAGTTCCATTGTTTATTATTCCGCATTTATTATTCATTGGAATATCTTGTCATGTGTGTTTTACAATTTGGACACAGTTCCATTGTTTATTATTATTCAATTTATTATTACATTTGGATCATCCTGCTTGATTGTGAATTTCACGACTGGTTCCGTTATTATTATTACATTGGAATAACTCATACTTGTCTATCTGAATCTACCGCATGCATGGTGATTTCTTTTGTTGTTCCATTCTTTATTATACCCAGGTTGGTTAAAACTTTGACTTCTATACTCCATGAAATTAGTAGAATATCTTTGATATTTGCGTTTCATCCAATATCTTTTCATGGAAATATTCTTCTGATTATTCTTGAATTTTACTCTACAAAACAGTATCATGTTGACAATTTGGATGTTAATAATTCCTAGATTAAATAATTCTTGAACTTGTTTTATTGAATTATTATGTCATTGTCATTATCCTCATGTTATATTATGTTATCTTTGGCTTACGTGCATAGATGAACTTAGTATGATTATGACCAGGGATCATTCGGTATAATCATGGCTTGATATAAATGATGTGACAAAAGTCCTCAGTGGCCTGTAATGCAGTGATGGATAGTTTTTGGTATGATTATGACCAGGGGTGATTCGGTATAGTCATGACCATTGATAATTTGATGAAAATCCTTGACCGTGATACAGGGATGATTAGATATTGTGGTTTATTCATTAAACTGAGTCTTAGTGATAAAAATTGATGAAAACCTTTTAAAACCTAAAAGATAGTAGACTTTATTTTCTACTTGACTCTTTTAATGGATTGCATATTCATTGCAGCTTAAACCGGTTGTTTGTCTATTGTATTTTATCGGTTTAACATCATTTGAAGGCTAATGATAATTTATTCGCATTATCTTAGTCATAATATTTCTTCTTTGGCTAGTTGAGCTCACCCTTTTCTTTCACCGTTCTCTTGTGAAATGAGAACATAAATTTGACGACAGTCGGGGAACGGAGTAATGGTCTAGAGGATAGCATTAGTAGTCCTCACTATTCGTGAAATAGTGTGATAATAGTTGTAATGAGGACTCCTTTTGAGTTTGTATAATATCTAGTAGACAATATTTGTATTCAAACTCACGCTTTATGTCGATTGTATACGCACACAATTATGTTAAGAAGTTGTATTTGAATTTATGTACCATGTAAGTGGCGACCCAAGATGGGTGACGTATACCTAATTTTGGGGGCGTCACATATGCGGTACTTCGCATAAAAAGGTTATTCCAGTAGAATAATAAAGAATGGAATAACAACAAAATTTCACCATGTATGCGGTACTTCGCATAGACAAGTTATTCCAACATAATAATAAAGAATGGAATAACAGAAGAATTTCACCAAGTATAGGGGAGTTCACAGATACAAAGTTATTCCAATGTAATAATAAAGAATGGAATAACAGAAGTTCTCTTCATGAATATGAAAGAAAGAATACCCCTTACCTTAGAAGAAACTATATATTGGAAAAGTGAGATAGTAGAATACTTTTCTTCTTTCTCTCTATAGTTTCTCTCTCTAGAGTTTCAGTGAATTCGTAAGAAATAATAAAGGAATGAGCTTCTATTTATAGAAGAACTGAAAGTGGCTCTTGTTCTTAACGAAGGGTCAAAATGACTCTTGGTAATATTGAAGAGACAACTACTATTCAAGGGGCAATTAACTCTTCAAAACAATCAGAGGCAAATAACTCTTGGAAAACTGAAGGGACAAATAACTCTTGGAAAACTAAAGGGACAAATAACTCTTGGAAAACCAAAGGGACAAGTTACTATTAAAACTTTAAATCAACGAACCATATTGATTTACTATTATAATTTCAACCAACGGTCTGAAAAATTAGCACATCTCCTCATGGAATAATATTGTACCCAAAAATGATTTGGACCGAAAAGAAATATATTTTTCGGGTGAATAGTATCCCGTGAATAGTAACTTGTGAATAGTACTCCGACACAAAAAGTGCCCCGAATACCCGATTGAACAATATAACCTCCAGACATCAATTATTATCGAAATAAATATCGATTTCCACTAACACAAATAATTTTAACACAATGGAACTATCAATTTCATCTTTAGTCAACACGAACTTATTCATCATTAATATTATAACTCACAATATTTAACAACCGGTCGCTCCTGTGAAAGAGGGGCTTTCAATAAGGATTTCTCCTATCAGCACGCAATTAGTGTGACCAAACCTCTCCTCGATAGAACTTCTAGACATTGTAAATATTATAATTTAATAATATGAACAACTTTGTCGCCTCAATTATTGATTTAATAATATATCATATTCTCGCAGATGATACCGTGACAATAATCGAATCAATAATACGAGATATGATGCGTAAGAATTATCGTAGCAATAATTGAGTATAACTGAAAGTGACTTCTCACGTAAGCATCAATAACCAATATCGTGTGCTACTACGCAACCACGCCAGACATCGTATTTTTACAACTAGGTAGTTCAATAGTTTTAACGGTAACACTTCCGCCAAGTTATTTTATAAAAGATAATTACGCTGCTTTCTTACTACGACAATACTTCCGTTAGGGGTCCACTAATGATTGTGCTTGGTCGTATGAATATTCCCCGTTAAAACGAATATTCCCCGACCAATCGAAAATTATATAACCACTTGCTTACTTTGCAAATTTTATAAATATTACCCACAACTATAACATTATATCATATCCACACCATAATATTCAAAAATATATTTCGAGAGAAATTAATCTTTATTCATAAAAGTTGGGGTCTTACAGGTTATTCCAACAAAATAATAAAGAATGGAATAACAGCTTTTACGAGTATTGAAAGAAAATAACTCTCTTCATGAATACGAAAGAAATAATACTCATTATCTTAGAAGAAAACTGGATACTGGAATAGTGAGGTAGCAGACTTCTCTTCTTCTTTCTCTCTATAATAATTGCTCTTGTGAAACTTAGTGAATTGGTGAGGAAGAATGAGCTTCTATTTATAGAAAAATATAGTTTCAATAATTGCTCATTTTGGGGCTCAAAATATTACAGTATAATACCTTTCTCTTTTTCTTAATTTTTAATTTAGTCCTGCAAGTATTATCAAACTTGCACAACTTCCCTTAATAGTAAATCATGTGAATCAATAGTAAATCATGTAACTCAATAGTTCTAAAATGTGAAAGTATTATCAATCTTACACCAACTCCCCTAATAGTAAATTATGTGAATCAATAGTACACACATGTGATCACATAGTTATAAGCATGTAAATTAATATCAATTAATTGCTCATTTATCCGGTGAATTACCCGATTGGTCAATATAACCTCCAAACATCAATTATTATCGAAATAAATGTCGATTTCCACTAACACTAATAATTCCCACACAACGGAACTATTTTTATCAATAATTTCATTTTTGAATTTTTGAAGTTTGACTTTTTTTTTAAAAAGTCAATTGTTGACTTTTTGACCAAAAAGTCAACCTCGGTAAATTTTGTGTTTATAGTCTATTTTTACTAATTTCATCGTTCCGGGCTCAAATATCACGTCTGCGTCTCCAAATTCAACTCCGAACTCAAATTTGATTTTTAATAACATTTATCATTAATATTATAACTCACGATATTTAACAACCAGATCGTTCCCAGGAAAGAGGGGGCTTTCCGATAAGGATTTCTCCCCTATCATGCAAGTAATTAGATTATCTAACCTCTCCTCGATGTAACTTTTAAACATTGTCAATATTGCAAATAATAATATGAATAACTTTGTTGTCTCAATTATTGATTTAATAATATAACATATTATATGATTTATAATCTTGTGACAATAATTGAATCAATAATATGAGAGATATGATGCAACAATTATTCTAGTAATTGAGTATAACTGAGTGACTTCTCACGTAAGCATCAATAATCAATACCGTGTGCTACTATGCAACCACACGTATTACTATACTTTTATCACCGATTATTTTATGATAACTTGCTTACTTTGAAAATTTTTCACATATCACCCTTAACTTTAACCTTTTATCAATTTAACCATTTACTAAATAGAATAATTATAAGAAAATTAATTTATTTTTATTTCATAAAATTCGGGGTCTCACAAGACAAGTGGATTGACGACTGGTAATGTGAAAAGAAAAGTGGTTTGACGCCTATAATATGAAAAGGCAAGTGGTTTGACGCTTGTAATGTGAAACGACAAGTGGTTCGATACTTGTAATGTGAAACAATAAGTGGTTCGACGCTGTAATGTGAAACGACAAGTGGTTCGACGCTTGTAATGTGAAACGACAAGTGGTTTGACGTCTGGTAAAGACAAGTATTATTGGCGAAAATGACTCTTAGATGATGACATATGGGTCCTATAGAATAAACCAAACTTACAACAAACGTCTCATAACAAACTTCTTATTTATATCAAAGATTGAATAAATATTTACCACAATGAAATCACTTTATTTTCAATTAACACATTTTTAATCTTCTAACAATTATTCATCATTAATATTATAACTCACAATATTGACAACCAAATCATTCCCAGGAAAGAGGGGGCTTTCCGATAAGGACTTCTCCTTATTGACGCACAATTAGGTGACCAAACCCCTTTCTTCGACAGAACTTTTTAGACATTGTCAATAATGCAAATAATAATATGAATAATTAACTTTGTTCTCTCAATTATTGATTTAATAATATAAAATATTGTGACAATAATCGAATCAATAATGTGAGATACTATGCAACAATTAATTACTGTGGTAATAATTGAGTAAAACTGAGTGACTTCTCACGTAAGCATCAATAATCAAAAATACTGTACAATATCGTGTGCTACTATGAAATCACGCGTATTACTGTACTTTTATCACCGGGTATTTCAACAGTTAACGGTAAAATTTTGCCATTATTTTATAAAAATATTATTTTTTTCTCTTTCTATATCCGACAGTTATTCCGTTGTGGGGTCCACCAATGGTTGTGTTGTCGTACGAATATTTCTCGACAAAAAGAATATTTTCCGACCAAACGAATATTTTATGACAACTTGCTTATTTTGCAAAATTTGAAAATATTACTCACAACTATAACATTATATCAAATTCACATCTTATTATTCAAAATAACATTCAGAGAAAAATTAATCTTTATTCATCAAAGTTGGGGTTTTACAACGTAGGCCAAAAATTTGCACCATGAGCGCAAAAAATTAGCGCATGAAAAAAACTCTTATTATTATTCGGTTACTCCTTGAGTAGGGGGCAAATCATTGTGGGTAAAAATAACCGATCAATGGCGAGTTGCCATGTGTTATTTCTAGATCCCTATTAATAAATATAAATATAATAATTTTGCTAGCGGAATATTCTAGAAGTATATTGAATCCATAAAGTATAAAATTCTTAGGAAGTTTAACCAACTAAGAATTGACAACCTGAAAGGTCTCTAAAGGGATTCTAATTCGTAATTCATGAAGGAAAAGACTCTCATACTACAAATAAGTGATGTTCCAACACATTCAAGGTGAGCAATTTTACTCCCATAATAATACTCTCTCCTCATATCAACATGTTAACTTAAGCATAGTAGATTCCTCCGGAGTCCCCAACTCCAGTGGACCTCTTGTTATAAGTTTTCAGGAGATCGAGGTGGTTACTTTATTCCTTCAGTTGCTGTTTCTTGATTGCCGGTACACTGAAATTGGTAAGCTACTAGCAATTTCGTTACTAAATTATGGAGACACTTATTTCAAACTGGTTTAATGTCCAAACCTTGCCGAAAGATTATATCTTCCCGGTGGAAAAGAGACCTAGTGAGGAATTAAGTACTCCTATATGTGCAACCATTCCAGTGATCGATCTTGGAAAGGCAGAACATGATCGTAAAGATACTATTCAACAAATTTTGAAGGCTAGCCAGTAGTTTGGATTTTTCTAGGTCCAGTATTTTTCATTTACAAAACTTGAAGATTTGTAATCCATATATATTTATCAGGTGGTCAACCATGGAATTTTTTCAAATTTAATGGACGAAAAGATAGAGAGTATTCAAGGAGTTCTTTGGCGTGCCAGATGAGGATAAGACAAGTGTTTAATCGGCAGCAAGTGCTGCATGCAGACTTTACACTAGCAGCTACAACTACGCTAATGAAAAGGTTCACTTCTGGAGAGATAATTTGAGACGCCCTTGTCATCCTTTAGACGAATGTATGCTATCAGTAAGTTCCGATTCATGTCATCAACTATTTTTCACTTCCTAAGAGTTCTAAAGCTGATTTGTGAAAGACTATGACTTGAACCGGGGTTTTTTGTGAAGGACTAGGACTTGAACCGAACTAGGAATTTGTCAATAAGAGTATTTTGTTAATTGTTAACTATAAACTCAATTTCTTATATACTTGTGTACGTAGATTATCAGTAATGGGAGGTCACCGGTACAAAGTACTAAATAGACAATATTTAAAAGACAACGTTTTTTATAAAAATATTGTGGTATTTTTTTTCACAACGTTTTTAAACAAAACGTTGTAGATATATATGCAAAAACGTTATTTATTTAAAAGGGCATTTTTTTTTATTTTAACTAGATAACATTTTTTTGAAAAAACGTTGTCTATATGTTAAAACACGGAGCTTAAATGTTTATCAATTTAAAAGTTTTCTTTTCTTTTTTACTATTTCATTCGTGTTTTTTCGCTCCATCAGCCCTCGCCTCTCTTCCTCCTTTCTCATCCCTCCATCCTGTCTCACAAATCCCTCCAGCTTTCCAGATTCAAATGAAAACATGAGAACAACGACTAGATCTAAGACCTTCTTTCTCCCTCTATACACGATTCTCTCATTTTTACATAGTTTGTTATGTATTTTGAATGGTTGATACATTTTGGTTTTAAATTTAAATGAGAATTTAGACCTTTTAGCTATATATCATGGCATTAACATATTGTAGGTGCATTGGTAATATAGGTGAACCATAATTTTTTTTTCTTTTCTTTATCTACAACATTTTAAAAATGTTGTATAAATTGATTAAAAACGTTGTCTGATATACTAAACAACAACGTTTTTATCCAAAAAACGTTGTGGAATCATACCTTCTACAACGTTTTTAAGCATCTGCTAATTTTTGAAAAACAAATCTGCAACGTTGTGTATTGTGTTTAACTACGTTGTTTTAAAAACGTTGTGTAAGAGTGTCAAATAGACAACACCCTTAACCACGACGTTTTTTTGACTGAAATCAGAACGTTTTTTCCGCGTTGTCTATTCACTGTTTTGTAGTGGTGGGTTTTAAAGTGCTAGCTGAACATCGGGCAGTGACAAACTCAAGAGAAGCGCGTACGTCAATTGTGTCCTTGTAACAGCAGCATCATAGAGCCTGCTAAAGCTCTCATCAATGAAAGGCAATCCTCCCCTGTATAAAGATTTCCAATACCAAGAGTTAATTTCTTAAAGCCTACACAGCGAAGACTGGTGATACTAAAGCAGCGTTAGAGGCCTATAAGGTTAATTAAGCTTTCAAATACCAAGAGTTTCTTAAAGCCTTGCAGGATATGCATGCACATATTTCTATTAAGAAATGATTAATAACCTTGTCGGGTCTAATGTACTTCATAAACATAAATTCCAAGCCAATTTTTTGGCTTCAACCATTGACCTTGAAATTTTCAATTGTGCTATCAAGTTCTATTCATCATTTCCCATTAAGATTGGGAATTTAAAATATTTTTGCCAGGAAATAAAAATGGTGAAACATGCTTCAAGCTGGTTTAATATTGAAAATGTGCCTTGCAGTTATGTATTTCCACATGAAGATAGACCAGGTCCCTAGATGCGCTACTATTCCTGTTCAATATTGACATTGGATAAGCTATGGCCGGAGAAAAACTCCAAAATATTCACCATATCATGGAGGCTAGCTGCAGCTCAGGACTTTGGACTCTTCCAGGTATTTTTTTTTCACTAGTATGAGCAGTATGCATTAGAAACAAGGAATATCCAGCCCAACACGCTTAATCTTAATTGTTGGTTTAGTTTATGCATGGCGAAAAGACTCGGTTTTGTGTTTTTGCATTGGAGTTTTTAGAACAAAATTTGCAGTTTTACTTTCTCGTGAACTTTTAACCATGTACTCTTTTCTCTTTTGAATATTAGCCTATCAGTTCTTTTGGTGTGGTTGACGAAAAATCCATCAGGTATTCCTCTATTTGGGGAGAGCTTGTCTCTAAAAAATTTACCCCATGTTATCCCCCCTATCACATGAACAACAAGATCTACAAAGTAGTCATTAATATTTAGAAAATACTTTTAGAACGGACACAAATATATAATAGTTGCTACATGTTATACAAGTCAGCATTGCACTAATTGGGTTGAAAAAAAATCAATCCCCAACCTTAATCCATTAATCAATAGATTAATCGATACATGTCCAAAATAATGGACTCCACATTTTTTGTTGAATGATCAAAACTTTCTCACCTCGATTGGAAATATTTATAATTTCATTACCTAAGAACATATAATCTATAATTTCATCCATGAATAAATACTTCAACCTTCTTAATACAACAAGTAATTCAATTTTCTTATAATATTATAAACGTACCCTCGAAAGACTTTTATTTAATTATTTTTACAATATTATATTATGAACATACCCCCCCGCTAGACCCAAATCCTAGATTATAACTCTTATACCTGTTCCAGCATTTGATAACTTTGCATTAAGGGTCCATTCATTATGAAATCCTTATAAATAGACTTATATAAATCAACATCGATAGTCGAATCCAAATAAAATTTGTTATCATGGAGTGCAACATGCAAGAAATGAAATCGAATCATTTTATGCCCACCGCACCCTCTCTTTCAATTGTGCTCTTCCTGAGCGGATTGCGTGCGCCTAGAGCTGTGCTCTTCCTGAGCGGATTGCGTGTGCCTAGAGCTGTGTTGAAGGTGATAAAATAAAATAATAATGTGTGAGTTCTTCTTTCTTAATTCATATGTTGACATTTAATATTGACATAAGTTTACAATCTGAACAATATATATATATATATATATATATATATATATATATATATATATATATATACCAACCGAAAATTTGTTTTGATACATAATTTTGCAGAGTTTGTTAGATAATTTCTATTAATTGCTAACTGAACCTTCAACACTGCTGTACTATTTTATCATGCTAACAACATTAAAAGGAAAGAAAAAAAAAACTCCATCCTTCTAAGAATATTTATATGTTTTAAGAGAATGAATTTCTATCTTTATAATTATTAATTAATTCCCACTGCCAGCCAGCCATATTAATTATAATCAAGGGTACGTAGTGAAAGCAACATGCATTTGTATACTCCTAAATTACAACCAAGCTTGATTTATTTTTTTTAGGTAAACCGTCAACTACGTTAAGTTGCATCATTTTTTCTTTCTTAGTAGGTAGTAAGTAGTATTTATAATTAGAAACATTAATATATTTATATATATAATAAGCAAAGAAAATTTAAACATTAATACATTAGTATTCATATATATTTCCAGTTTGGGTCCCAATCCAAAAAAAACCAATGGCACTCTTATAGAATTTCTAGTTGGGTACCTTAATGGTGAGTTTGTGAGGGACACCAAAGAAAAGTTAAAAGATTTTTTTATATTTAATTTCACATGCAAGTTGAAAACTTGGCAATTATAAAGTACTTAGAGAAAATAAAAATTCAACTGTTATTTGTGGATCCGGTTATGTTGAATTATAATTACAAAGGTCAAAAGTACAAGCAATTATTATAAGCCATTATAAATATTTTTTTCACGATCTTATAAATTATGGTAAAGATTTTGTTTCTCTTTTCTTCATGGCAAAAATAAAAAAAAAATTACTCTGATATATAATGGTTAAATTTATATTATGTTTTTAATTATTTATTAAATATATTGTAACAAAGCCTGCGCTAGACCCAAATCATAGGTCCGTCCCTGGGATGAATTAATATGAAACTTAGACAGGAAATTTGGACGTAAAATGTTCTCATTAAAACATTTTCCTAATTTTTATAAATTGACATAAAAAAGTAAAGTTTCAAAAGATTAAGGTTAAGTATATATTTTCCTAATTCTGAAAATAAATGATGCTTAGATGGATGAACCTTATGGGCCCAAAAGTACTTGTAGAGTGAAATTTACACGTTCAAAAGTTTAAAAATTTTGTAGGAGTAGTTTTGCATTTATGTTAGAAGCTTAATTAATATTTTTAAAAATATTTACTATTATTAAGATAAAATATGACTACAAAAAATGAGAAAAAAAGAAAAGAAAATACTAATTAATAACTGTAAACATCTAATACTAATACTTGGAAGGAATAAGAGTTCTTAACAGAAATATCCCTGGAAACAAACTGTGCATGAGGAATCACCTATTCAACTTATATGACCTTGTTATCTCAGGACATTTGATCATTAATTATAATACTAGCATATACTGATTCAGATCTAAGGTCGAAACTATTTATTTATTTATTTATTTTTGAAAAATTATTTAGTTATAAGTTGCATAGTTGATTTTCCTTACAGTTGTTGCCAGGCCGGATGTAATAACCTTAATTAATTAGTATTAGTGTGTCGTTAATCAGTACCAGTTGATACTATTATTCTCAAATTAATTACCAGCATTGCAAGATTAGTAAAACAATTAACTTGTCGGCCAGAATATATTCTTTTAAACAAAATTTCCACCTTTATGATACTATTCGGAATATTATTACTGCCATTGCCAGCCACGTTATTATTTTATTATGTAATGATAGCGACATATGCATATAATATTGTGTGTGCCCAAGATTGATCTTAGTAGTGATTACAAAGATTATTATAGTAATTTAGAGATAGAAAGTAATCACATGGGGTTGAACTAATGACTTAGAAATTTCCGGTTTGTTTCCCTTGTTAGAAATTACCTGCAGGCTAATCTATAGATCACCAGTAATTTTATTTTATTTCCAGTTGGGGGAAACTTGGTCTTCAAAACTTGCAACTTGGCATATATATAATAAGCTCTCAGAAGGTACGTATCTAATTATATAGTATATATCATCAAATTATATATATGTGTGTATATTATATATATGTGTGTATATACAGGTGATCCATAGTAAATGATGGCTATAGACCTTAATTGATCATCAAATCTTGTACCATTAGTTGCAACACTATGTTACGGAGGACCCCAGCCATTTTAAAAAAAAATCTAGGCCGTCAAATTTATAGTTGATGGTGCAAGATGTGGTGGTATTTTTAAGGTTGGTTGAATGATGATCATTGAGGGAAAGAGCTTGCAAAATAATATATAAAGTAACCCATCTTGGTCAACTTTTTTTTCATCACAATTAATTCTTGGATTGAGAACTCAACGTTTTCAGGAGTTTTGAATGGGAAAAATGGAGAAACATGTTACAAGCTGGTTTAATGTTGAAGAAGTGCCTAGTAGTTACATATTTCCGCAGGAATATAGACCAGGGAAGCTCCCTATTCCAATATGCAACACTATTCCAGTTATTGACCTTGGTAAAGCAATGGGTGCAGAACATATTCATACAATTCAGCGCATCATGGAAGCTGCTCAAGTATTTGGATTCTTTCAGGTAATCAATAATTTCAGTTCCACTTTGGCTTGAAATTGATTAGTTATATGGAGTACCTTCAAATTTTATTCTTTGTCCACTAAAAATGCAAAACTATCCCATGTATTTGTGTTCGATCATGTGATTGTTTCGTTCTTGAATTTAACTGATTAGCAAGGATCTCCCTCAAGATACAATTATAAATGTAGAATTAATGGTATCCTTTAAATTATAATTACTAGTGCAAACCGGATAAGTGTGATAGATTTGCACTATTAATTATTATTTGTAACTTGAGGAAGGGTTTTGACAAAAACATCACACGTGGATGAAGTGAGGAGGCAGTTTTGTGTTTTAGTCTTATGTGAAAGATGTGTGTGTGTGTGTGTGTATATATATATAGTTGTTCAAATATGTGTATGGGTGACCTTTTAGAGAATTGTGTTATTAGAATATTTATCATGGATTGTAAAACAACAGGTGGTCAATCATGGAGTCCCGGAACGTATAATAAGCGAAGCGATGAGTGTATTGAAGGAGTTTTTTAACATGCCTGCTGATGAGAAGGCAAGTTCTAATCCTAGTAAAAGTGGATGGGTCTATACCGGCAGCACTGGTTACACCAAAGATGGGGTTCATTTGTGGAGGGATAACATAAAACTCACTTGTCATCCTTTGGAGGAATGCATGCAACGATGGCCCGAAAAGCCAACTAAATATAGGTAAATAATAATTAATTAAGGTGCAGTAACTAACTAACTAACTGGCTGCAACTTAATTAACCATGCATATAAACTAGCTAATTAACGCCTTTCGGTGGGTCTCTATTTATTCGATTTATCAGCTTGGCAAATTGTTTATGTTGCGCGCACATGCAGGGAGGTTGTTTCAACATATTTAGCAGAAATAAGGAAGTTGAGTTTGAGGATTCTTGGGCTGATTTCCAAAGGTTTGGGACTTGAATTTGGGTACTTTGATGAATTAAGTGAAGTTCAATTACTGTCGGCCAATAATTATCCGCCCTGTCCTGATCCAAGTTTGACACTGGGGATACTGAAACACCATGACCCTAGCCTCATAACCATTCTGTACCAAGAGGATGTATGTGGCCTCCAAGTGTGTAAAGATGGGGTTTGGATTGGTGTTGGGGCTCAGCCTAATGCATTTGTTGTTAACATAGGCAACCAGTTAGAGGTAATATTAATTAATTAATTTTTATTTATCCGAGCTAGCTAGCTAGTTAGCTGCAAACTTATGAT
This sequence comes from Panax quinquefolius, assembly GCA_020205615.1. Lineage (NCBI taxonomy): Eukaryota > Viridiplantae > Streptophyta > Magnoliopsida > Apiales > Araliaceae > Panax > Panax quinquefolius. The sequence continues at coordinate 4,528,144 of CM035155.1, read as the reverse complement.
CAGTTGATGGTACGCAGTGAAATTATATATTTATATTATTGGTTATGATTACGCATGCATTTTGATTACTAATTAAATGCATTCTTTTCTCAATTAATTTTAATTGTGGGTGCAGATTATTAGTAACGGGAAGGTAAAAAGTGCTGAACATCGAGCAGTAACGAATTCAAGTGAAGCTAGGACAAGTATTGCTACCTTCATTAATCCTTCTCCAAGTTGTGTGGTAGAACCTGCAAAAGTTTTGGTTAATGAGCTCAATCCACCGCGCTATAAACCAACAATGTACAAAGACTTTGTTTACACCTCTAAAGCATTTGGTCCTGATACAGAAACTATTCAACGTAGCACTAAAACACTACTATAATTAACGAACTTTGCTATTATATTTGAGGCCCTGGAATAATTAATTAATTAATAAATGTGGACATATTAATTTGGAGCAATTATAAATGCAGAGTGATATATATATATATATATATATATATATATATATATATATATATTCTATTTTCAGTTTTTGGTTCTTGGTTCCTTTTCCTTCCAAATATGAATATAATAGTAGTGCAGTGCTATCTAGTCTAGGAATTAATGGAAAAGGCTAAGACATACAATTAAGAAACTTGAATATGTACATATTCTCAAATCTCAATTGCTAGCTGATACTAAAATATTAAACATGTAGATGATTTAGAGTAGGATCATTTGAACTTGGCTAGCCATAACAAGGTAAAATTAATATTAAGATTGGAGCCTACACATTGCCTACGTCAGTCAGCCCATACCTACTTCCTTGAGCCCAATTCTGGAACTTAAAAAACTCTTTCCTATCGCAAACATATGATTAATCTTGCTCCACCTTTTAAAGTCTATTTAAGATTTTTTAAATTTAAAGTTATTAATAATTTTATATAATACAATTATAAATTTTATAATAAGTACTATTAATAACAAAATTTCTTATTTTTAACAAATTTAATAAATTACATCAATTTTAAAAAATATCTTAAATCTGATAAAATATATTTAGTATAGAAAAACTTGTAATTATCGAATAAACCCAGAATATCAGTGTCTGTAATGGCAATATGATAACTCAATATGTATAGCTAGACTACTTTTTAAAATAGAGAAATTTGAAGCTATGGAAACTAAATTCCTTCTTAAAAGTTAAAACTCAATAAATTAAGTAACCGAACAAACCTTCTTTTGCCATAAGGTCAATTTTATTACTCACATAATCTTCTGCATAGCCAACTCCATATATAATTCATTGGGCACACTTGCAGGCATTGTACCATCATTATGTTGGAGAATTAGCTAGTTTAAGATTAATTTTAAGGTAGATAAGATCAACGTAGAGATCGATAATTTCTTATTTATTTAGAAGATGTACAATTATATTCAACCAAGCAATAATTTGGTGCATGGACCACAACAATCAACAAGGATTAATAACTAATTAATTGCCTTAGCAATAGAGCTAGCAATAATTTGCAGCATGGGCCATGTACAACAACAATTCACGGGGACTAACAACTAATTGCCTTGGTTAGCAATAGAGCAATAATTTCGCTGCATGGACCACATGAACAATTCATAAGGAGGACTAATAACTAAGTGTGGAATCTAATATCTTTGATTCTCATTAGAGTAACCTCGTCTTTAACCTTAAAATCAAAGAAACATATATGACACTACAAGAAAAAAATATTAATTTCGACGAAATATTTTATCGAAAATAAGTTTATTTTATCGGAATAACCTTATTTTTGACAGAATATTATGTCGGTCATTCGGTCGGAAATAAGAGCGTCGACTTTAAATCCGTCGAACATTCTGTCGAGACCAAATATGGTTGAAAGACTTATTGTTGACGGATTGTTCGTCAAAAAGAAGCTATGTGTGGGCAAGGAAATCGTACCTTGCTAGGGTTAGGGTTTCGTGTTGACTGAGGAGGAGAGAAATCTACGAAAAGTACGGAATTGATTGATTGATTGAAGAGGGGAGAAGAACAATGGCGATTACTCAAACGACACGTGGCAGAACTCTTAGAATCCAAGAACCTTGTCAAGGTAGCAAGGATTCAGAGAGCCTTCTTGAGTCATTGGGTTGAGAGAGAATCTCCAAGTCTCCTATTCTTCCAAAAGGTCCAAGTCCCGAGTCTCAAGAGAAATCCCAAAAAAGAGAGCCTCGTTCCCAATGGAGTGAAAAAGGTATTTATAGGGTTTTCTGGATGGTGGTCATGTGCTAGGCACATGACCTCGGGAAAATTCCAGATTTACCCTTAGTTATCAGAGTAATGCACAGATCGTCCTGCCTTTCTAGCCACCAATCCAATCCCTCAACCAATTCCCAAAATGAGCCGCCTCCACGTGTCTTCTGCCTCGGGACACGTGAAAGATTCTCTCAGATCTTGCTTCTTTATTTTCGGCTCTTCCATCTTTTCATTTAATCATAATACGAACCTTAATTTGTGCATTTAATTCAATTAGGTCAAGTGAACCCTAATTTGCACTTGGGCCCACACTATGTTTGACGGATTATTACCGATAAAATAATTTCGTCGAAAATAAGTATAGACACGTGGAACTCTATTTTTACTCGGCTAAGGCTTTAAGTACGACGGAATATCCGTCGAAAATTAGGGGTATTACGTCAAAAATAGTAATTTTTAAAAATAAATTATAAAAATTATTCCCGACAGAAATTCAGTCGAATTTACCTTATTCCGTAGGAAATACCATGTTTTTTTAAAATAATTTTTTTGTTTTTACTACATTTTCCAAGTTTTTAAACCCCATTTTTTGTACCTGTAACCTGCTTTATACTAATAATACATAGAATAATATACCAATAACTACATCTAACAACAACATATATCATAATCAACCTATGCATAATACACCATATATACTTATCTTAACATATAACGTTAAATAACAATGGTATAACTTATAATCTACAAACTACAAAGAATAATGATATGGCACCAAAATATTTATAAAACTAAAGTAAATTACATTTATTTACAAAGAATCAAACTAAATTACATGTATTTATATAAAATCATTAAACTATATATACAATGTTTTACAAAACATCTAAGTAGATGTTATACACTATCAACTTAATCTAGTAATACCACCACCAATAGGAGAATCATCGGGCGGGGGTCGACGAAGCAGCTTTCGTGTTTGCAAATCCTTATCATCATCCCCCCGCTCGCGTTCTGCATCGCCAACCTGCACGCCATCACCAACGATATCATCATCCCCACTTTGTTGACATAATTAAAAATATAACGCATTAGTCCATATGAGAGAATTAAAAAGACAGTATAAAAATTAAATAACATGCAGATTAATTAACTTAAAGTAAATACAATATCTGAGTAGGCGGAGGATGACTCCTTATTGGGCCAAAGCCTACGGGAGTAAAGTAACCACCAACTGGAGCACCTCGGCGGCTATCACGATGAACTGCTCCTGCAGGATACCCGTATTCTCGATGGTGGTCCCTGCTGTAATATCCTGAGCTAGCTGGTGAAGGCGAGCTCTGTGATGCCCCCAAAATTAGGTATTCATCACCCATCTTGAGTCGCCAAATACATGGTACACAATACAAATACAAATTTAACTATACAGCTGTCGTGTAAAATACGATAAAACATAAACTGAGAGTTTAAACAAGAATACTGCCATCTAGACAATATTCATTCTCAATGGAGTCCTCATAGATAGTATACAAACTCAAATTCAGTCCTCGTTATATTTATTGTCACATTATTTAATAGAATAGTGAGGACTACTAATGCTATCATCTGGACCTTCACTCCGTTTCCCGACTCGTCCCAGCTATATTCTCATTTCCTGAAGAGAATAGTGAAAGAAAGGGTGAGCTCAATTAGCCCAGTAAGAAATATTATGACTAAGATAATACTGAATAAATTATCATTAGTCTTCAACAATGTTAAACTGATAATATATAATAGACATCAAGTTTAACTGCAGCGGAATATGCAATCCATTAAAAAAGTCAAGTAGAGAATAAAGTCTACTCTCTTTTGGGTTTTAAAAGGTTTTCATCAATTTTATCATTTGAGACCCACTTTTAATAAATAAACCACATCTTCTAATCATCCCCGTATTTACGGGCCAAAGATATTCATTAAATCATCAATGGTCGCGTGATTATATATACCGAATAATCTCTAGTCATAATCATACCCAGTCCATCTCTGTACGTAAGCCAAATATATACAACAATGAAACCAATAATCAATAATCCATCTTTGCACGTAAGCCAAAGATATACAATTTAATAATCAACAGTCCATTTCGCACGTAAGCCAAAGATAACTTTTATCACCATATAAGCATGACGATGATGACAATGATATAAACATTAATCATCTGAAAATAAGGATAAATATTAAAGACTTTAAATTTACCCAAATATTACCAATCACATAATAAATTCATAATCTAATATTGTTAATATCATAACAATATTTTAATCACTTCTTAAACTTATAAACAAATTTATTTCAATTATTTACACTTTAACAAATAATGCATTTAATCATTCAAGAATGTCATACTCATAAGATTTCATCACCAATGATCAAATCTCTCATCAACAATATGCATATACCTTACATAGGATTTCCAAGCCATAAAATTCTATTTTCCAACTTTGTTACTTCACATAACATATTTAACTCATTTACTCATAACTAGATCATTTTCATGAAAAATACCAAATCAGTTCTAAAATATTTTTTTCGGGATTTATCATAATATAGTCCCATAATGAAAATATATTTTCTCGGAATTTTAAAATTCATTTACTATTTTTCAAAATTAATTTCTAATTAATTCCTTAAGAAATTAGCTACCTTAAGTTTAACTCCATAAATCCCCAAATCTTGGCAGGATCTTACACATGTTAACGTGAGCTCCCAGTTTAAATTTCAATGTCATCGGAGTTATAGAACTCCGGTTATAGCATTTTTCGTCGAAAAAACCTAAATATTGAAATTGTCATAACTTGCTCATTTTAAGTCGGAATGAGCTCATTTTTGGACAGGAGGTACTTTATACCATATAATTTCATGTCCCAAGAGGCCAGAATTGTTCTCACAAATTAAGTGGCTGAAACAACCCTTACAAAAATGTGGCAGTAACTTTTTCATAATTTTCAGTTTCCGCCTCCTTTGCTAAAATCAGTCCACACGAAAATCTACAATACCTTTTTCAGTGATTCCACTTGGATTAGTTAGGTAACTCATAGATCTAACTCTAGGACTTGACCACACTCAAAAATTCGAAATATAATAGGAGATATGGTCAATTGAATTTCATGTTCCGTTTTTACCAAAATCTGATTTTCAACCCTTTGTGATTTCTAAGAAACTTTCATGTTTTCACATAATAACCAACATAACTCATCATGACAATGACATATAATTCAATAAAACAAGTTCAAGAATAAATTTTAAAGGTTTATAAATTAATTTATCCTGAACTCATTAATGTCCAAATTGTCAACATGATACTTCTTTGTAGAGTAAAATTGAAGAATGCTCAGAAGAATGTTTTCATGAAAAAGATACTGGATGAAGCGCAAATATCAAGGATATTCCACTAATTTCATGGAGTATAGAAGTCAAAATTTTAATCAACTGAGTATAATACCGAATGGAATAACAAAAGATATCACCATGCATGCGGTACTTCGCATAGACAGGTTATTCCAACAGAATAATAATAACGGAACCAGGTCAGGTGAAATTCACACCGACAGGATGTTCCAACAGAATAATAAGGAATGGAATAACAACAGAAATCACCATGCATGCGGTGCTTCGCATAGACAGGTTATTCCAACAGAATAATAATAACGGAACCAGGTCAGGTGAAATTCACACCGATAGGATATTCCAACAAAATAATAAAGAATGGAATAACATAAAGATTTCACCAAGTATAGGGTATGCTGGCGTATAAAAGTTATTCCAACAAAATAATAAAGAATGGAATAACATAAGGATTTCACCAAGTATAGGGTATGTCACGTATCACAGTTATTCCAATGAATAATAAAGAATGGAATAACATAAGGATTTCACCAAGTATAGGGTATCTGCCGTATGATACAAGTTATGTATATAGGTATGCCACATACACAAGTTATTCCAACGAATAATAAAGAATGGAATAATGTAAGTTCTCTTCATGAATAAGAAAGAATAACACCCTTACCGTAAAAGAAATTGGATATAGAAGTAGTAAAGTAGCAGAATACTCTTCTTCTTTCTCTCTATAATTTTTCTCTCTAGAGTTTCAGTGAATTCGTAAGAAATAATGAAGGAATGAGCTTCTATTTATAGAAAACTGAGAGTGGCTCTTAGTCTTAACGAAAGGTCAAAATGACTCTTGGTAATATTGAAGAGGCAACTACTATTTACGAAGGGGTAATTAACTCTTAGAACACCGAAGAGGCAAATAACTCTTGGAAAACCGAAAGGACAAGTTATTATTAAAACTCGTGAATAGTAACTCATGAATAGTACTCGTGAATAGTAACTCATAAATAGTAACTCGTGAATAGTAACTCGTGAATAGTAACTCATGAATAGTAACTCGTGAATAGTAACTCATGAATAGTAACTCGTGAATAGTAACTTCCGACACGAAAAGTTCCCCAAATACCCGATTGAACAATATAACCTCCAGACATCAATTATTATCGAAATAAATGTCAATTTTACTAACACAAATAATTTCAACACAATAGAACTATCAAATTCATCTTTAATCAACACGAACTTATCCATCATTAATATCATAACTCACAATATTTAACAACCGTGTCGTTCCCAGAAAGAGGGGCTTTCCATAAGGATTTCTCCATATCATGCGCATGATTAGGTGACCAAATCTCTCCTCGATGAACTTCTAGACATTGTAACTATTGCAATTTAATAATATGAATAAATTTGTCGTCTCAATTATTGATTTAATAAAATAACATATTATGCACATGATACTGTGACAATAATTGAATCAATAATATAAGAGATATGATCGACAATTCTTATCATGCAATAATGCAAAGATAACCGAGTGACTTATCATGTAAGCATCAATAATCAATACCGTAGTGCTACTATGCAACCACGCGTATTCATCAGCACTTTTTTACTAAGGGTAGTTCAACAGTTTTAACGGTAAAACCTCCACCGTTATTTTCATAAAATATTTTTGTCGTTTTCTAACTACAACAGTACTTCCGTTGTGGTTTCACCAATGATTGTGTCGTCGTACGGATATTCCCGACAAAAAGAATATTCCCTGACCAATCGAATATAATCTGACAACTTGCATACTTTGCAAAATTTATAAATACTACCCACAACTATAACATTATATCAATTCCCCACCATAATATTAAAAAATATTTCGAGAAAATTAAATATTTATTCATAAAATCTGGGTTCTCACAAGCTCGATTGGGCAACTCCTAACGACGGATAACCGGATCTGTACGAAATGTCTCCGACACCGCCGCCATGACCCTTTGAAAAATCTCATTATCCAAGCCAGCGCCTGTATGAGATGGTCCAACAAGTGTTCTTGGACGCTGACGCTGACTAAACCATGCGAAAATAACATTACTAATAATATTTGCAGTTAATTTATCTTTAACTTATAAAAAATAATATTACCTTCAGGTAGTGTATACGATGATATCCTCGGCAGACCCAACACTTGATATGTGACGCCCCTAAAATAGGTATACAACACCCATTCACGAGTCGTCCAATTACATGGTACGTAGAAAAACTACAACTTCATAATACTGATTGTCGTGCAAAATACGACAACACATAATGTGAGTTTAAATACAAATATTGTCTTCTAGACAATATCCACACTCAAATAAGTCCTTATTACAATTATTTATACACTATTTTACAAAAATAGTGAGGACTGCTAAAACATCTTTCTAGAACCATCACTCCATACCCCGACTAGATCCTGCTATGTTCTCAACTCCTAAGAAGAAAAATGGAACAAAAAGGAAAAGAGTGAGCTCAACTAGCCCAGTAAAGAATATCATGACTAAGATAATATACAACAAATTATCATTAGTCTTCAACATGGAAAAATCTAATAGAATATAATAGACAACAAGTTTTAGATCAACAAATGCAGCGGAAACAACAATCCATTAGAAGAGTCACGTAGAGAACGAATTCTACTATCTTCTAAGATTTAAAAGTCCATCATCAATATTTTATCCCTGTAACATCAATCAATATGCATCTTTAATCAAATATTCATCTTTGCACTACGGGCCAAAGATATTCATTTGTATCACCAGCCGGTCATGTTCATCTCAACACCTGTTCATCTTTGCACTACGGGCCAAAGATATTCATCAGTTAATCATTCATCTTTGCACTAAAGGCCAAAGATATTCAGTAACATCATCATTTAAGACTGAGGATGATGAAAAATATTTTAAAGAAAACGAATCCAGTGAGACAGAAGGACAAATATTAGGAATTCGTATTACAGTTTATCCAAGATCAATAATACTTCATAATAACCACTTGTGAAGCAGAATTCAAAAATAAAGATCAAACATTAAAATCGATCACTGTCATATCTAATCATAAAGCTATTCGTTTATTAAAAAACGGATGTCAAGCTTTCTTAGCCCATGTTATGGATTTGAATAAAGACACGTCAAATTTGAATAATATTCTGTTGTTATTGACTTTCTGACGTATTTCAAGAAGAACTTCCTTCTACCCCGAGCGTGAAGTTGAATTCTTTATTGATCTTGAACTGTTACAAAAAGCCCATTTTAAAACCCCATATCGAATGGCTCTATTGAACTTCGAGAGTTAAAGGTCCAACTACGGGAATTGTTGGACATCGGTTTCATTCGTCTAGTACATCTCCTTGGGGTGCTCTGTTTTATTTGTAAAGAAGAAAGGCGGGAGTATGCGACTTTATATTACTATCGGGAATTGAACCATGTCACCATCAAGAATAGGTATCCTCTACCTCGTATTGATGACTTGTTTGACCGATTCAAGAGGGGCACAATTCTTTTCAAAATCGATTTTAGATTACGGATATCATCAATGAAGATTAGAATCGAGGATATTCCAAAGACGCCTTGAAACTCGATGCGACGGCATTATGAATTCTTAGTCATGTCTTTCGGATGACTAATGCTCCTAACGGCTTTCATGGATATGATGAACCGGTATTCAAGGAATATTTGGATCAATTCGTTGTTGTCTTTATTGATGACATCCTTATATATTCCAAAAGCCGTGAAGATCATGAGCACCATTTGAAGTTTGGTACTCCAAAGGCTTCGTGAAAACCAACTATATGCCAAATTGAAGAAATCGCGAGTTACGGCTTGAGGAAGTAGCATTCCTTGGGCACGTGGTGTCGAAACATGGAGTATCTGTTGATCCGTGAAAGATTGAAGCAATACAAAGTTAGGAGCAACCGAAGTCGGTGGTAAGTCGTAGCTTTTGGGCTTAGCGGGTTATTATCGGAGATTCATTGGAAGGGTTTTCTCGAATCGCTACTCCATTAACTCGGTAACTTTCGGAAGGATACAAAATTCGTTTGGAGCGAAGAATGCGAGAAAAGTTTCCAAGAGCTTAAGAGAGACTTATTTGGCACTGTTCTAACAATACCATCTGGTTCTTGATGGATTTGTTATCTCAAATGATGCTTGAGCAAAGGGTTAGGATGTGTTCTCATGCAATGAGGAAAGTCATAGCCTATGCCTCATGACAACTTAAAAAGTATGAGAGGAATTATCCTACTCATGATCTAGAGTTGGCGGCAATCGTTTTCGCTTAAAAATATGGAGGCACTATCTATATGGGGAGAAAGTGGAGATATATTCGCACCATAAAAGCCTTAAATATTTCTTCACTCAAAAAGAACTCAACATGCTACAATGACGACGTTGGCTCGAGCTATTGAAAGACTACGACCACACTATTCAATACCATCCCGTAAAAGCGAACGTGGTAGGTAGCGCGCGTTGAGTAGAAGATCATATCTTGAACGAGCGAGTGCGATGATGTCAAGTATCGCGACAGAGCCAACTTTAATAGAAAAAGTTAAGGTTGCTTGCCCACCCAATCTTGAGCGATGGTGCGTATTATGAAGAAGAAAGTACAAGAAGGAGCTATTAGGGCGAGAATTGATGAAGAAGGAATACTTGAGTCCACTCTAGACTTTGTGTTCCTAACGACTACGATTTGAAGTACAAGATTATGATGAAGGCACAATAATCGCCATTTGCAATCCATCCTCGAAGTACTAAAATGTATCGTGATCTTCGACATACATTTTGGTGGAACAATATGAAGATAGAGATTGCAAAGTTTATCTCGATGTGTTTAACTTGCCAACGTGTAAAGGCGGAGCATCTTGTACCTAAGGGTCCGTTGCAACCACTTGAGATTCCTGGAATGGAAGTGGGAACACATTACCATGGATTTCGTTCTGGTCTTCTTCCTACGGTTTCTCAAGGCATCAATGCTATTTGGGTTATTGTTGATAGATTAACCAAGTCCGCTTCATTTCTTGCCCGTACACGGAGACTTATTCCCTTGAGCGTCTTGCTAGTATGTACGTGAATGAGATTGTGAGGTTGCATGGCATGCTGTATCCATAGTTTTGATCGTGACCCAAGATTCACTTCAAGATTTTGGGTTAGCTTGCAAAAAAGCTATGGGCGCGGATTTGCGATTTAGGTCGGCATACCATCCCCAAACGGACGGAAAATCGAGAGGACTATTCAAACTCTTGAAGATTTATTAAGACTCGTGTCCTGAGACTTCAAGGGCAGTTGGGATAAGTATTTACCATTGGTGGAATTCTCCTACAACAACAGTTATCAGGCAAGTATAGGTGTGGCTCCATTTGAAGCATTATATTGACGAAAATGTCGTTCTCCAATATGTTGGGATGAGGTGGGTGAAGCAACATTGTTGGGACCCGAGTTAGTACGTATGACTACCGAAAAGATCCAAATGATTCGACAACGTATACAAAAACCGGCACAAGATCGACAAAAGAGTTATGCGGATCTTCATCGAAAGGACGTGGAATTTAATGTAGGGATCATGTATTATTGCGAGTTGCTCCATGGAAGGGAGTTACAAGATTTGGGAAGAGAGAAAGCTCAATCCACGATTTATTGGTCCATTTCAAATTCTTGACCGAGTAGGAAATGTAGCCTATAGACTTGCGTTACCTCCTCCAGTATGTCTCGTGTTCATAATGTGTTTCACATATCGTACTTTGTAAATATGTGAAAGACCCGAACCACATTATTGAGTTAGAACCTGACGAGATAGCCAAGACTTAACGTATGAGGAGGTACTTCGTCAAGATCTTGGATAGGAAGGAGCATGTCCTACGTCTGCGAAAGGTCATACCACAAGTTAAAGTTTTGTGGAGGAATCATGCTTTATAGAGGAAATGACACGGGAATTTGAAATGCGAAATGAAAGCGAGGTATCCTCACCTTTTCAAACACACAGTACGTCGTCGATTTCGAGGACGAAATTTCATAAGGAGGGAGGTTGTAAGACCCCAAAATTTTTAAATAAAAAGGAATTTCCTTTATTTATTATTTTGAAATAGTAAGGGTTGATTTGATTAATGTGGATAGTTAAGGGTTAAATACGCAAATATTTCAAAATAAGCAAGTGGTTATAAAATATTCATTATCGCTTAGGGAATATTCGTTTGGTCGTGGAATATTAAATGCTTGTCGGGGAATATTAAATGCGACAGTAGCGACCATGTGTGGGCCCCATAACTGAAAGCGATTGGATGAAGAAAACGACAAATATAAGTTGTTTTTAAATAATCGGCGTAGTTATTCAAGATTATCTTTCGTTAAAATACCCGATGGTTAAAACACACTATATCTGGCGTTGTTGAAAAGAAGACACTGCGGTATTGCACCAATTATTGATTCTTACGTGAAGAAGCACTACTCAATAATGGTTACGATAATTACTTCGCTCGATTATTTTATTGAGTTAATAATTCTCAAGGTTGATATTTTATATTCTTTGTTGTTTCATAATTGTCATTACACGGTATTTTTCATTATCGAAGCAATAATTCATATTATCTGAATAATATTATTAGATAACATTGTTGGCAATGTATAGAAAGTTCAGTCTAAGGAGAGGTTTGGTCACCTAATTGCGCGCCAGTAAGAAGAAATTCTTATTGGAAAGCCCACTCTTTCCTGGAACCGCCTGGTTGTCAATATTGTGATTCTGTAATATTATTTGTGAATAATTAATTATTGATTTATATGATGAGGAAAATATTGATTTTATGTGGATATAGATGGAGAAAATTTTTAAAATGACAATTGTTGAAAATTAATATTTTATCTTTTTCGATAAAATAATTCGTTTAAATATATTATTATATTTTAATAATATAATAATGGTGATATTTTACAACGAATGTGGGATATATGAGTATCTGAGGAGGAAGAGTATTTTTGTTGCAATAAATGTTTAAAACATGTTAAACATGTCAATGGACCCCATTTATTATTTGAAATTTGATTATAAATTGTAAAATCGCCCGTTTGTGGATTTCTTGGTCGATTTCGGTTTAGAATTTGGAAAACTTTCTTCTGCAAAGTTGTAGAGAATTGAAATTCCTATAAAAACTCGAGATTTGAATTTTCTGATGAAAGGGCTATTTATTATGAATTATTGAAGTTCTGAAGCTCCGAAATAATTGATTTTTGGAAGTTTTAATTGTTTTATTTAAGAAAAACATTTTTTTGCAATCCCACATGTGATATAAATGTGCTGAATTCAGTTGGTCTAAGGTGGGCTTGAATTTGTTTAATTATATTATTATTTTATTAAATTTTCTGCTTTTGGTGTTAAAGCATTTTCCTATAAATAGGGTCTTGGGTTAGAATTGAAAATCACACCGTAAACTGAAGTTTTCTCTCTATATTATCGAGCGTATTCTTGTGAGTATTTTGAGTATACTTTGAGTATTGCTAGACGCGATTGCAAGTTTCCTTCAAAGACTATACGGTATTTCTAGCTAAGATTGATCTTTCGAGGTAAGGGATATTATTTTTTTTCGTAATGATATTATTTCTTCAATATCATTATGCTGAAATGTTGATCTGAAGTTTTTATCAAATTTGAAACTTTTTCATGTCGGGGTTACTATTCACGAGTTACTATTCATGAGTTACTATTCACGAGTTACTTTATTCACGAAAGCATTATTAATATGTAAGCGTGAAGATGTTTTTGTGGAATTTCTATCTTTTGGTGTCGAGATTACTTATTCACGTATACTGGCACTATTCACGATATCTGATACTATTCACCTAAAAATAAAATTTCTTCTTTTAGTCCAAAACATCTATTCGGATACTAACTCGATTGTATCCATGTTTTGATCATTCTTGAATTTTACACCACTATGATTATTTTTGAGGTATTTTGGACGTGGATAAAACCAAGTACTGAATCCTTAATCCTTAATCCTTGTCATTTTGTTTCACTTTGGATTCGTTTCTTTAAAAAATATTTTCATCATCCACAGTCTTAAATGATGATATTATGGAATATCTTTGGCAGTAGTGCAAAGATGAATGATTTCTTAAGAATATTTTTGGCACCTAGTGCAAAGATGAATGATTTAAGAAGAATATCTTTGGCCCGTAGTGTGCAAAGATGAACAGTGTTTAAATGAACATGACCAATGATGAATATCTTTGGCACGTAGTGCAAAGATGAATATTTGATTCGGATGTATATTGATTGATGTTACGGGGATAAAAGATGAGCGATGAACTTTTAAATTCATACATAGAAGATAGTAGTTTGCATTCTCTACTTAACTCTTCTAATGAATTATTATTTCATTGCAAATATTGATTTAAAATTTGTTGTCTATTGTATTCTATTATATTTTTCCTGTTGAAGACTAACGATAATTTGTTGTATATTATCTTAGTCATAATATTCTTTACTTGAGCTAGTTGAGCTCACCCTTTTCCTTTTTGTTCCATTTTTCTCGGAGGCGAGAATATAGCGAGTACTGAGTGGGGTATGGAATGAAGGTTTTTGAAAGGATTGTTTAGTAGTCCTCACCATTTTTGTAAAATAATGTATCAATAAATGTGATGAGGATTTATTTGAGTATAGATATTATCAGAAGATAATATTTGTATTCAAACTCACAGTTTCTTGTTGTAATAATAAAGTTGTAGTTGTTTACGTACCATGTATTGACAACTTCGTAATAGGTGATGTATACCTATTTTGGGGGCGTCACATAAGCGCTTTTTATAGGAAAATGCTAGAACGCCATAGGAGACTAAAATAATAAAATATTATTTTTTCTTTCTTTTTTTCCTACGCATGCAAGGACTAGCCATCTAGCATGCCATTCTTGAAAAAATCCCAGCAGCCTACATGTTAAAACAAAAGTGGGTCCCACCCATAATTTAATAAAAAATATTTTATTTTTTGAAACTTCAGTAATTCATAGAAAATAGCCCGTTTATCAGAAAAATACGAATTTTATGTCCATTCCACACGAAATCGAATTCTCTACAACTTTGTAGCTTTGAGTTTTTCCAAATTCCAAACGAAAAATATTTGAAATCCACAAACGGATGATTTTTAATATCTCCATTCCGACAAAATACTGATAAAACACCTTAGCATTAATTTCTTCATTTATAATCACATAAAATAAATAAATCCATCATTTATATCTACATCAAATAAATATTTTCTTATCATATAAATCAATAACTAATTATTTACAAATAATATTACAGAATCACAATTATGACAACCGGTAGTTTCCGAGAAAGAGGGCTTTCCAATAAGGATTTCTCCTTCTTGGCAAGAATTAGGTGACCAAATCTCTCCTTCGATGAACTTTCTAGACATTTCCAATAATGCTTATCTAATAATATTATTCAAATAATATGAATTATTGATCTGATAATGGAAAATATTGTGCAGTGACAATTATTGAAACAACAATAATATAAACTATCAACGTAGCAATTATTGAATCAATAAAATATAATATTAAACAGTAACTACTGTAACAATTATTGAGTAGTGCCTTCTTACGTAAGAATCAATAATTCAACAATATTATGCAATACCGTAATGCGACCACGCCGTATTCTGTATATTTTAACCACAAGGTATTCCAACAAAGGTTAATTGTAACAATTACTGTAGATTATTCATAAAAACTCATACTTTGTCGTTTTCCTTCATCCAACCGTTTTCTCATTATGGGGCCCACAAATGGTCAAAGGCCGTAAATGCGAATATTTCCCGACAACAAGAATATTCCACGACCAAACGAATATTCCTCGACAGAAATGAATATTTTATAACCACTTGTTTATTTTACAAAATTTGCACATTTCACCCATAACCAAAGCATTATATCAAATTAACACCTTATTAATTTAGAATAATGAATAGAGGAAAAATTCAATTTTATTTATAATAAGTTGGGGTCTTACAACCTCCCCCTTATAAAATTTCATCCTCGAAATTAACGTACGTACCTGGTGTTTCGAACAGGTGAAGGTACGTCGCTTTTATTTCCGATTCCAACTCCCAGGTCATTTCTTCAATAACATGGTTCCTCCACAAAACCTTAACTTGTGGTATAACCTTGGTGCGTAGAACATGCTCTTTCCTATCCAAGATCTTAACAAGTACCTCCTCGTATGTTAAATCTTCGGCTATCTCGTCTGGTTCTAACGCAATAACGTTGTTCGGGTCTTTCACATATTTACGAAGCATAGATATGTGAAAAACATTATGAACACGAGACATGTTTGGAGGTAATGCGAGTCTATAGGCCACATTTCCTATTCGGTCAAGAATCTCAAATGGACCAACAAATCGTGGATTGAGCTTTCCTCTCTTCCCAAATCTTGTAACTCCCTTCCATGGAGCAATACGTAACAGTACATGATCTCCAATATTAAACTCCACATCCTTTCGATGAAGATCAGCATAACTCTTTTGTCAATCCTGTGAGGTTTGAATACGTTGTCGAATCATTTGGATCTTTTCTGTAGTCATGCGTACTAATTCTAGTCCCAACAACGTTGCTTCTCCCACCTCGTCCCCAAAGATAATTTGGAGAATGACACTTTCGTCCATACAACGCCTCTAATGGAGCCATGCCTATATACTTGCTTGATAAGCATTATTATCAGGGAGAATTCTACCAATGGGCAAATACTTATCCCAACTTCCTTTGAAATCTAAGACACAGTAGTCTTAATAGATCTTCAAGGGTTTGAATAGTCCTTTCGATTACCCGTCCGTTTGAGGATGATATCTTTGAATCGAATCGTAAATTCGTGCCCATAGCTTTCTGCAAGCTAACCCAAAATCTTGAAGTGAATCTTGGGTCACGATCCGAAACTATGGATACTGGCATGCTATGAAATCTCACAGTCTCATTCACATACATACGAGCAAGACGTTCAAGGGAATAAGTTTCTGGTATAGGTAAGAAATGAGCAGAATTGGTTAATCTATCAACAATAACCCAAATCGCATCTATGCCTTAAGAAACTTTGGGAAGACCTGTAACGAAATCCATAGTAATGTGTTCCCACTTCCATTCTGGAATCTCAAGTGGTTGCAATGGACCTTTTGGCACTTGATGCTCTGCCTTTACCCGTTGACAAGTTAAACACCTCGAGATAAACTCTACGATCTCTCTCTTCATATTGTTCCACCAAAATGTGTGTCGAATATCATGATACATTTTGGTACTTCCAAGATAGATTGTAAACGGTGTGTTGTGTGCCTCCATCATGATTCTATGCTTCAAGTCAGAATCGTTAGGAACACAAAGTCTGGAGTTGAATTTAAGTATTCCTTCTTCATCGATTCTTGCTTCCAGAATAACACCTTCTTTCACTTTCTTCTTCATACGCATCATCCCCAGGTCCGTAGCTTGAGCAACTTTAACTTTATGGATTAAAGTTGGTTCTACTCGTATATTCGCCATCATCACGTGGGTCCCTGGAGTCTTTAACTCAATCTCTATCATTTGTAAATCGTACAAAATGGGTCTTTGTGTTAACAACATCGCACTCATACTCTCATACGATCTTCTACTCAATGCGTCAACTACTACGTTTGCTTTTCTAGGATGGTATTGAATGGTATAATCGTAATCTTTCAACAGCTCGAGCCAATGTCGTTGCCGCATGTTGAGTTCCTTTTGGGTGAAGAAGTATTTGAGGCTTTTATGATCCATATAGATCTCCACTTTCTCCCCATACAGGTAGTGTCTCCAGATTTTCAATGCAAAAATGACTGCTGCCAACTCTAGATCATGAGTAGGATAATTCCTCTCATATTCTTTGAGTTGTCGTGAGGCATAGGCTATGACTTTCCTATGTTGCATGAGAACACATTCTAACCCTTTGCCCGAAGCATCGCTGTAGATAACAAATCCATCCGAACCAGATGGTATTGCGAGAACAGGTGCCGAAATGAGTCTCCTCTTGAGCTCTTGGAAACTCTTCTCGCATTCCTCGCTCTATACGAATTTTGTATCTTTTTGAGTTAACTGAGTTAACGGAGTAGCGATTCGAGAAAATCCTTCCACGAATCTCCGATAATAACCAGCTAAGCCCAGAAAGCTACGCACTTCGGTCATCGACTTCGGTTGCTCCCAACTTTATATTGCTTTAATCTTCGTCGGGTCAACAGATACTCCATGTTTTGACACCACGTGCCCAAGGAATTCTACTTCCTCAATCCAGAACTCACATTTCTTTAGCTTGGTATATAGCTTGTTTTCACGAAGCCTTTCAAGTATCAGCTTCAAATGGTGCTCATGATCTTCACGGCTTTTGGAATAGATGAGGATGTCATCAATAAAGATAACAACGAACTGATCCAAATATTCCTTGAATACTCGGTTCATCATATCCATGAAAGCAGCAGGAGCATTAGTCAATCCAAAAGACATGACTAAGAATTCATAATGCCGTCATCGGGTTCTACGAAGCGATCTTTGGAATATCCTCGCTTTTAATCTTTAGCTGATGATATCCAGAACGAAGGTCGATCTTTGAAAAGAATTGTGCTCCTTGCAAATGGTCGAACAGGTCATCAGTGCGAGGTAACGGATACCTATTCTTGATGGTGACATGGTTTAATTCTCGGTAGTCAATACAAAGTCGCATACTCCCGTCTTTCTTCTTTACGAATAACACAGGAGAACCCCAAGGAGATGTACTGGGACGAATGAAACCGATGTCTAATAACTCCTGTAGTTAGACTTTTAACTCCTGAATTTCAATAGGAACCATTCGATATGGGTTTTTAGAAATGGGTTTTGTACCCAGTTCAAGGTCAATAAATAATTCAACTTCACGTTCCGGGGGTAGACCGAGAAGTTCTTTAGGAAATACATCAGGAAATTCTCTAACAACAGAAATATTATTCAAATCTGACTTGTCTCTGTTCAAATCCATAACATGGGCTAAGAAAGCTTGACATCCGTTTTTCAATAAATGAATAGCTTTGTGGATTGATATGACAGTGACTGATTTTAGCGGTTTAGTTGCTTGAATTCGCATAACAGGTTGGTTAGGAATATGAAAGCTAACAACCTTACGAAAATAATCAATTTTGGCATGATGAGTGGTTAACTAATTAATTCCTAAAATCACATCAAAATCAAGTATCTTTAAAGAGATAAGATCAACAGGTAATGTGATTGTGCCAACTTGGATCAAGA
Organism: Panax quinquefolius; assembly: GCA_020205615.1. Classification (NCBI taxonomy): domain Eukaryota; kingdom Viridiplantae; phylum Streptophyta; class Magnoliopsida; order Apiales; family Araliaceae; genus Panax; species Panax quinquefolius. The sequence continues at coordinate 4,509,263 of CM035155.1, read as the reverse complement.
AAGATTTATAAACTGTAGATGTAACGAAGGTTTCACCCAACGGAGTTTCAACAGATAAGTTAAAGTCCAATTTCTCCAGAGTCAAGTTTAAACGTTGAACACAAGCAGGAGAGATAAAAGAATGTGTAGAACCGGTATTTAGTAAGGTATAAACTTCGCAAGAGTTTATGATAAGCTTACCCGTGATCACCTCGTTCAGGTTCTTTATGTTTTGGCAAGTCACGACAAACGCTCTTCCAAGAACCGCTGATTTTGACTTATTCGGGACAGCCTTCGGAGTCACCATCCCCGCTGAACTTGGTTTTGCTATAGAATACTCTCGAGCTACATGACCCTCCTTTTCACAGTTATAACATACCTTGGATTGTTTTGGGCAGTTTGGGCTGATATGTCCCTCTTTCTCGCATTTATAACACACGACCGGTGGTCGTTCTCCTCCCCTAGCAACAGTTGATGCTGGTATTGCTGCTGATGTCTTCCCGTCATTGTTGAATCTCCTTTTTTTAAAATTTTCGCTTGACTCACCTCTTCTATTATCATGGTCATGATTACCACCCGAGTGGTTACCGCTTTTGTCCGTATTTTTCCTTCCTCATTTGGTTATCATCGCTCGATGATTTTTATCCTTTAGTATGACCACAGGTTGTGGTCCCTATTGTTGAGTATACTCATTATCTCGCTCTAATAATTGAGCCCTGTTGACAACATCTGAATACAGAGAAAATTTATGAGAGATAAGATATTGACGAATCTCGGGTTTTAGACCTCTTAGAAACATCCGCAACATACGTTCCTCATTCTCTACCAAATGAGGTGCAAACCTGGATAACTCCGCGAACTTCGCCTCGTACTGAGACACTGTCATGTTGTTTTGTTCCAGTTTAATAAACTCTACCTCCTATTCAAGTTATCCCAGGGGCGTAGCGGTTAGGACTTTGCTTCCGAAAAGATTAGGGGAGAGCACTCGATCCCGCAAACACCAGCAACTGTCAATCTAATAAGAAGTAGGTGCTAGGCTCATGTCATTAGGGGAAGCCTCAAATTGACCTGTCAATTCAAGCACGTACATTGTCGTGTTCAGGCCTGACTCCGTTGAGGATGATGCATACCCTCTTGGCCTATGAATACTTGTTTTCTCCGTCCAGCTGCTCACACTGAAAGCACAGCTCCTTTACTCCCCCTTCTATTCAATTCTCTCTCATATGAATTCGAATAAAAGAATATAAGGTCAGGGATTGTGGCTAGTTGCTTCACCCCGGCGACATATTCACCCTGGTCCATAAGTACCACGCTCCTGTCCCGTACCCACTGAACCTCTGGGTCCCTTTTGAGTGCGTAATCTACGAGCTTTTCAGGAAAGTACTTGTCATTGAACAGTTTCTGAAATCTTTTCCAAGACATGTTGAGTGCGGCTGGCTGGGTACGCTTCACGGATTCCCATCAGTAATCTGCTTCTCTACGAAACATAAAGGTGGCGAATGGAACCTTCTATTCCTCCGTGCATCCCAAGACATCGAATATCTTGGTAATTTGCTTAACCCACGTTTCCGCCTTAATCGGATCGGGCTTTCCCAAAATCTGTGGTCCCAACTCCTTGAATCGCTTGATTGTGATAGATCCGCGTTCACTATCACTTCCACCCGTATTTGTACACAAGTCTCCTCGTGCGATTTTGCATGAATTACAAAAAGCTCCTAAACATTCCATCATTCATCGTTTGCTCGATGGCGTTGTTTACGGGAGGAATATTGCCTTCATGTTGCACGTTCTCTTGGGTTTGTGACTAAAGGTTGTTCCCAGTCTCATACATTCCATTGTTAATGTTCTCAGCACCATTCTTAAATTATGCCATAAAAACAAGGGTTAATTAAACAAATTAACATATCACATAATATCCCTATATTATGACCAACCAACAAATAAGCTTAGATAGGACACACTAGCGATTGATTTACTCATCTTTCCCCTCTTAATTCTATTCCCCGATCTCCGCCAGAGACCATATTCCTAAGCTTTGATACCAACTATGACGCCCCCAAAATAGGTATACAACACCCATTCTGAGTCGCCAATTACATGGTACAGAAAGCAAACTACAACTTCAATAATACAATTGTCGTGAATTGGATAAAGCATATACTTTGTAACAACTCACAGTGTTCCTAACGATTCTGACTTGAAGCATAGAATCATGAATTGGAAGCATAGAAGCATAGAATCATGACTTGAAGCATATACACAGTATGTGGGAGGATAATAGATCTTGAAAAGTTCAAGAACCACAAAACACTATAAGTCAAATAAGAGGAACCTGTAGATAGACCTATTATACCACAACCGAATCGTAAATGAATAATACCAAGATACACAGGAGGTATGGATTCATCATAGATGATGATGACGAGGTATGCATCATAGAAGATGATGATCCAGAGTTACATAAGATGAGGTAAGAGTTCTAGTGTGTACAAAAAGGTTGGAATTAGGAGAGCATCGTGACATTCCTAGTACTATATGTTGATATACTACAGATAAGGAATGACATACCAATGCTACAATCAGTAAAGATAAAGTTGTCTAAACATTCCTCCACGAATGATTTGGGAAGAGTATCTTAATTGGGGATATAAATCTATATAGATAGATTTAAGAGGATGCTCAACTTAACCCAAGGAATGTATATTCATTTGATGCTAAAGTCGTTTAGCATGGCAAACTCCAAGAGATATCTCATGTCGATGAGCTATGGAGTGTATCTCTCTTAATAGTCCCCATAGACTCCAAAAGAGAGGTCGCATGAGTGACAATCATGTATGCAATGAAATGTACGAGACCTGATGTTGATCAGTCATATTATGGAGAAGTTCACTATGAGTCTGTGAAAAACATCTTAAAGTGCTTAACCGACACTAAGGATGTGATCATATTCATGGTGGGTCTAAATTAAAACTAGAGGGCTTTACAGACTCAAGTTTTTTCTGAACGAGCCAAGACGATCGAAATCCACTTTAAGGTAAAGTGTTACCTTGAACAGTTAGTGCGATGAATTGGAAAGGTTCCAAACAACAAAGAGTTCTTTGGTTTAGTGATAAAGACAAAGTAAATAGCTATAAATGAAGTCGCAAGTTGATTGTTTGGATTAAAAGTTCATTACGTAACTAGGAATAGTTCCTAAGTCTCATCTTGGATCTAAACATGTGTTGTGGCACTTTCATTTGATTATTAGAATCATTGAAAGATGGAAATCACTATAGAGATAGTGGACTCTCAAGAACAACATTACATATCCATTAACTAAAGCTTATCCAACAAACAGGATAATCGCCACTTGCAGAGAAGAAGAGTATAAGATACCATGACGATTGGCTTTAGTGCAAGTGGGAGATTGAAAGTAGTATGCACACAAGCCAATCATGTTTGATGATAAAGCATATACTTTGTAACAATCTTATTCATTTATTAATAAAAAGTATTAATTTATTAAAGGCTTTTAATTATCTACATGATCTTTGTTTTATAATATGTGATAAACCCATAGTTTTAAGCAATGCTTTTAGAATAATGATGATGATCATTCTAATGAGATCTAAATTCTTAGAAAGCTTAAAACTAAAATAGTTCCCAATCATTGGATTACTAAATTGGGGATTAGTGAATCCGGATAGATTGGTACATCGTTGCTTGCTCATTGGATGAGGATGATTGATCTCATGATCATTTGTGTGGAGACACTAAAGCAAGTATGTAGGAGCTTATTAGAAAATAAGTTCATTTGAACGTGGCTCGCTAAGGAATACCTAATGGAGTTTTATTTGCTGTCAATAGAATTTCAGTAGTGATAGTAAGACAAGTGATCCTTGGACTTGAGATCATCATAGTATCTTGTGTATGATGAGTTATACTTTGACTTATTCCTTAAGACCCTTAGGGTATATCAAAGGGTATGCTTGGGTATAATAAGTTGTACATGGAGATAATATATGATTAATAAAGAATCTACCACTTAATAAAAGAAGAGAAATGTCCTATGTGATTCGATAAATGACAACCCAATGAGTCCTTGGCGTTAAGAGAATGAAATTAGAAAGGAGTTTCTAATTTGCATTATTTAGAGTTGTGCATTTAAGGATCGAAATACATATAATTAAATAAAATAAGACTTGTGATAATTCCATGTCTTATATTTAATTGGGACATTGTATGGTGGAAGGATTGAATTGTGCGGTAACTATTTACTCAAAGGTTCTTTAATGATTAATGTTGAAATCTATATTATCCGGAAAGTCGTTGATCGCTAGGAGGCTTATCCCTATTGTAGAATAAATATTATTTATTTAAATAAATTAATTATTTAATTTATTTATTTAAATAAGATTAGAATTGTTCTAATTGATTTATTCACAACCTAGGTTTAATATGGAGAACCTAAAGGGTCACACCATAAAAGGAAGAATAATTATTTAAGAAGTTAATGGCATAATCGTAATAATATATTAAGTATATTTAATTTAATCTATGGTGATAGAATAAATTAAATAGCTTAATATTATTATTTAATATTTTAGAAATATTAAATATAAATTAATAAGAGAGTCTTATTAATATTATTACAATTATTATTATTTTAATTTCTAAAAGAGTTTAGGAATTAATTTAATATAAGTACTCTCATTTATTCCTAATAGGATTAGGAGGGAAAATTAGTTAAAGGAGTTTAATTAATTATCCCTAATAAGATTAGGGAGCTTAATTAATTAAAAGAATTTAATTAATTAAATAAAACCCAATTCCTTAATTGTTAAGGTGGGTTGCCCACATCTATAAATAAGAGGAGTCTTATTATGGGTGGGGGTGGTTGACTTTTACAATGTACGACATAATTTCAATTTGTTGGAGAGTACGCCCTTTTTCTATAGAGATAGGAAAAACTAGGGTTTGAGCCAATACCCCTTCTTCTTGAATTCCTATTCTTCCTTGGTGGATCACCTCTAGAGGCCAAACACATGGGTGGCTAATGTTGATCAAAGGAAGGAACCAAATCCGGTGGATTCAAGTTGAACGCAAAAAAGATTGGAGGTGAACTTGTACTTGAGGAAGCTCGATCTTCAAGGGTATGATTTTATTCTTTATCTTTTCGTTTAATTAATAATTGTGCATAAAGGGTGATCCGGGTTCATGGTTTGTAAATTTTTTTTTAAACTCTGATTTTACACGCTTCCGCTAATTTTATGCAATTTGATTGCGCACATGAATATTACAAACCTAACAGTGTCTTCCAGGATGGGTGGATCGAGATCTAGATTCACACCTTGGAAAGCTTGATTTGTTTGCCTTGGAATTGGATTCGGTGAGGTAATGCTATTTGTTGGTGAAGCTCTTCCTGTAATTCTCCCATTTCGAGTTGTGGGCATACCCTTCACGGATTCTACACCTCCCCAGTAGAGTCGCCAAAGAAATGTGGGCAAGGAAATCGTACCTTGCTAGGATTAGGGTTTCGTGTTGGCTGAGGAGGAGAGAAATCCACGAAGAGCACGAAATTGATTGATTGATTGAAGAGGGGAGAACGACAGGTGGGTGAGTACTCTAATGACGCGTGACAGAACTCCTAGAATTCGGAAACCGTGTTAGGGTTATTGAGATTCCAAGAGCCTTCTTCTTGAGTCATTCCACTCCTAGAATCCGGAAACCTTGTTAGGGTTATTGGGATTCCAAGAGTCTTCTTGAGTGTTGAGAGAGAATGCCCCGGTCCTTCGATCTTCCAAGAGTCCAAGTCCTGTGTCTGAAGATAGGTCCCCTTCCCAATGGAATGGAAGGGGTATTTAAAGGGTTTTCTGGAAAGTAGTCATGTGTCAGGCACATGCTTTCAGAGAAATTCCATAAATACCCTTTAATCATCAAAGTAATGTCCAGATTGTCCTGTCCTTCTAGCCATCAATTCAATCCCTCAATCTATTCCCAAAACGAGCTGCCTCCACGAGCCTTCTGCCTCGGGACTCGTGGAGGTTTCTCTCGGGTCTCGCCTATTTATTTTCGGCTTTTCCGTCTTCATTCTATTAGGTTATGCAAATCCTAATTTGCACATTTAATGAGTCCGTGGAATCCTAATTGTACATTTAATTCAATTAGGTCATGTGAACCCTAATTTTACATTTGGGCCCATAATTTATATTTTTTACATTATTTAAATTATTTTATTGCAATTAATTTATTTTATTTTATTTTATATTAATTTCCTTATGCTATCTTATGTTATGTAATTTATTATAGTTTATATTATATTATATTATATTTTGTGAATTTAGTTTATATTATTATATTATTATATTTTATTTAGTAATGTCAAAATTAAGTAAATGCTACTTAATTTATTTTAATATTAAGAAATTAATTAAATAATACATAAATACATGTAGGACCAATAAAATTTTAAATTGAATATTTCTACGACAGAAATTTTATCTAGAATTCATCGAAATAACAAATATATCAAATAACATAAATGATCATCACTCAGTATCAGAATCAATTAACATAACATAAGGCATCAAAATTATAAACAACATACAAATTAATCTAAAATTTATACTATACACAAAAAAAGGAACAAAAAATTTCGCAAGTATTGATTCTATATACATTGACAGAAAGTTCCAAATAATATGAAGTCCTAAATTAAATGATTTAATGCAAATACACAAATATTAAACTCAATTTTCGCACAACATTTCCAATTAATTTTTTGTACTTGGCAATATACGTTCAAAAAATAATTTACCAACAGCAATAACTTAAAACTTAATCATCCTTGTTGGGTCGTGATATTTTATCTCTTTGGTAAGAGTATATTGTAACTTTATTCTTTTATTCTATTGGGCCTTTATTATTGAATTATGAAAATCATTAAAGCCCAATTATTATATCATTTTCATTTCAAACTTATAAGGCCGAGATTGGTCAAGAGATCAATCCTTTAGACATTTTAAATATCTACAATCTTTGACCAGAATGATGAAAAAGCATGTCGGTTGACTAAAGAACTCATGCATGCATTAATGTGGATGGGATCATAACCTAAATGGGTGGAAAACAATGACAAAAAGCGGTGGATACACTACATGCGGTCGGCGGGACCCATCGGGTAAAGGGAATGTGTCGTAGTAGTAGTGGGTGTTTAATTGAAAAGGAGGGTATAACTTGACAAGGAAGTCTCCACCAAGAGGTGCGGCTCTAATACACTTCTTCATTCATAATCACATATACGTAGAATTATTATTATCTCCGGATATCAATACACTAAGCGATATAGCCTCGTTTTGATAAACCTTGTGAATTCACATACCGATTCTCACGCTTGAAGCTATCCCCGTGACCGCACCGTCAAGCTTGTGGTGTTTATTGTGTTTACGTTGCAGGGATCGGGACGTTTTAGGTGATTGGGACGTGACGAAAAGATCTTGGCGTTAACATTGGCGCTTAGAAGGAGGCGGCTCTTTTCAATCACAATTGTTTAAATTTGCTTCGAAAGATGATGAGGAGTAGAGATGGTACACCTAGAAGCGAAAGCGATGGTCATTAGTTCATCAACGCCTCGTATTTCAAAGAAGGATCGCTGGGTCCTTCTAAAAGTGCTCGTGAGAGCACGGCTTCTAAGCCTGATCGTAAGAACTTCGTCCAAGATCCATGGTGGAGCCAGACGGAAGTTAGTTTTCAACGCTGATAAAGGCGTGATCCCAATCGAGACGCGCGGTGGGCGTTTCGCCGACCAGGACTCATCGCCGAAGTGGTCAAGAAGACCGAGCTACCAAGTTGGCGAGGATGGCGGACGAAGCTGATAAGGCTTTGGAGGTTCTGTTAAAACAAAGGGAAGATATATCCGAACAGATGCTTCGGGTGAATGAATTGAGAGACGAAGCATCTAGCCATGTACATTCCGAAGGACGGAGTAGGCATAAGGAGATACCCCGTCGGAAGGGTAAGGAACCGGAACATTCTATGCATGTATCCAGAGATCATTCTCACAGTAGGAGGAGATCGAGAAGCAGAACGCCTTCGGCCTCGAAGAAGGCACTGACGGTCGTAGGATCAATTCATCGCGACGATGAACGACGAAGAAGCAGGTCGAGAGAAATTATGCCAGAAACTCGAAGGAAATAGAGATGTAGAGAAAGAAGTGATTATTGTTTACCTTGGCCAAATAACTCATTCCCTCGTCGAGAAGATTTCCGTCCGTATGATCACTGAACCGGTGGTCGTCAGTGTGTCGAACGAAAGCTCCGAAGAGGTCGAAAGGAAAGTTGGCGTTGAACCTGGGCCACAGGGTCGGAGATCCCACGGCTTCGGCATGATAACCTTGACCTGAAGGACCGGGACGTTCGGGAGAGGGTCTCGGCCTTTCAGGAGAAAGGGTAGGCTGTTCGGGAGGTGTAGGGTCTGCGTGAATAGTTTCGGTTACGGGAGATTTGTTTGGAGTGGATTCTTTGGGTGGTGAGGTAGAGGCGGAACTTGGATGACTCTCAGGGGTACGTTTCCTCTTCCTGGATAACGTCGGAATCCCTTCGTCCTGATCACCATCCTCTCGATCTCAGATTTCTCTGAGGGGCACGAAGGTGGAATAATCAAGAGGCGAGGAACCCCGAGCTCTTCTAGCATTAAAGGAGTTATTTTTGTTTTTAATTTTTTGGTCCTAAGTATACTCCTTCGATCAGGACGATCAAGTAAGCCGCCTGATCGAGGAATGGTTTTGGAGGTTGGTTCTGTTTCTGGTGTGGGTTCGGGAGGAGTTACGAGAGGGACTGACCTGGGTTTTCTGGTAGCTCTCCTCTTTTGTCGAGGGTGAAGGATCTCTTCTGGTATGAGAACCTCTTCGGCCTCTGTTTCTTCTATTTGAAATTCATCCGTATGAATTTCTGGTATTGGATCTACTTCGGGGGTAGCTTCGGTTGGTGTAGCCTCAATTGCTTCCGAAGACTTCCCAGACAAGAAATCCTCGAGTTCCTTTATTTCTACAGAACTCGGTCTGATCAAAGATACTGCACAAATCAAACAATTCCATGTTATAATTATATTTTATGGAATATTTTCAAAAAATATACATATATATGAAATAAGCTGGTACTTACGTTTATGGTCATATAACCATGCTTGCTTCGAGAGGAGTCCGTATTTCCACTCCTCCTTCGGGAAGTTGTCAAATAGCTCCATCATTTCCACTTCCGTCTCTTCTAAACATCTCCAAAGTCGTGAGATATTTTTTTCGTCGGTTTGCCCGATTCGGAAGAAGAGATCTCGTGGCCTTTGACGAAGAACCATTTCTCGTGCCATCCCCTATTGCTCAAGGGTGTTCACCAAATGAACGTCTGTCAAAATTTTTCTCCGCACTTGGAGAATGTTTGCTGAGGGCCTTGAACCCCTTCTCCCTGGATTGCACTATCTTGTAGACAGTGAAGAAGAAGTCCAGTGAGGGCTCGACGCCCAATTCATGGCAGAAGGCCACGAAGGCCAGAATGTGGATGTAGGAGTTTGGCACTAGTTGTGAAAATCCTACACCCAAAAACCCCAGTAGGGTCACTATAAAGACGTGAAGAGGGAAACGAACCCCCTTCTCCAATAAGGTCACCGGTACGGCCGTCCATCCTTCAGGCCGTTGATACATCTTCTCGCCAGAACGGGGTACCCTGACAGCATGGGTATCCGGAATGTGGAACCGAGTTCGAACCCTCTTCAGTTCAGCTTCAGTTATGATAGAAGGAGTGTTGGCATGCGAGAATCGCTCCGTGCTCCTATAGTATTCGGAGGGGGTTTTTTGGGTTTTCTGTTTGGGATTCGTACCTGAGGTCCCCTCATGAAGATTAGGGTTTGGTGGAACCACAGTGATGGGTGTTACAAGTATGGGAGAACTCTGTTCAGGGTTTTGGGAAGCCATTTGTGACGATTTGCAGAGAGAGAGAGATCAGAAAGTTTAGAAGGCACTCGAATTTCAAATGAACAGGTAAAACTGTCAAAATTGGTAAAGTTATCCTTTTATACTGACGGTTACACTGTGTTCAAGACGGATGCATTAAATGCTAGTAATAATTTGGAATTTGAATGGGAAGCGTCCGGTTTCGGGTCCGGGTACTTAATGGATAGAGTCTTTCTGAATTGGGCCCTTAACTTCCTTTCATTTCATTTCATGAGCGATAAATGGGTACGTTTTTAATTACATCTTGTCATTTATTGATTCTCAGTAAAATATCATGGATTGTTTATAGTTTTCTATTAAACATTTTGTTCAACAAAAAACTAGGGGGCAATGTTGGGTCGTGATATTTTTTATCTCTTTGGTAAGTATATTGGGCTTATTCTTTTTTATTCTATTGGGCCTTTATTATTGAATTATGAAAATCATTAAGCCCAATTATTATATCATTTTCATTTCAAACTTATAAGACCGGGTCGGGTCAGTAGATCAATCCTTTAGACATTTTAAATATCTACAATCTTTGACCTGTAATGATGAAAAAGCATGTCGGTTGACTAAAGAACCTGCCATGCATTAATGTGGATGGGATCATAACCTACCGTGGTGGTGGAAAACAAAGTTGACAAAAAAGCAAAGGGATACACTACATGCAGTCGGCAGGACCCATCGGGTAAAGGGGAATGTGTCAGGTAGTAGTGGGTGGCACGGTAATTCAGGCAAGGAGGGTATAACTTGACAAGGAAGTCTCCACCAAGAGGTACGCTCTAATACACTTCTTCATTCATAATCACATATACACAGAGAATTATTATTATCTCTGGATATCAATACACTAAGCGATATAGCCTCCGTTTTCGATAAACCTTGTGAATTCACATACTGATTCTCACGCCTGAGCTATCCCCCGACGGAACCGCCATCAAGCTTGTGGTGTTTATTGTGTTTACGTTGCAGGATCAGGACGTTTTAGGTGATTGGGACGTGACGAAAGATCTTGGCGTTAACAATCCTAATTTTAGCAACAATACCAAAAACTAAATATTAAAATTTCATAGGTTCAGCAACAATATATTCACAAAGTAATTCCATATTAAATTAAAAAAAAAATTATAGAGTGGAAAAAAAATTAACCATACTGAAATTAATTAACCACTAACCTTTCTAAGTAACAAAGTATCTTAAGGAGGAGGAGGAGGAGGAGGAGGAGGAGGAGGAGGAGGAGAATGTGGAGGAGACGCCGCCGGAAGTGGGGAGACAACATTGTCGGATGTCTCAATTAGTCGTTGCTGGAGGTGAGGAGAGTGTTGAGGTGTTGCGGCATCGGAGGTTGGGAAGCACACATCCGTCGTCGTTGATGAGAGCGTAGACAGATGAGAGACTGCTGAAAGACTGATAAGATAGAAAGTTTTGAGAGATACCAGTATAGGCGGTTGGGAGAACTGAAATGTTTTTAAGTTTTAAAGGTTATTTCTGATGGAATATTCAGATGTAATTACGTTATCCTCGACGAATATTCCGTCGGAAATCATTATCATTTCCTCGAAAATATGATTGGTGCTAGCGGAATGATTGTATTTTCGAAAGAATTTTATCAAAATTAAATTATGGTCGAGGAAATTAATATTGACGAACTATTTCTTCGAAATAAATTTATTTCTTACAAAATATGTTTCGTGGAAATTAAATCCATTAAAATTATGCCTTTTTCTCGTAGTGTGATGCCTGGATTAACTCTATAGCTCACTGTTTATAATGTGATTAATTGGGATGTAGCTGGCACATTACTTTTTATCGTGAAACCTTTATTTAAAATTCACCCAACCATAAATATACACTCAGATAATTCAAACTTATGCAAGCATATTAATTTGTAATATATATATATATATATATATATATATATATATATATATATATATATATATTAGAAGTGATCAGGAGTTTGCGTCTTCTTGTAAATTCGTTTGGTCAGAAATGTTTCTTGTGAATGACTTGTGCCTAATTAAGTCATATCCTTTCGGGCATGTGGAATTTGTGCAAGTACTTTGTCGAATCAAAATAGAAAAAAGGGGCTAGCTTACTTAGAATATCAATTGAACTGAACATGGAGGTGCTCATTTCTAATTGGTCTATTATATGTTCGAATTCATGTCCCATATATATATATATATATATATATATATATATATATATATATATATATATATATATATATCCGGACCTCACTTAATTAATTTACCCTATGAGTTTAGACCAAAATTTAGAGAAATCGGACACATTTTTATTATCGATCTAACCATATTAATTTAATAACCACAAATTTGAATGGTTGAGAATTTTTATTAATTTTTAATATAGCAAAAATACTTCAACATTTCACCGACGCGTCCAATCACAGAATCTAGTTAACGCCAAGTTTCACCGACGTGTCCAATCACAGAATCTACGCTAGAACTCAAGATAATAACAAATCACACGAAGCTTGACGGCTTGTGCCGCCGGGGGATAGCTCCGGTGTGAGAATAAGTACAGGCCGTTCACAAGGTTTAACAATAAAGGCTAAGTGTTTAGTGCTCAAAAATAGGTATTACCTGTTAATTGTAACCTTAGCCTTGTATTTATAATGCTCACCACCTTTAAAATCCTTCTCCGAGTCGGATTAGGAGTCCTAGTCATGATAGTTACCATAACTTGGGTCCCACAGAATCTCCTTAAAAGGTGCAAGTGGAATCCAATCCAATCACTACCTTTGGAGTTACCTTATTTAATTATAATTAGGATCCCGAACTCTGTACGCATGAAAGCTCACTGTGCAGGCCCAAACAATCCCACCATCAAGTCTGGGTCTCGGCCCAAAAGACTCGAAGACCCGACCTAGAACACCACACGACAGGGTAACGTAATGGGCCTAAAGGACTCGAACACCGAACCCGAAGAACATCCACCAAGGTGAGGCTCCGGCCCAAAAGGACTTAGACACCGACCTGAACAGCTCCAACCTCTCCATGGGCTTCAGCCCGATAGTCTCCTAAGGCCCTTCTAACATCAGGCCTTCGGCCCACATGGAGGTCGGTAAAATGCTCCCGAACATTGCCCCCAGTCTCTGATTGAAAGATACTTATAATTGGAGACTTGAAAGGTCACGTATACGAAAGGACATGACAGCTAATGATGAGTTATCTAGGGAAGCCAAACTGTCTGTCCTCATTTCTCGAAATGTTGCACGCCTTTCCATGCTTGGTCCCACCTTGAGCATTTAATAGCCGCCCTTGGGTAACGTGCACCTACACCTATAAAAACCTCATTTCCCCCCTCATTATCACTTTTCCAGATTTCTTCTCATTCTAGCATCTCTGTTCAAATTTTTCCGGCAAGGGCCATTTCCGGCGAACATCCCGTTCTTCATTTCTCTGTGATTTTGGCCACCCCACTCCTTTTTGAACTTCATTTTTGTTCACTTTCTTCTTAAAACTTCACATTTGTGTCTCATTTCCCTCGATCAAATGGCTGATTCTAGCATTCCTCCAGCTGCTGAGCCAGTTACTCCCACTGTCACCACCGCTGATCTAATCCCGGTTGATCTGCCGGTGGCTCTTGTCGATACTGCCACCTCCTCGGGACTTTCTACTCTGATTAGTGCTGAGGCTAAAATCCGAAATGCCTACCACTTCGAGGCGGACTTTTCCCATATAAACCATTTCTCCCTCCTAAATTTCTGACATCCGAACCCTCTTCAACATTCCCAAAGAGTATAAGCTTCGGGTTCCCACCTCTAGCAAAAGAATGTTCTGGAGACCCGAAGGCGAATGGGTAGCCGTTCCTCTGTACGTTCGGAAGTATGGGGTTCGGTTCCCTTTGCATGAATTCATCTCTTCTTTCTTATGCTTCGTAGGAATCGGGTTCGTACAACTCATGCCGAACTCGTATATTCACCTTGTATCTTTCATAGCCTTATGCTAGGAGGTAGGGATCACTCCGGGCCTTGACTTTTTCTCCACTTTATTCACCGTCAGCGGGTCGAAAGAACCCGGCCTTCGGCAGTTGAACAAGTGAGCCACTCGATCGGTCGCCGTCAAGACCCATTCAAGCAACAAGGGGTGGCACGACAAGTGGTTCTTCGTCAAGGGCCTCAACCTCCAGCTTCTTCCTCACTGGGCTCAACCCGAGGATCCTATAGCCAAAGTATCCAAATTCCCAAAGGACCGCGTTGATGCCTTCAAAGAATTCTATAAAAGGTGGAGCCGGACTTCATGGAATCTGGGGGTTTTGTCCAACGAGATCTGGCTATACAAACACGGGCGTAAGTATCTCCTCTCTTGACTTCTTTTTTTTTTCTTTCTGATATTTTATGCCTTAAGCCATTCTCTTCTGTGCGGTAACAATCTTCAAGCCCGAGGGGACCGATGAGTCTGTAACCCCCCTACCAATTCCAGCCGGATCAATCCGTTTCCCCATTACCAATGATGGGGACGAAGGGGAAAGCATCCCGATTGCAGAGCTCTCGACTGGTTCTGCGACGGGTCCTGTCATCCCAGATGCTCTCGCTGCCGAACCCTCCGGCAAGTCAGTTTTGAAGATGGGTCGGGCTGAAAAGATGGCCATATTGAAGAAGACGAAGAAACCTTCTGTCAACCTGTCCACCACAGTCCCCCACAAGGTCCCTTCTTCAGCCGCACCGAAGTCAACTCCTCCACCCGTCCCGCAAGCCGAAGTGATCGAGGATTCGGAGGACACTGAAGAGGCTCTTCTCGAACCTCGATCCAAAAAACCCCGGCTAACCGAGTATTCGGAACAATAGCACGAACACCAAGTTGTTGTTGTCGATCCCGTTACCAACGCCACTCCCACCTCCGGACTGAGCTCTTTTCATGGATCGCCAACCACCTGTTGGCCGAAAAGTCCTTCGGAAGTGTTCCCCTTCACCCTCTTCGATCACTTCAAACTATCGAGTGATGACGAGCGGTTCAAGGGTTTCTCTTCTGAAGAGTACCTAGTCGCCTACGTCCGCGCCCAGTACCAGGTAATCATGCAATTACTTATCTTATTATATAAACTTATGTTTTTACTTTGACTGCTGATGTATGTGTTTGCCGCAGGCCAATGCTATCCTCACTCGAGCTATCCCTCCTCTTGTCCGAACCACGAAAAAAGAAGTTTAACTGAGGACAGATGTACAACTGCTCGAAGCTGAGGTCGGCAGTCTGCGCTCAGAGCTGAAGAAGGAGCGGGATCTCCATGCTGAGACCCGAAACCAGACGGCACGTGTAAGACCCCAACTTATTATTAATGAAATTTAATTTTCTCTATTTATTATTTTGAAATAGTAAGGGTTGATTTGATTAATGTGGATAGTTAGGGGTAAAATACGCAAATACTTCAAAATAAGCAAGTGGTTATAAAATATTCATTGTTGTTTGGGAATATTCGCTTTGGTCGTGGAATATTCGTTTGGTCGTGGAATATTAAATCTTTCGTCGGGAATATTAAATGCGACGACAAAGCGACCATGTATGGGCCCCATAACAAAAAGCGATTGGATGAAGAAAACGGCAAATATAAGTGGATTAAAAATAACGGCAGAAGTTGTTATCAAGTTAACACTTGTTGGAATACCCTGGTTAAAACACGAATACGTGTTGTTGCACAAGAAGCGATACACTTGCAGATTGCACCAATTATTGATTCTTACGTAAAGAAGGCACTACTCAATAATGGTTCAAATGAATTACTGCTCAATATTTTATTGATTTAATAATTCTTTGCGTTGATATTTTATATTCTTTGTTGTTTCAATAATTGTCATTACGCTATATTTTTTCATTATCGAAGCAATAATTTATATTATTTGAATAATATTATTAGATAACATTATTGGCAATGTCTAGAAAGTTACGCTTAAGGAGAGGTTTGGTCACCTAATCAATTGGCCAAGTAGTGAAGAAATTCTTATTTGAAAGCCCTCTTCTTCTTGGGAGCGCTCTGGTTGTCAATATTGTGATTCTCGTAATATTATTTGTGAATAATTAATTATTGATTTATATGATGAGGAAAATATTGATTTTATGAGGATATAGATGGAGAAAATTTTAATGTGACAATTGTTGAAAATTAATATTTTATCTTTTTCTCGATAAAATAATTCATTTAAATATATTATTTTAATAATATATTAACGATGATATTTTTTACAATGAATGTGGGATATATGAGTATATGAGGAGGAAGAGTATTTTTGTGGCATTAAATGTTTAACACATGTTTTGTGTGTTGGTGGACACAATTATTGGCCAAATTTGATTATAAATTTGTAAAATCGCTTGGATTTGTGGATTTCTTGGTCAATTTCTATTTGGAATTTAGAAAAACTTTCTTACGTAAAGTTGTAGAGAATTGAATTTCCTATAAAAACTCACGAGATTCAATTTTCTGATGAAAAGGCTATTTATTATGAATTATTGAAGTTCAAGTTCAAATAATTAATTTTGGGAGTTTTAGTTAATTATTTTGAGAAAACGTTTTTTGCAACTAAGTTGGCCTCTCACATGTGATTCAAATGGGCTGAGATCAGTTGTCTAAGGTGGGCTAAAGAAAATATGAAAAATATATTAATATTATATTCAATTTTCTATAACTTTGGTGTTCTAAGCAATTTCCTATAAATAGGGTCTTGGGTTAGAATTGAAAACACACCGTAAACCTGAAGTTTCTCTCTATTTCTCTCTCGATATATTGAGCGTATTCTTGTGAGTATACTTTGAGTATTGTTAGACGGTCTGCAAGTTCCTTTCAAGACTATACCCAGATTCCAACTAAAGTACTAATCTTTCGAGGTAAGGATGTTATTTTCTTCTCAAATGATATTATTTCTTCAATATCATTATCTTTGAAATATTGGTTGGAACTTTTATCAAATTTGGAACTTTTTCATGTCGGGGTTACTATTCATGAGTTACTATTCACGAGTTACTATTCATGAGTTACTATTCACGATTACTATTCACGAGTACTATTCACGAAGCGTGAAGATGTTTTTTTGTGGAATTTCTATCTTTTGGTGTCTGAGTTACTATTCACGATACTCGGACTATTCACGATATCTGTGACTATTCAATCAAAAAATGAAATTTCTTCTTTTTGTCCAAAATATCTATTCTCGGATACTAGCTTTGATTGTATCCATGTTTTGATCATTCTTGAATTTTACACCACTATGATTATTTTTGAGGTATTTTTGAACATGGATAAAACAAAGTACTGAATCCTTAATCCTTAATCCTTGTCATTTTGTTTCAATTGGATTCGTTTCTTTAAAATATTTTCATCATCCTCGGTCTTAAATGATGATATTATTGAATATCTTTGGCACCAGTAGTGCAAAGATGAATGATTTCTGAAAAATATCTTTGGTCAGTAGTGCAAAGATGAATGTATGTTTAGATGAACACGATTAACCCATGATGAATATCTTTGGCTCAGAGTGCAAAGATGAATATTTGATTCCGATGTATATTGATTGATGTTATAGGATAAAAGATGAGCGATGAACTTTTAAATTCATACATGTAAGATAGTAGTTTGCATTCTCTACTTAACTCTTCTAATGAATTATTATTTCATTATGAATATTGATTTATAATTTGTTGTCTATTGTATTCTATTAGATTTTTCCCTGTTGAAGACTAACGGTAATTTGTTGTATATTATCTTAGTCATAATATTCTTTCTTCGGGCTAGTTGAGCTCACCCTTTTCCTTGTTGTTCCATTTTTTCTTCTCGGAGGCGAGAATATAATGATAGTTTAGCCTGGGTATGGAATGAAGGTTTTAGAAAGAATTGTTTAGTAGTCCTCACCATTTTTGTAAAATAATGTATCAATAAATGTGATGAGGATTTATTTGAGTATAGATATTGTCTAGAAGATAATATTTGTATTCAAACTCACAGCTTTCTTGTTGTAATAATAAAGTTGTAGTTGTTTACATACTCACGATTGACAACCGGAATAGATGATGTATACTATTTTGGGGGCGCCACAGGTTGGTATCGAGCTTAGGATATGATCTCCATGCGGAGATCGAGGAATAGAACTAGGAGGGAGAGACGAGTAAATCCTTCGCTAGTGTGTCCTACCTAAGCTTATTTTTTTAGTTGGTCGATTTAAGGATATTATGTGATATATTGATTTCCTTAATTAACCCTTGTTTTATGCGATGATTTGAGAATGTCGATTGAGAATATTAACAATGAAAATGAGACCGTGGAGACGCTTTGTACTCACCAACGAGGAGAACGCGTAACAAAGTGGCAATGTTCCTCCCGTGAAACAACACCAACGAAAGCGATGATGAACGAGGGATGTTTAGAAGCTTTTTGCGATTCATGCAAAATCGGGATTTAGGAGACTCGTGTTCAAAATACAGGAGGAAATGATAGCAATTCACGGGTTGTGTAAGACCCCGAAATTTTTAAATAAAAAAAGGAATTTCCTTTATTTATTATTTTGAAATAGTAAGGGTTGATTTGATTAATGTGGATAGTTAAGGGTTAAATACGCAAATATTTCAAAATAAGCAAGTGGTTATAAAATATTCATTATCATCGAGGAATATTCGTTTGGTCGTGGAATATTCGTCTTTCGTCGGGGAATATTAAATGCGACGGCAGCAATACCATGTGTGGGCCCCATAACTGTGAAAGCGATTGGATGAAGAAAACAGCAAATATAAGTTGGTTAAAAATAATTCAGCGTAATATTATTCACCAATTAATCTTCGTTAAAATACTCGGTGGTTAAAATACAAGAAGCACACGGTATTGCACCAATTATTGATTCTTACGTGAAGGCACTACTCAATAATGGTTACAGAATAATTCTTTAAAGATTTTATTTTATTGAGTTAATAATTCATATTGATATTTTATATTCTTGTTGTTTGATAATTGTCATTACGGTATTTTCATTATCGAAGCAATAATTCATATTATCCTAATAATATTATTAGATAACATTATTGGCAATGTCTAGAAAGTTACGTCTAAGGAGAGGTTTGGTCACCTAATTGCGCGCCACCAGTAGAAGAAGAAATTCTTATTGGAAAGCCCCTCTTCCTCTGAACCGCCTCAGTTGTCAATATTGTGATTCTCGTAATATTATTTGTGAATAATTAATTATTGATTTATATGATGAGAAAAATATTGATTTTATGTGGATATAGATGGAGAAAATTTTTAAAATGACAATTGTTGAAAATTAATATTTTATCTTTTTCTGATAAAATAATTCATTTAAATATATTATTTTAATAATATATTAACGGTGATATTTTTACAACGAATGTGGGATATATGAGTATACGAGGAGGAAGAGTATTTTTGTTGCAATAAATGTTTAAAACATGTTAAACATGTTCTGGGGACCCCATTTATTATTTGAATTTGATTATAAATGTAAAATCGCTTGGTTTATGGATTTCGGTCAATTTCTATTTGGAATTTGGAAAAACTTTCTTCTGCAAAGTTGTAGAGAATTGAAATTCCTATAAAAGCTCATGAGATTCGAATTTTCTGATGAAAGGGCTATTTATTATGAATTATTGAAGTTCCGAAGCTCAGAAATAATTGATTTTTGGGAGTTTAAAATATTTTTTGTAAGAAAAACGTTTTTTGTTGTAATTGAGTGGCTCACATGTGTTATAAATGATCTGAAATCAGATTTCTAAGGTGGGCTTGAATATTTTTAAGAAATATTATTATTTTATTAAATTTTTACGCTTTGGTGTGTTCTAAGCATTTTCCTATAAATAGGGTCTTAGGTTAGAATTGAAAATCACACCGAAATCAAGTTTTCTCTCTATATTATCGAGCGTATTCTTGTGAGTATTTTGAGTATACTTTGAGTATTGCTAGACGGTGAAAGTTCCTTCAAAGACTTATACCCGTGATTCTAGCTTTAAAATCGATCTTTCGAGGTAAGGGATATTATTTTTTTCGTAATGATATTATTTCTTCAATATCATTATCTTTGAAATGTTGATCCGTTTTATCAAATTTGAACTTTTTCATGCTCTGGGTTACTATTCATGGGTTACTTATTCATGAGTTACTATTCACGAAGTTACTATTCATGAAGTTACTATTCACGAAGTACTATTTATGAAGCGTGAAGATGTTTTTTGTGGAATTTCTATCTTTTGGTGTCTGAGTTACTATTCACGATATCACGGACTATTCACGATATCTGAGACTATTCACGATACGGTACTATTCAATCTAAAAAATAAAATTTCTTCTTTTCGTCTAAAACATCTATTCGGATACTAACTCGATTGTATCCATGTTTTGATCATTCTTGAATTTTACACCACTATGATTATTTTGAGGTATTTTGGGCGTGGATAAAACCAAGTACTAATCCTTAATCCTTAATCCTTGTCATTTTGTTTCATTTGGATTCGCTTTTTTAAAAAAAAAAAATTTTCATCATCCTCGATCTTAAATGATGATATTATGGAATATCTTTGGCACAGTGCAAAAGATGAATGATTTCTTAAGAATATCTTTGGCACCGTGTAGTGCAAAGATGAATGATTTCTTCAAGAATATTTTGGCCAGTAGTCAAAGATGAACAGTGTTTAAATGAACATGTCCAATCGATGAATATCTTTGGCACAGAAAGTGCAAAGATGAATATTTGATTCCGATGTATATTGATTGATGTTACGAGGATAAAAGATAGACGATGAACTTTTAAATTCATACATGAAGATAGTAGTTTGCATTCTCTACTTAACTCTTCTAATGAATTATTATTTCATTGCGAATATTGATTTAAAATTTGTTGTCTATCAGATTCTATTAGATTTTTCCTCGTCAAGACTAACGATAATTTGTTGTATATTATCTTAGTCATAATATTCTTTACCGAGCTAGTTGAGCTCACCCTTTTCCTTTTGTTCCATTTTTCTCGTGGAGGCGAGAATATAAGCGAAGTGCAGTGGGGTATGGAATGAAGGTTTTAGAAAGGATTGTTTAGTAGTCCTCACCATTTTGTAAAATAATGTATCAATAAATGTGATGAGGATTTATTTGAGTATAGATATTGTCTAAAAGATAATATTTGTATTCAAACTCACAGCTTTCTTGTTGTAATAATAAAGTTGTATTTGTTTCGTATCATGTATTGACAACTCGTATAGTGTGATGTATACCTATTTTGGGGCGCCACAAAGTTCATCAAACAAGCGCTTCAAAGAGTCAGGACCACCAGAATTTAAGGGAAAGCGGATCCGATCACATGCGGAAACATGGGTCAAGCAAATTACCAAGATATTCGATGTCTTGGGATGCACGAGAACAGAAGGTTCCATTCGCCACCTTTTATGTTCCGTGGCGAGGCAAACTCACCGTGGGAGTCTGTGAAGTGTACCCATCCAAATTAAGACTCAAAGATGTCTTGGGGAGACGTTTATATAAACTATTTAATGACAAATACTTTCCTGAAAGTGTTAAATCTATATGTATGGAAGGAAGTGGAGTTTATTAGATCGAGCGTAACAACGTGACTTTGTCTCGAAGACGAGGCAAAGTTTACAGAGTTATCCAGGTTTGCACCTCATTTGGTGGAGAATGAGGAACGATGACGCGGATGTTTCTTAGAGGTTTGAAACCCGGCGATACGTCGAATCTCATTTCTCATAAATTTTCTCTCTATTCGGATGTTATGGCATGGGCTCAATTATTAGAGCGAGATAACGAGTATGGTCAACTGAGGACCACAACCGTGGATCGTACTCAGAGATAGCGATCCAATGAATAATGATAACCAATGGAGAAAAAAATAGACGGACAAAAATGGTAACCACTGGGTGGTAATCATGGCCATGAAAATAGAAGAAGCGAGTGGAGGAGATTTTAAAAGAGGAGATTTAATAATGACCATGTGAAGACGATAAAGGTCTTGGCGAAAGAATCGGTTCTAAGGAGAGGAGAACGACCACCGGCCATATGTTACAAATGCGGAAAAGAGGGACATATCACCAAACCGCCCACAACAGTTCAAGGTATGCTATAATTATGGAAAGGAAGGACATATCGCTCGAGATTGTACAAGAATGAAACCTAGTTCAATGAGAGACAATGACTCAAAAGATCATCCCGGAAAAAGTCAAAGTCAACAATTACGGGAAGAAGCGTTTGTTGTCAGTCGGTCATAATCGAGAACCCAAACGAGGTGATCACGGGTAAGCTATTTATAAATTCTTACGAAGTTTATACCTTACTTGATACCTCTTAGGTCTTTACCCATTCATTTATCTTTCCTGCATGTGCTCAACGCTTAAACTTGACTCGGAGAAATTAGACTTTGACCTATCTCGTGGAAACTCTGCTAGAGAAACTTTCATCACATCCAATCGCTTATAAATCTTGTTTGATTCAAGTTGGCACCATCACCTTACCGTTGACCTTATCTCTTTAAAGATACTTGCTTTTGATGTGATTTTAGGGATTGATTGGTTAACTACTCATCATGCCAAAATTGATTGTTTTCGTAAGGTTGTTAGTTTTCATATTCCTAATCAACCCGTCATTGTATGCAATTCAAGCAACTAAACCATTAAAATCAATCATCATCATATCTAATCATAAAGCTATTCGCTTATTGAAAAACGGATGTCGAGCTTTCTTAGCCCATGTTATGGATTTGAATAAAGACACGCCAAATTTGAATAATATTCTGTTGTTATTGACTTTCCGACGATTTCAAGAAGAACTTCCCTGCCTACCCCGAACGTGAAGTTAAATTCTTTATTGATCTTGAACTCAGTACAAGCCCATTTCTAAAACCCCATATCGAATGGCTCCTATTGAACTTCGTGAGTTAAAGGTCCAACTACGTGAATTGTTGGACATCGGTTTCATTCGTCTAGACATCTCCTCGGGGTGCTCTGCTTTTATTCGTGAAAGAAGAAAGACGGAGTATTCGACTTTGTATTGACTATCGGAATTGAACCATGTCACCATCAAGAATATAGTATCCTCTACCTCGTATTGATGACTTGATTGACCAATTCAGGTAGGGGCACAATTCTTTTCAAAAATCGATCTTAGCTTCGGGATATCATCAAATTTGAAGATTAGAATCGAGGATATTCCAAAGACGCCTTTAGAACTTCGATGCGGGCATTATGAATTCTTAGTCATGTCTTTCTGGATGACTAATGCTCCTGCGCTTTCATGGATATGATGAACCGAGTATTCAAGGAATATTTGGATTAGTTTGTTGTTGTCTTTATTGATGACATCCTTATATATTCCAAAAGTCGTGAAGATCATGAGCACCATTTGAAGTCGGTACTCCAAAGGCTTCGTGAAAACAAACTATATGCCAAATTGAAGAAATGCGAAGTTCGGCTTGAGGAAGTAGCATTCCTTGGGCACGTGATGTCGAAACATGGAGTATCTGTTGATCCGGCCAAGATTGAAGCAATACAAAGTTAGAGCAACCGAAGTCGGTGGTCAAGTATGCGTAGCTTTTGGGCTTAGTTGGTTATTATCGGAGATTCGTGGAAGGGTTTTCTCGAATCGCTACTCCATTAACCCAAATTTAACTTCGGAATGATACAAAATTCGTTTGGAGCGAAGAATGCGAGAAGAGTTTCCAAGAGCTTAAGAGGAGACTTATTTCGGACTGTTCTAACAATACCATCCGGTTCGGATGGATTTGTTATCTCAAATGATGCTTGAGCAAAGGGTTAGGATGTGTTCTCATGCAACGTGGGAAAGTCATAGCCTATGCCGCATGACAACTTAAAGAGTATGAGAGTAATTATCCTACTCATGATCTAGAGTTGGCGTGCGAATAAGTTTTGCTGCTAAAAGATATGGAGGCACTCTCTATATGGGGAGAAAGTGGAGATATATTGGACCATAAAAGCCTTAAATATTTCTTCACTTCAAAAGAACTCAACATCGGCAAATGACGTTGGCTCGAAAGCTATTGAAAGACTACGACCACACTATTCAATACCATCCCGAAAAGCGAACGTGGTAGGCGATGCGTTGAGTAGAAGATCATATGCAGGAACGAAAAGCGATGATGTCAAGTATACGACAGAGCCAACTTTAATAGAAAAAGTTAAGGTTGCTCAAGCCACCGACCCGGAAAATGATGCGTATGAAGAAGAAAGTACAAGAAGGAGCTATTCCGGAAGCGAGAATTGATGAAGAATGAATACTTCGAGTCCACTCTAGACTTTGTGTTCCTAACAACTCTGATTTGAAGTACAAGATTATGATGGAGGCACACAATACACCATTTGCAATCCAATCTGGAAGTACTAAAATGTATCGTGATCTTCGACATATATTTTGGTGGAACAATATGAAGAGAGAGATTGCAAAGTTTATCTCAATGTGTTTAACTTGTCAACGTGTAAAGGCGAGCATCTAGTACCTAAGGGTCCGTTGCAACCACTTGAGATTCCGAAATGGAAGTGGAACACATTACCATGGATTTCAAGCACGGGTCTTCCTACGGTTTCTTTCGTGGCATCAATGTTATTTGGGTTATTGTTGATAGATTAACCAAGTCTGCTCATTTCTTGCCGACACGGAGACTTATTCACTTGAACGTCTTGCTAGTATATGTACGTGAATGAGATTGTGAGGTTGCATGGCATGCCAGTATCCATAGTTTCAATCGTGACCCAAGATTCACTTCAAGATTTTGGGTTAGCTTGCAAAAGCTATGAGCACGGATCTACGATTGATTCAGCATACCATCCTCAAACAGACGGACAATCGAAAGGACTATTCAAACTCTTGAAGATTTATTAAGACTCGTGTCCTGAGACTTCAAGGGCGGTTGGGATAAGTATTTACCATTGGTGGAATTCTCCTACAACAACAAGTTATCGTGCAAGTATAGGTGTGGCTCCATTTGAAGCATTATATGGGCGAAAGTGTCGCTCTCCCGGTTATGTTGGGACGAGGTGGGTGAAGCACACCGTTGGGACCTAGAGTTGAGTACGTATGACTACGGAAAAGATCCAAATGATTCGACAAGGTATACAAACGGCACAAGATCGACAAAAGAGTTATGCGGATCTTCATCGAAAGGACGTGAAATTTAGTGTAGGGGATCATGTATTATTGCGAGTTGCTCCATGGAAGGGAGTTACAATATTTGGGAAGAGAGGAAAGCTCAATCCACGATTTATTGGTCCATTTCAAATTCTTGACCGAGTAGGAAATGTAGCCTATAGACTCGCGTTACCTCCGAGTATGTCTCGTGTTCATAATGTGTTTCACATATCTCAGTATTTCAGTAATATGTGAAAGACCAAACCACGTTATAGAGTTAGAACCGGACGAGATAGCCAAGACTTAACGTGTGAGGAGGTACCACAAGATCTTGGATAGGAAGGAGCATGTCCTACGCCGAAAGGTCATACAACAAGTTAAAGTTTTGTGGAGGAATCATGCTATAGAGGAAATGACACGGGAATTGGAAACTAAATGAAAGCGAGGTATCCTCATCTTTTCAAACACCAGTGTATCGTCGTCCAATTTCGAGGACTGAAATTTAATAAAGAGGGAGGTTGTAAGACCCCAACTTATTATTAATGAAATTTAATTTTCTCTATTTATTATTTTGAAATAGTAAGGGTTGATTTGATTAATGTGGATAGTTAGGGTAAAATACGCAAATACTTCAAAAATAAGCAAGTGGTTATAAAATATTTATTGTTGTCGGGAATATTCGTTTGGTCGTGGAATATTCGATCGCTTGGGAATATTCGCATTTACCTGCAGCAGCCATGTGTGTGGCCCCATAACTGAAAGCGATTGGATGAAGAAAACGACAAATATAAGTGGTTTAAAAATAATAACAGCAGTTATTGTTACTGCAATTAACGCTGAATACCTTTGGTTAAAACACAAGAATAATGGCGTTGTTGTAAGAAGATTACCAGATTGCACCAATTATTGATTCTTACGTGAAGGCACTACTCAATAATGGTTACAGAATTATCGCTCAAAGATTTTATTGATTTAATAATTCTTTGCGCGTTGATATTTTATATTCTGTTGTTTCATAATTGTCATTACGCAAGATTTTCATTATCGAAGCAATAATTTATATTATCCTAATAATATTATTAGATAACATTATTGGCAATGTCTAGAAAGTTCATCCTAAGGAGAGGTTTGGTCACCTAATTGCAAGCCAATGAAGAAGAAATTCTTATTGAAAGCCCCTCTTCCTGGAACTGCCTCGTTGTCAATATTGTGATTCTCAGTAATATTATTTGTGAATAATTAATTATTAATTTATATGATGAGGAAAATATTGATTTTATGAGGATATAGATGGAGAAAATTTTAATGTGACAATTGTTGAAAATTAATATTTTATCTTTTTCGATAAAATAATTCATTTAAATATATTATTTTAATAATATATTAACGATGATATTTTTACAATGAATGTGGGATATATGAGTATATGAGGAGGAAGAGTATTTTTGTGGCATTAAATGTTTAACATGTGTTTTGTGTGTTGGTGGACACAATTATTGATCAAATTTGATTATAATACAGTAAAATTGCCCGCTTGTGGATTTCATCAATTTATATTTGGAATTTGGAAAAACTTTCTTCTGCAAAGTTGTAGAGAATTGAATTTCCTATAAAACCTCGCGAGATTCGAATTTTCTGATGAAAGGGCTATTTATTATAAATTATTGAAGTTCAAGTTCAAATAATTAATTTTTGGGAGTTTTAGTTAATTATTTTGAGAAAAACGTTTTTTGCAACTAAGTTGGCCTCACATGTGATTCAAATGGGCTGAGATCAGTTGTTAATAGGGCTAAAGAAAATATGAAAATATATTAATATTATATTCAATTTTCGCTTTGGTGTTCTAAGCAATTTCCTATAAATAGGGTGCTTAGGTTAGAATTGAAAACACACCGTAAACCCAAGTTTCTCTCTATTTCTCTCTCGATATATTGAGCGATTCTTGTGAGTATACTTTGAGTATTGTTAGACGGTAAGTTCCTTCAAAGACTATACCCTTTATTCCAAATTAAAGTACTAATCTTTCGAGGTAAGGGATGTTATTTTCTTCTCAAATGATATTATTTCTTCAATATCATTATCTTTGAAATATTGGTTGGAACTTTTTATCAAATTTGGAACTTTTTCATGTCGGGTTACTATTCATGAGTTACTATTCACGAGTTACTATTCATGAGTTACTATTCACGAGTTACTATTCACGAGTACTATTCATGTAAGCGTGAAGATGTTTTTTTTGGAATTTCTATCTTTTGGTGTCGAGTTACTATTCACGATATACTGCACTATTCAATTTAAAAATGAAATTTCTTCTTTTTGTCCAAAATATCTATTCTCGGATACTAGCTTTGATCAGATCCATGTTTTGATCATTCTCAATTTTACACCACTATGATTATTTTTAGGTATTTTTGAACATGGATAAAACAAAAGTACGAATCCTTAATCCTTAATCCTTGTCATTTTGTTTCACTCGGATTCGCTTTCTTTAAAAATATTTTCATCATCCTCGCCTTAAATGATGATATTATTGAATATCTTTGGCAGAAGTAGTCTGAAGATGTATGATTTCAAAAATATCTTTGGGTCAGAAAGTGCAAAGATGAATGTATGTTTAGATGAACACGACTTAATCGATGAATATCTTTGGCCCAGAGTGCAAAGATGAATATTTGATTCCGGATGTATATTGATTGATGTTATAGGGATAAAAGATAGACGATGAACTTTTAAATTCATACATAGAAGATAGTAGTTTGCATTCTCTACTTAACTCTTCTAATGAATTATTATTTCCGACCCCTCTTCCCAGGCTTCGGGATCGCTTGGCATAGTTCTAAAAAAGGCTTATTCCGCATCTCTTATAATATCTTCGTCGGGTCAGTATTGAGTGCTGTGTAGACTTTATTGATATTCTTATTCGGGAAAGGTAGCCGTTCGCTGCCCGAACCTCCCCCGTTGTAGCTTTTCTTACCATATTTGTCCGACCTCCCCTGATTATCTAACTTCTGATTACTCTGTTTATCCTGATCCCTGGACTTCTCATAAGATTGGGAGTGCGGTTTGAAGTTCCCCATTGCCTCTTCAATTACTATGTGACCTTCGGCTCGGTGGAAGGCCTCTGTCAAATCTGTCGGAGGGTTGATCACCAGATCCTTCATCAACTTCTTTGATTTCCCAATGTCTAGTCCAGTAGTGAAGAATCCAAAGGCTTGTGGGGAATTTAGCTCTGCTATCGATCCCACAGCCTCATGGAACCTTTTGACATACTGACCTAGGCTTTCATTTGACTTATGTCTGACCTGCATGAATGAAGCTGTGATCTTTCCCCGCCTCTTGTTACTCCCGAATCGAGCATGAAATTTCCCCCGAAGATCATTCCATGAATTAATTGATCCCACCGCCAAGGTCCCCATCCATTCTCGGTGCCTTCTTCTTGAGTGGTTGCGAACATGTGACACTTGGCCGGATCGGAATGGCCGTAGTATGTCATCAGCATGTCATACCCGTCTGAGTGGTCATACGGATCCCCCATCCCATCATAGGTCTCTATCGGGGGCATCTTCTTTTTGGGGTCAGCTGTCTCCTGATTGATCTCCGGCGAGAAAGGTGACCCTAAGCAAGCCGAAGGTGTCCCCAACGCGTTTTTAGCCGACATCAACTTCTCCAATTCAACCACCCTTCGGGCGAGGGGGTCGGACTCCTCTTTACGAAGGGACGATCGGGGTATGTCCCTCCCGTATTCAGGGGTCGCGTCCCTCCTCCTATGTCCCGATCTGTCCGGATGGTCCGATCTTCGATCTGGCGAACGACTCCTCATTCTACTCCGGCCTTCTTGTGACCGACTGCGATGCCTGCTCTTTTTGTTTCCAACCTCTCCCCGTCGAGGTGTCCGGGATCGGCTCCGATGCCTACGCCTTCTTGAGGTGGCTTCCTGCTCTCCGGCCACCTTCGCCATCTGTTGTTCGAGTTCCTCTTGCTGAAGGCGTAGGGCCAACATGGCGTCCTTATTATATCAGATCTTTTTCAAAGAATGAACTCCTCTCGATCTCTACCGCTTCTCCCTCATTCCTTCCCCGTGAACCTCCAACGCCCAAGAACGGTTCTCATCTGCACGACTAGCCTGGTTGGGGGGTATGATGGCTGTCATGAAAGAGTCTCCGCCGAAGAGAAGCAGCCGGTTCCTCCTGATCACCCTGGACTCGAGAGCCCAGTCTATCTTTCACCGACCCCCTCACCAGTGTGGTTTGGTGGGTCTTTGTTTTTTCCTGGTTAGAGGCACTGTTCTCCTTACTTGTCATGGCCTGTTACCGGAAAAGTTGGGTTGTGATTGTACGAGCACTAAACCCCTCCTTCTAGCGCCAAGTCATAATTACATCCCTCGAAATTACGTTATCCTCGACGAATATTCAGTCGGAAATCATTATCATTTCCTCGAAAATATGATTGGTGCTAGCGGGAACATTGACGTCAATATGATGATTGTATTTTCGACAGAATTTCATCAAAAATAAATTATGGTCGAGGGAATTAATATTGACGAACTATTTTGTCGAAATAAATTTATTTCCTACAAAATATATTTCGTGGAAATTAAATTCATTAAAATTATGCCTTTTTCTTGTAGTGTGATGCCTGCATTAACTCTATAGCTCACTGTTTATAATGTGATTAATTGGGATGTAGTTGGCACATTACTTTTTATCGTGAAACCTTTATTTAAAATTCACCCAACCATAATTATACACTCAGATAATTCAAACTTATGCATGCATATTAATTTGTAATATATATATATATATATATATATATATATATATATATATATATATATATTTTAGAAGTGATCAGGAGTTTGCTTCTTCTTGTAAATTCGTTTGGTCAGATATGTTTCTTGTGAATGACTTGTGCTTAATGAAGTCATATCCTTTCGGGCATGTGGAATTTGTGCAAGTACTTTGTCGAATCAAAATAGAAAAAAGGGGCTTGCTTACTTAGAATATCAATTGAACTGAACATGGAGGTGCTCATTTCTAATTGGTCTATTATATGTTCGAATTCATGTCCCATATATATATATATATATATATATATATCCGGACCTCACTTAATTAATTTACCCTATGAGTTTAGACCAAAATTTAGAGAAATCGGACACATTTTTATTATCGATCTAACCATATTAATTTAATAACCACAAATTTGAATGGTTGAGAATTTTTATTAATTTTAATATAGCAAAAATACTTCAAACTAATGATTCAAATATTTTATAGAATTAATAACAATTCTATATGTGATCTTGCATTGATAAATTTAAATGGTTACTTACAAATATACTATGACAAATATTATATAGAATTGATTGAAATTAGGGAGAAGTGTGACCGGAAGAAATTAAATTCCTAAGACTTTGTTTGCAATGATTATACTTGGAATAGGAATATTAATTCCAAGTGTCTTCTTTGTTTTTAAATTTAAACTTGAGACTATTTGTCTAAGGATTATAAAATAACTTAATAATTTTTTGAATTATAATTATAATCCTAAAATTAATAATTTTAAAATTATAATTATTACAAATAAATATAGTCTAAATCTTTATGAAATGACATGATCGTCAGCTCTTACGTTTGTATGTAATTAGATCAAGATTATAGAGAATGGCAAATTAATTATTTACTTGTATTGGTTGCTACTCAAGTCCGGTCATATTATTATATATATATTATGTCACTGTTGCCAGCTCTATATAGATATACACAGACGAACATGCATTAGGTATGATACTAATAGAAAATGAACAAATCTAATCTTTCACGTGGAAATCAATCTGGTGGATATTATATAAAATCTTTTAATATATTTTAATTTTTTTTTATAAAAAAAACAAAAGCAAACAAAAAAAACAAGGGGAAGATTGTAACGGACAATTAAGCAACTATAAAGAGATCCCTTATCAGTTAAAGCATGTGTATATATTGGTCCAAATTAAAATGGCACGATCAGATTTACTAGTTACAAGCTGGTGCAAAAATGTTGAATCCCTCCCTGCAAATTATATAATGCCACCAGAAAAAAGACCCACAGATTTTTCATCAATTTGCAAAGACATTCCAGTTCTTGATCTAGGACAGGAAGCTGGTCATGGTCGAGCTGATTTAATTGCACAAATTATCAAAGCTAGCCAGGAATTTGGAGCCTTTCAGGTTCATTAACTAGTTATTAATTTGTAAAAATATCGGTACTATTAGTACTTTATATATTATCAAGTTAAAAGGATCATGCATGCATAAAATCAATTGATCATTTATGTTTCTTCAAAAGTTTTTTTTGTTCTAAACAATCAAAATGAGTGGAATATATATATATATATATATATATATATATATATATATATATATATATTGAAATTTTAATTTGTTACCATGGTTGAAATATATTAAAACTGTAATATCATGTCACGATGATGAAAAACTAGGTTCTTTTTTCTTTACAAGGATTAGTTATACATATTAATTACAATTTCATTTGTTTGTGTTAATTGAAATGTTGGGTTCAATATATATATATATATATATATATATATATATATATATATATATATTATTCGGGAAAAAAATAACAGGTGATCAACCATGGAGTATCAGAAGACATGATGCATGAAGCGATGAAGGTGTACGAGGAATTTTTTGAGTTGCCTGTCGAAGAAAATGAAAGCCTTCTGTCGGATGATTTTTACAAGAGTGTCAGACTCTACACGAGCGGTTACAATTATGCTAATGAGGATTTTCACTTGTGGAAAGATACCTTAAAACACCCTGCTCATCCTTTAGAAGAGGTTATTCAAGGTTGGCCCGAAAAGCCAGAAAGATACCGGTGATCAATTCTACAATACCTTTAAAATGCACTGTTCAATTCAAGTTTTAGATGATTTGATTTGATGCATGATAGTTTCTTTAATCCCCTTTCCTTTTTTTTAAATAAAATCAGAGAGCTTATCGGGAAATATTCAGTTGAAGTGAGGAAGATGAGCTATAGGATATTGGACATGATTTGTGAAGGACTTGGACTAGAAGAGGGTTTTTTCAGAGGAGAACTAAGCAAAGGGACGGGAATGGTGATCAACAATTATCCACCATGCCCTGATCCAAGTTTGGCCATGGGAATACATGCACACTGTGATGCTTACCTCTTAACCATAATTCAGCAACAAGTTTATGGGCTTCAAATCAAGAAGGATGGCAAATGGATTGGTGTTGATCCACTTCCTAATGCATTTATTATCATGATACCTTACCAACTACAGGTACATATATTTACCGATGGAGTACTTTTATGCGTGTGCACTAGCTAACACTTGTTCAATATACACATGAAATTAAATACAACCCACATATTATTTTTTCTTAGTAATTAAGAGCAATCACATTTAGTATACTTGACCTATTAATTAGTGCACATAGAATTATTCAGAATATTTACCATAATTTATACTTTTGCAAAATATAACAGCCACATATATCCAATATATATATAAAATTACCCATTGTCAATATTTGAGGGACTTGTAATTCCTAATTAATTTGATTATAGCACAAACTAACTTTTTGGGGTTTTGTATTAATTGTAGATTATCAGTAATGGTAAGTTAAGCAGTTGTGAACATCGGGGAGTGACAAATTCAAGTGCTGCTCGTATATCAATTATCACCTTCTTTGGTCCGGCTAAAGAATGTGTGATAGGACCTGCAAAAGAGCATGTCAGTGCTTCCAATCCGCCGCGTTTTAAAACCTATAAATACATTGATTTTCAGATCAATTACCTATACCACCTATCCCAGAAGAACCTTTGCAATGAAACTGCACTAGGGCCTTACCTGCTCTAGCCAGCCACAATTAATTAATTCACTAATTATGGTCTTTAATTTGGTTAAAACAAGATGCTGTACAAGGCAGAATAAGTTTGACAAAATGTTTTCTTTTTAAATATCTGCAGCTGTAAATTAATCTAATTATTGCTGCATTCTATAATTTTGTGGATTTGCTGTATGTAAATTTAATTTTCCTACAAGTTGGAAAATGTTTGCTTTTATTTATATTTATGTGTTGTAAGTACATATTCCCGTGATCTCTTGTGCTATAAACTTCTAGTCAACTATTCTTGTTCCATTTTTAATTTGTACCAAACTGCATGTTGGGATCCATTCTTGCCAAATGCAAGAATGATAAATTTCATTCGAATATAGCAAATAAAAAAAGAAAAAAGAAGCGTGTTAGATGAATCATTAATTATGTTTTTTTTAAAAGACTACACAGGCAAGAATGAAACTTTAACTATATAGGCCACATGATCAAATAGATATGTGGTAATTATATGACCAAAATCCCTATACCCCAATTGCAAGGAACAAATAAAAGAAAAGGAGCTATATATGAAAAACCGTTGTTGGCAAAAAAAGCTCCATCGGCTTGAGTTCGCTTAGCAAACAAAGTATCTTTATCTATATATCTTTCTATATTATTAAATGGGAGGAGAGTTGATCGTTATTTTGTCTAAACAAAAAAAATGAAGCTTTTTGTTTTTCCATTTCATCCTTTAAAAGATTGGAGCAATTACTTCTTAAAATTAAAAAAAATTCATTCTCTCTCCACACTCCCTTGTCAATTCCTTTTTTCTTTTTAACATTCTCTCATTTATTCTACACACGTGGTGTGTGCGTGGATACTGATTTAAAATAAAAGAGAACTTAAGTAATGTTTTGCTTGTCCAATTTGAGCTCTACTTGATTCATAATTTGTTAATTGAAGTAATTAATTATATATACACACACAAATAATAATTCCACCATTATTTATAAAAAATGGTGGAATTAATTATAATGACGACTTCTAAGATATGTTTTAATTTTTCAAATATATCCTTTAACATTAGTTATAAAAAATTGTAATAATAGTGACATATTTGTACTCAATTAATCAAAATAAAATACCAATAATATGAACTTCATACGACAAATACAAATATATTTTTAATTTTGAAACGACAAAAAGATAATACCTTTTTAATAATTTGGAAGGGATAGTATTTGATATAATTATTTAAATTTGATTTTGGTTGACTAGATTTGCTTAAGCCGACTAAATTTGTTTAAGAACTAGATAAATTCATACTTGTGGAAACTACATAGTGTTGAGATATAAAGACCTAGAGTAGATATATAATTTGAGAGACTATTCTATTCATTGTTAATTGATTTTGAGTTGAATACTTTAATACATATTTCTGAAGGCTGGGAAGAATTTATTCTAAGAGATATTAATTAATTATAGATACATTTTATTTGACCTAATAGTAGCATTCTGTAGCACTCAAGAACACCTGTTCGTGAACCGGGGACATGTTTCCGAATCATCCAAGCACCATATATGTTTGATATTAGGTATCCAAATGGGTCATCCATGAAAGGTCCGACCCAATATTTTTACTTAACCGACTTCCCACTTGATTTAACGTGGAGAGAATGTGGGGAAGTGTTTCAACCACTTTTGTAATAAATATCCACATCCCTCAGGTGATGATCAATTAATATTCGATTCATTCGTTTGGCCTATAGACAAAGCGCTCCCAATACAAAGATCAAACCCAATTGCTACGAAGTATGATATAGCGTTCTTGATCGTAGTTCGGAGACGTCCGCTGGGTTTCAGTAATAGCAGAAGATTTTTCGCATCAAAGGTTCAATCACGCTTCAAGAGTTATGCCTTTGATCCTCCAATAATGTGTAAATATATTAATAACATGCGTATAAAATCACTACATTGGTATCAGAACATGATTTAACGGTCTGATGTATACTATGTATGAAATATTTACACTTTATGTCATGATCGTATATTTAAAAAGCTTGAAAACATCATTAATGGCAATCTTAGATACACTAAATGTTATAGGATAATATTGCAGTATATTGTAACCTAAACATAGTGTATATGATCTGCATAATTTGGGTTTAATTGGACAGTTAATTTAAAATTAATTTGAAACCCTAGTTTGCAAACAACCTAATTTGACCAGCCATAACTCTTTATGTGGTTGTCCGATTCGATTGATTCTTGTATGTATACGTAGTACTCGTTGTAAGCTTTTCAACGATATATTATGGGTCTAAATCGAAGTTATATGGACTGAGATATGACTACTCAAATTTTGGGTCGCAAAATGGCATTTTTATAAATTAATGTTGGCTGGAGGTTGAAGACGAAGTACAATCCCATTCTCAGTGGGAGTTGTGTACGTCTCACCCCCCTCATGGAAGCTGCCATAATGGTGGTTGAGCATACCATGATGATCAGGGACCCAGTCGATCATAGCCATGCAAACCTCGTCGCGATTAGAGAGGCAGAAGGCGACACGTGAACTGCAATTATATTTTTATATATATTAATTCCAGAAAATGTTTTATTAATTGTTTATAGCACAAAAATTAATTTAAAAATAATAATTTTACGTAACTATTAAATTCTGAAAAATTAATGCAAATTAATTATTAGCATATGATTAATATTCCTACTGGAATTTTGAAGAATTAACCGTTTTTGATATTTTTGGTTATTTTTCTACCTATTAATTAATGGTTTATTAATTATGAAAATTAGCAAATTTATCACAAAAATTCTAGGAAAATTATAGTGACTATTTTATGATATTAAGTTATTGTTGTGATTTTTTCAAAGAGATAAATTATCTGCTTTGGATAGTTTTGGTTAATTTCTAATTAATTGTGCAATGGTATATTAATTATGATACTTAACATAATTATCAGAAAATTCTATAAAATTAGAGTAATCCTTTTATGATGATAAGCTACTGTTACAAAAATTTTGGAAGAAATTAACCGATTTAAATATATTTGGTTAATTTTCAATTATTTATGCATTAATTAATTGTGATAATTAGCAAAATTATCAAAATAAATTCCCAAAAATTACAAAGTGATATTTTTTTATGTTAATATACTTTGAAATTTTTTTTAGGATGTGTTTTAATGTTTTTATAGCATAATTAGTATATTAATTGAGCAATTTAGCCTATTATTTAATTCCTTTATTAATATTTATGGGATATTAATTGTTGGTGCTTGGAATTAAATTACTATGTTGTAATTACATAAATACCCCTCGCTCCTAGTGGGAATCATTTAGGTTGTAATAATTTAATTAAATTATTTCCTAAATTACAATATCTTGTGCGTTGAAAAATTAAATTTAAATGATTAAACATTTATATGGATTGTGATTCCTAAGCTTAGCCAAGTCTCCCTTCCATATTTATGTCTCATTATTTTTTATTTTTTATGTTAATTTGGTTCATGCAGCAAAGATATCTTATATACTGTGGTGAACATTGAATATCTCTAATACTTCTCATATAACAGTAAAAAATGGCTTCAAAATATATTATCACACATCTTAACCAAGGAAACAAACTAGACAGAGATAACTACGATGTGTGGCATAAGAAAGTCAAGATGGTCTTGGAGGAGCAAGAGGTTGAAGAGACCCTGTTGTCCAAGATGACAAAATCAGATGATAAAAATGCAAAGGATCTGATCAAGGTTGTTGCCTTCGAAAGTTGGCATAAAAGGATCGTATCTCTCGCATAATGTTGCTGAGCTGCATAAATAATGACTTTTTATTTGAGTATAAACAATACTCTACTGCACACGATATGTAGGAGGCTCTCAAAACTAAGTTTGGTGGCACCTCGTTGACAAGAATGAGGGAATTAGCCATAAGGTTCGATGGTTACAAAAAGAAAGATAATCATACTATGAAACAACACCTTCGAATCATGGGTAATATGATTCGGGAGTTAAAATCCGGAGGTACTCAATTGTCAGACAAATAACATATTTTAGCGGTGGTTCGCTCCCTCCCGATAATTAGGAATATATGCGGGTCAACGTTACTAATAACGAGAATATCAACACTTTTGATGATATTCATCGTCACTTAGAGCTCGAGCCTGAGCGCCTTGATGTTGTCAAGACCTCCAAGGCATATGTGGTTGAATCAAACTCTCGTAGAAAGAAGCCCAAGAAGGGGAAGAAACATGTTCATCCTACTGCGCCTAGAATGGTTGCGAATATAAGTGTTGCCAAGTGAAAAAGGGGAAAACGAAGTTTTGGTAAGAAAGACAAAACTAAGATGGACAAAACTAAGATGACATGCTACAGCTGTGGCAAGCCGAGACACTTTTCTTGTGAGTGCACTGAGCTGAAGAAGGTAATTCTCAGTTTTAATCTATCTATGTGCTTAGTATCAAGTACTATTTTTGTTGCGCATTCTCTCCATATGTGGATTGTAGACTCCGGAGCAACGGACCACATAGCTAGAGATCGGAGTGGATACGTGGAATACCATTGCATTCCTGCTGGCATAAAAGTATGCATGGGGAACGATTCCAGTGGGGACGTGTTAGGCATTGACACCTACTAACTGGAAATGCGAGGTTACTCAGCATTGATCCTTTATGATGTAGTTTATGCACCGGATGTCCTGCAGAATTTATTTTCTATTTTATCAGTACTTTGTTTAGGCTATTCTGTTAGTTTTGAGAATAATTTTGTAATAATTTCGCATGGGACAAATGTTTTTGGACATGGTTTTATGTTGAATGGTTTTATGGTTTTAGATACTATTGATTCTAGCACTAATAGTAGTGATTCTTATTCCTTACTTGTTGAAAATGATCATGATGGTTCAATTCAATGGCATGCTAAATTAGGCCATATTGGACAAGATAGAATGGTCAGGTTAATTAGCTCGAGAAGGACTTTTAGGCCTACTCGCTAAGGTCAATTTACCCACATGTGAAAATTATTTAGCAGGGAAATCAACCTTTATGAGATGGATGAAGATTTAGGCACCCCAACTCGTACAATAGAGACCGAAGAGGTTAATCCTCAGACTCCTGTAGAAAGTGGGAGTGACAAGCCTTTAAGCAGTTCTCATCCATCAAATGAAGAGTCTCATGTTCCTCAAATACGTAGAAGCCAAAGAGGTAACATTCCACATCGTCCTTTTGAGATTGAGGGGAATGCCTTTGTGGCTGATACGTAGGACGATAAGGAACCTCGATCTTATTGAGTTGCTCTATCAAATGATATGAAAGATAAGTAGATGATTGCAATGGAGAAGAGATGAAGTCCATGAGGACTAATCAAGTTTGGGACTTGGTTGACCTTCCACCAGGGCGAAAGGCTATTGGGAACAAGTGGGTTCTTAAAGTTAAAAACAAGGCGGATGGTTCTATTGAAAGGTACAAAGCTCGTCTTGTAGCCAAGGGCTACACCCAGCAAGAGAGAATTAATGATTACGAGGAAACTTTCTCACCAGTTGTGAGGTTTGCCTCAATTCGCCTCATCCTAGCGATTATCGCGTATTTGGATTTGGAGTTATATCGAATGGACGTTAAAACAAATTTTCTCAATAAAGATTTAGCTGAGGAGATATATATGGATCAACCAGAGGGTTTCGTCATAGAAGGATAAGAGCGCAAAGTATACAAGCTCAAACGTTGTATCTATGGTTTGAAACAGGCGTCTAGACAATGGTATCTGAGATTCCATCGAGCCGTCAATATATAATGATGGATTTACGATGATTGATCAAGACCATTGTGTATATATCAAACGGTTTAAAGATAAATTCCTTATGTCGATTTCATCCTTCTAGCTGGGAACGATAAGGAGATGATTGTCGCCACCAAAGGGTGGTTGTCCTCTAAATTTGAGATGAAGGACATGGGGGAAACATCTTATGTTCTCGGAGTTAAGATCTTTAGAGATCGCTCAAGGAACACCACAAGAAAAAGTTTTAGTTTCGACGGAATTATTGTCGACTAAACATATTCAGTCGATGTTAATATAAGAACGACCGAATATTTAGTCGATATTAATTCAATTGGAATTAATGTATCCTCGACTGACATCAGTCGGATTTAAGATCTTTTCCTTGGCACGAGGGTTTCCCGCCAGCGCGAATATATAGTCGACAAAATATGTGTCATCCTCGACGGAATAATTCGTCGGGGTTATCATAACGTCGACAGACACAACCTCGACAGAAGTCCGTCGAATATAAACCTAAAAAAACCCTTCGCCTTCCCTGCGCCCTCTCATTTTCATTTCCCTCTCTATTTCTACATTTCCCTCTCTATTTTTCTCTAGACCACTAATCTCTCTCTCTCTATCATACGCCCATCCCAACCCCCTCTCCACCAGTCCCCCCACCCTGCACCCGGACCCCACTCTCCCAGGTCGGTGTCGTCCCCTCAGA
Organism: Panax quinquefolius; assembly: GCA_020205615.1. Taxonomy (NCBI): domain Eukaryota; kingdom Viridiplantae; phylum Streptophyta; class Magnoliopsida; order Apiales; family Araliaceae; genus Panax; species Panax quinquefolius. The sequence continues at coordinate 4,469,879 of CM035155.1, read as the reverse complement.
CAACCCCACCCCGCCTTGCATTCTCCCCCCTCTCCCTCAGCAATGACGTCGTCCCCCACCCTCAGACGTCCCAGACCCCACCCCAACCCAACCCACCCACCCACCCACCCACCCTCAGTACCCCACTCCTAAACCCTTCCCCCGCACCCCCACCCTCTCCCCCAAACCCCCCTACCCACCCAAAGACTCATTGTCACGGTCACGACCCAACGCCGCACATTTGGCCACCGAGAGGCTGTCAACAAGACTTAGACTCTCTTCTTTCGTAATTTTCCATTTATTATATATATATATATATATATATATATATATATATATATATATATATAGTAGTATGAAATTTAAGTATAAAATTTGTGTATGAATTTGGTATTATATATAATGTGCAATTGGTCTAAATTTATTTTATTTTGGATTGATAATGTATAATGTATATATGAATTTTGTTTTTGGTCATTTGGGTCTGAAATTGGTCATTTGCAGTTTTTGTACATGTATAGCATCCATTTTATTGTTTGATTTTATTTTCTTTTATGTAATTGCAGTGTATATTTCTTCAATTTCAATATTGTATGTTGTATGTTAATAACAGTAAAGTAATTTTATGCTTGATATTTTCGACGAAATTTCCCACGTAAATTTCATTGAATTCTTGAGATGCAAAATCTGTTGCTCTAATAACTATTTATTACTTAATTTACTAATACTAAAATTCACTAATTAATTAAGTAGCATTTACTTAATTAGTTTTCGACAAAATAATTTATACTTCAAATATCAATTATTTTAATCAACTTAATTAAAAAACAAAATAAAATAAAAATCACTATTTAATATACTAATATATAATTCGTAATAAAATAAAATAAAGTTTAATAAATGAAACAAATATAATTTAATATATAAATAGATTAAATTAAAAATAAAAAATTATTAACAAATAAATAAAACAATAAATTTCATTTAATTTAGTTTATTAAATAAAATAAATTTTAAAATGAGATAATATAATATAATAAAAATTAAATTAAATTAAAATAATTAATAAATTAAAATAACATAAAATAAAAATAAAATAAAATAAATAAAATAAATTTAATAAATTAAAATTAAATTTAATTTAATTTGATAATTAATAAATGTTATAAGGTAGTTTAATTTAATTTAATTTAATTTAATAAAAAAAATTAAAAATTATATTATATAATACAAAATAAAATAAATTAAAACAAAACAAAATAATTAATAAAATAAAATAAATTAAATTAAATTATAATAAATTAAAATAATACATTAAATCAACTCAAAATAATAAACTAAGTAGCATTTACTTAGTTGGGATGCAATTCAAAGAGACTGAATATATAAGAATGTTGTCGCGGAAATAAAATAATATACTTTGCAACTTAATTAGAAACCACTTTGACAAGTAGGAGTGAATATCGAACAGTAGTCTCTATAGATTCCAAATAACAATTCTAATAAACTAAGTACCGTTTACTTCGTTTATCATTGGCAAAATAAACTAAGTAGCATTTGCTTAGTTTGTCACTATTTTCAATAAACTCGATAATACTCTACCTATATATATATATGTACTTTCCTTGTATGCAGGATTTTGACGTAGCGATTCAAGCGATAATAATACTCCAACCGGCCCTCGATTAAAAATTAAAGGGTCGTAGTTTACGCTTGTGTCTTATACTCGAATTATAAATTTAATTGAATTATTGAAGACATTCCTCACTGTTCCATCATAACAGATGCCAACATACGGAAGGGGTTCCATTAAGTTGTTAAACAAAGTTATACGTTAAGCAACCCTCTAAATGAGCGAACGATCACTTCTCTACTAGGAATGAAGCATTGCCTAATATGGGTCCAATCCATGACATAGACAACTTCTCACCACTCCAAATTCCTCAGATGGGTATTTGGAGTGGTGAGAAGCTTTTTATGGCATGGATTGAACCCATATCAGGCAATGATTCATTCATATAGAGAAGTGATCGCTCGCTTATTTGAGGGTTCGCTTAACTTGAACTTTGTTCAATAGCTTTTTATGGAACTCCTTCTGATGTGTCATATCTCATATGGTGGAAACGATGATGAATGTCCGCATGATTCAATTAACTTTATTAATAGAGTATAGGACACAAACAGAACTACGACCTTTTTTTTTTCTCCTTATCGCCATGAACCGGTTGAGTACTATTAAATTTAACTCGCAACTAATATGATTAGATTTGCAACTAATAAACTAAGTAGCATTTGCTTAGTTTTCCACAATTTTCAATAAATTCAATGATACTCTCCCTTTGCTCTTCAATACACTCATAAATATATATATGTAATATACTTTGAAACTTAGAATTAACCCGTTTGACATTCACTCAGTAGGAGTGAATGCCGAATAATCCCCGATTTGGGATCATATCGGATGTTATGTCTCTCACTTAGGTCGGTGCTAATTCACAAGGTGCGTACATGTTTATAATTTTTTGAGGATTTTTCAGCTGTTGTCTCTACATATGTTCTTCGAGTGCATACTTATACTAAGTTGTCTTGGTCTATTTCGTGTACTTGAAGACCATGGGGAGGTGATGCTGAAATTTTCTTAAAATATTATAAACACGCACCTTGTGAATGGCACTAGTGAGGAGACGCGTCCAGGAACGGGATAGAAGCCTAACCCCTGTAGAGTGGAGATATATACTAGATAAACTAAATACATGCATATATATTCTAATTGGGTATTTTCTTCAATTAAAGATGCCAGCCGACCGGAGTTGGATGTACCGTAGGATATCAATTGATGGGAAGGGATTAGTTGATGTGTACCGTGAAGGGGTGTCCAATTTTATGAACAAAGCAATAGAACATGTTGATGATCCGAACGGAAAGATGAGATGACCGTGTTCCAAGTGTAAGAACATGATATGGAAGACTGTCGATGAAGTTAAATTTGACTTATATTCACGTGGGTTTGTGGATGGGTATTCGGTATGGATTCATCACGGGGAATCAACTGAGTTTAGAAAACGGACATATAGTACTATAGACCGCTCGGATCACGGGGATTCGCAAGCAGATAACTATGACGTCGTGCAGATGTTGGTTGATGCATATGGCCCTACCAATATTAACTGGGCTGAAAACGAGCATGCGTCAAGCAGTTCTTAGAAAAAGCCAAATGATTCAGTAGCTGCTTTCTATAATTTGCTATCTGAATCGGGTGTTCCATTGTATCCTGGAAATGACAAGCACACCAGGCTTTCTGTAGTTACGAAGCTTTTACATTTCAAGAATGAGCATGACTGCAGTGAGAGAGGATTCAATGATTTGCTTGATATTCTCAGCGAGTTCTTACCCAGGGATAATACGTTGCCCGTGAATTACTATGAGGTGAAGAAGATGCATGGTTAAGGGGTTGAATCTCGGGTATGAGAAGATCGATGCTTGTGAGCAGGATTGCATGTTATATTATGGGGAGGACAAAGATAAGGTGCAGTGTGATATCTGTAACTCGCCCAAGGTACAAGATCCAAAACGTGGAGGGAAGGAGAAACATGTTCCAAAGAAGATTTTACGGTATTTTCCTCTTGCGCCGAGGTTGCAGCGGCTATTCATGTCTCACATACATTTCAAAGATATGAGTTGGCATAGAACAAGGGATGTCGTGGTTCGGTCATTAACTTACCCAATGAGATGGAGATGAATGGCTACGGATGGATTTTGTCCATTTAATAATTTTAGTCAGCCTTATTCAGTTTGGCCAATGATTATGGTAGCTTACAATCTTCCATCATCAATGTGCATGAGGGATCCGTATCTTTTCTTGACCTTACTTATACCGGGGATAAGAGTCCTACAAAAAGACATTAACGTGTACCGTGGTAGTTAGTCGATGAACTTAAGATGTCGTGGGAAACAGTGTTCGGACTTTTGATAAATCTGTCGAGGCGCGAAATTTTGTGATGAAAGGCGACCGTGTTGTGGACTATCACTAACTTTTCGGCACTTGGGATGATTAGTAGTTGGTCGACTCATGGAAAGTTGTCATGTCCAGTCTGCATGGGGGATGTGCAAGGCACTCAACTACGTCATGGCCGGAAAACTAGTTTCTTTGGAACTGCTCGTAGATTCTTACCTACTAAGCACAGTTATAGAAAGATGTCTACACAATTTAACAAAAAGACAGAGAAGAAAGGGTTGTTGGTCGTCATTTCGGGCAAATGACATATTAATGGGTCAACTAAATGATCTAACATTTCCACCCCCTAGGAAGGAGCATGGTACGTTGAGAGCTATAGGATATGGGAAAAGTCATAACTGGACTCACTCGCCAATTTGGTTTGAGTTGCCATACTGGGTCACACTAGCACTTCGTCATTGTATAGATGTTATGCATACAAAAAAGAATGTATTTGAGAACTTGTTTTACACCGTACTAGATACAAGTGGTAAAACAAAAGACAATGATAAAGCACGTAAAGACTTGGAGGAAATGAATATCAAAGTGAATTGTGGCTCTGACCTAACAACATAAAATCAAAAGCTCCATTTTGTCTTACCAAGCAACAGGTTGAAAACATTTGCAAGTGGCTTAGCGCATTGAAGCTCCTAGATGGATATGCTTCTAACATATCTCGTTGTACTAAGGTTGAGTAGTTGAAAATTACTGGCTTCAAAAGTCACGACTATCATGTATTCATGCAGAAGTTGATGCCAATTGCATTTCGTGAGATGTTATCCAGGAATATTAATGATACTTTTACCGCACTTTCAAATTTCTTTCGGGATATTTGCTCAACTGTTATAAGGTATAGTGATGCGGAGCAGATGGAGAAAAACATAGTGTTGACAATGTGCAAGCTAGAAATGATTTTACCACCGGGGTTCTTTGACAGCATGGAGCATTTGCCTATTCATCTGCCATATGAACTTAAGCTTGGAGGACTGGTGCAATATCAATGGATGTATCCATTTGAGAAGTAATATCACATACATTGTGCAATATTCGTCATCTTTATATTTAACTTATCAGGTAATATATATCACATACTTTCATGTGATAGGTATATGCGTCGATTAAAGCAGAAAGTTAAAAACAAAGCGCGCGTAGAGGGTTCTATTACTGAACGCTATACGGAGGAAGAGCTTGTCAACTTCTGCTCGTTGTACTTTGATGATGTAGTCGCAACGAAGCATAACTGTCTAAGTCGGAATGAGGTCGGGGATCCGTCTGGTCGTGCTGATGATGAGTTAGTTATATTCACTTATCCAGCTAAACCATTTGGACATGAGATGAAGACTTACCTAACTAATAAAGATTTAAAGATTATCTCTACATACGTACTTCTAAATATGCCTGAAGTATCGTCGTACATCAAGTATGTATTATTACAAGTTGAAAATGCTTTATCTATCCTTAATCAAAAATTAATTAATTGCCATATTATTGTACGTAGTTCATTCGAATTGGAAGGGCATGCTTCTAACCCGGGGTTGACAGAATCACAGATGGAAGCATTCACTAATGCAAATTTTCACCAGTGGTTTAAGAGAAGGGTCGAAGAAGAGAACGCGTATGATCGTTTTAGAGATGTCATTTTAGGCCCGTACAAACTTGTTAGTTCATTTCCAGGTTGTATCGTGAATGGGTATAGATTCAAGGTTGATGACTTGAATGAATTGACATCAGTCAACTCCGGCGTTGCGTGTTGGGAAGTTGTTATGGAGATTCTAAATCCAATTACTATGGAAGATTAAAGGAAGTGGTTGTGCTCAATTATCCAGGGGCTAAAAAGGTCGTTACATTTAAGTATCGCTGGTTTGATACTGCAAAGGGTGTTAAAGTTGATCATAATAGAATCATAACAGTAGATATTAAATCTGTTTTATAATCTGATGATGTATTTGTGTTAGCCAGCTAAGAAACTCAAGTGTACTACGCCCCTAATGTCATTCACAGTAGAACCCCCTGGTATACAGTTGTGACAACGAAGACTCGGCCATTTGATGGTACTAATTTGTCTAGAACAGATGACCCATTGCAAGAACAAGTTAGCAATCCCAGCCATGTTGTGGTATATGATGACGATGTGTTGGGTGATGATGTCGTTGACGTACTCGATATTGACGAAGTGTTGGAAAATGTGGTTGTTAGTCCGTATGTGATGGTAGAAGATGATATTGAGAAAGAAATGAAAGTAATATGTATACAAGCCAATCATGTTTGATGATAAAGCATATACTTTGTAACAATCTTATTCATTTATTAATAAAAAGTATTAATTTATTAAAGGCTTTTAATTATCTACATGATGCTGTTTTATAATATGTGATAAACCCATAGTTTGAAGCAATGCTTTTAGAATAATGATGATGATCATTCTAATGAGATCTAAATTCTTAGAAAGCTTAAAACTAAAATAGTTCTCAATCGTTGGATTACTAAATTAGGGATTAGTGAATCCTGGATAGATTGAATACATCGTTGCTTGCTCATTGGATGAGGATGATTGATCTCATGATCATTTGTATGAAAACACTAAAGCAAGTATCACAGTGCTTATTAGAAAATAAGTTCATTTGACGTTGGCTCGCTAAGGAATACCTAATGGAGTTTTACTTGCACTCGTCATTAGGAATTCTCAGTGATAGTAATCTAAGTGATCCTTGGACTTGAGATCATCATAGTATCTTGTGTATAATGAGTTATACTTTGACTTATTCTTTAAGACCCTTAGGGTATATCAAAGGGTATGATTGGGTATAATAAGTTGTACATGGAGATAATGTATGATCGATAAAGAATCCACCACTTCTAGTAAAAGAAGAGATATGTCTATGTGATTCGATAAATGACAACCCAAAGAGTCCTTGGCGGCGGCGTAATGAAATTAGAAAGGTGTTTCTAATTTGCATTATTTGGGGTTATGCATTTAAGAGTCGAAATACATATAATTAAATAAAATAAGACTTGATGTAAATTCCATGTCTTATATTTAATTGGGACATTAGTATGGTGGAAGGATTGAATTGTCATTTGAACTATTTACTCAAAGGTTCTTTTTATGATTGATGTTGAAATCTATATTATCCGGAAAGTCGTTAATCGCTAGGAGGCTTATCCCTATTGTAGAATAAATATTATTTATTTAAATAAATTTTTAGTTTAATTTATTTATTTAAATAAGATTAGAATTGTTCTAATTAATTTATTCACAACCTTTTAATATGGAGAACCTAAAGGGTCACACCATAAAAGGAAGAATAATTATTTAAGAAGTTAATGGCATAATAATAATAATAAGTTAATTAAATTAAATTTAATCTATGGTGATAGAATAAATTAAATAGCTTAATATTTATTATTTAATATTTTGGAAATATTAAATATAAATTAATAAGAGAGTCTTATTATTATTATTACTATTATTATTTAATTCCTAAAGGAGTTTGAAAATTAATTAATAAAAGTACTCTCAAATATCCTAATAGGATTAGGAGGCAAATTAATTAAAAGAGTTTAATTAATCATCCCTAATAAGAATAGGGAGCTTAATTAATTAAAAGAATTTAATTAATTAAAATAAAACTCAATTCCTTAATTGTTAAGGAGGGTTGTCTACATCTATAAATAAGAGGAGTCTTATTATGGGTGGAGTGGTTGTTAACGTATTCATAGAATACTTAATTCCAATAGCTGGGAGAGTACACCCTTTTCTATGAGAGATAGAAAAATTAGGGTTTTGCCAAATACCCATCTTCTTAAATTCTTCTTCTTTCTTGGTGGATCACCTCTAGAGGCCAAACACTTGGGTGGCTAACGTTGATCAAATGAAGGAACCCAACCCGGTGGATTCAAGTTGAACGCGAAAAGAATTGGAGGTGAACTTGTACCTGAGGAAGCTCGGATCTTCAAGGGTATGATTCTTGTTCTTTCTTTTTCGTTTAATTAATAATTGCGCATAAAGGATGATCCGGGTATATGGTTTGTAAAATTTTAAACTCTGATTTGTACATGTTTCCGCTTACTTTGTGCAATTTGATTGCGTTCATGAATATTACAAACCTAACAAGAAATTGATACAGAAGAGAAAAAGACAGAATTAAAGGATGAAAATGATTTTGACTCTGACAGGTTTGACGACGTACTACTTCTTCACTAATTGGTGTTTTGTAAATACTATACAACTAAAATCAATCATTATATATATATATATTTCCACATAGGATGGCCATTTGATCGCTTCATCGTATCTATGTCTGTTATTTCAAAGAAGACAAATTATATATGCCTTGACATAGCGGTGGAGGTGGTAGTGGTGGCGGCCCATTTCCCGGATCGGGTGACTACGGCTCTGGGAGGGTCATCTTGAGATCTTTAGTGAGTTGATTTCTTTTTTGGCTCAAGAACATTATTTTCATAACTATATTATACATTCATTTACTATTTTTGGACAATGTCATAACTATATATATTATCTGATGCTTTGACGCGTTGGCGTTATGAGGCCTAACCTCGATCGATTAGGTCGTCCACCAAATGCGACGACGAGTTCGATTGATGTGTCGACTCGTCGTGTGAGGTTTCAACTATAATATATCACTTATGTTCAATTAGAATGATATTATCATGTGATTAATAAATTAAAATGTTCTTAATAAATTTTGTATTCTAGTATTATGGATCCTGTCGCTAAAGGCGGCCATACACGCCATCATCCGCTGGTGCATCTCCCTACTTGATCGCATGCGATTTAGTCAAGTCGCTGCAACAGCTCTGATCTGCCGGCTTCATGGTGACAATGTTGCGGGAGTTTGACGTAAAATCGACTTACATATATATAAATCAAGGTCCATGCATGTTATTTACATATTGTTCAAATAATAAATTATATGTATGTTATATACATTTGATAGAGATACTACGGAATCTGGTAAGCATCACTAAAGGCGGATGGTGACGCTAATTATCATTGCCCACATCTCAAGAATTATGTCGGTGGTTTATGCGAGATCGACACGAGGGCGGTCCGGGCGATAGAAGAAATGCCCGGACTACTTTGTGAGATCATCACCACATGGCGATATTAGATCAAACATGGGCTGCGATGTGTGCGTATTGGGATGATGTTGCGTTCAAGACCAAGTCGAAGCAGATGAAGAAGAATCGCGGCAAGCTGCGAGTTGTACATACTTCTGGTTCGCAGTCGTTTCAGGAGGTTAAGTCGGTATGTTTTTCTCTTTAGTTTAGTTTAATCTTATATTGCAACTATAGTAAATTAAGGTGATCTTATTTAATGTATATGATCTAGGGCATGCGGAGTAGCTTGGTAGACCTCCTACTATGATCGAGTTAGGATAGAATCCATACGCCAAGGGCTCTACTTGAATTCGATTTATATCTCCAATGACAGACTAGCTATATGGGTAATACATTTACTATAATAGATATTATTTAGGATAATATTACGTAATTTATATGATGATACCAAGATAACTCACTTGTATATCAAATTACGGGAGGCGGTTTGAGAAGCTCATGACCGTATATGAAGTTGCAGTTGGCTCTTAGGGCGATCTTTGAAACGTTAGATTCCACCGTCCCTCACTTAGAATTAGTTTATCTCAAGACGAGGAGACGGCTCTTTGGGTCGCGTCTCGGGATACTCCCACTAGTACTACCTAAGCCGAAATCGAGTCTTTGGGTTTCTGAGGATACCAAATTTATACACCGCCGGGAGGTATAATATTTATGTTTATTTCGTGTTTATGAATAAAGTAAACTTGTAATATTATTCATGTTATATTTATTTTTGTAGGCTCTAGCCAGCGTCTGCGTCAGAGAGCCCCCGTAGGACCATCATATACGGGCGCTGGCTTAGATGATGCTTTGTTCGAGTGTGTTATGGTTACAGTGTCGGAGAGGTTTGAGACCGATCCGTTGTTCTATCGTCGAGACCCTTGAAATTGTTCTCGCCTCCATCAGTTTCTTGTGGGGAGACGTTGCACTGTGAATACCACCGAGAGTAATCTGGTATTTCTCCTGAGTAGTGGTAGCGATCTGCGAAGAGATTCTTTGGATGGTGGTTACCTTAGTCGAGGATGCGTTTGGGCCGATGTTGAGTCAGCGCTCGACTGCTCAGGTATATTTTGTTTTAAATATAAATATATATTCTGCATGTTATTTAATTTTCATTTAGTTATCTTTAATGAATCATATATATGGACTAATGAGTTACATTATATTGTGTCAACAGGTGGTTTGAGCCCAATGACCGACGAGCCGGGATGACGATTTTCATACTTTAGAAGCGTCGCCGGCCCTGCTCTCGATGATCCTTCTCACACCGGGGGCTCTACTAGCTTGACTTAGTTTACATTCTTTTGTAGTTTAAATTCTTTTGTATTAATTTTACATAACTTTTGACATACATATTGTAGTTTAAAGTACTTTATCATTAATTACTTTGGTTTTGTTGCGGTTTGACACTTAGCTTAATTTAGCTTAATGGGATGTTTATTATAATTAGTTTAGATTAATGGGATCTTTTGTAATTTACATTAGTTTAATTTACTTTGATTAAAGCGGTTTTACATTTCATTACTTTGGTTTGTTGCGGTTAATCTAGTAGTAATGGGATATTTTTGACATTTAGCTTAATTTAGCTTGTGTATGTGATGTTTGGAAAAGCAGTGCAGTGCATGCAGTGCAGTGCAGTACATGTACGTATGTACAGTAGTACAAGATGTGGGTTAAATCCCTGGATATTACAAAAATAAAAAAATATATTTAAAAAAAAAATAGTAACCTCGACGGAAGAGTGGTATTCTCGACGGATAACCGTCGAGGTTAAGGTTCTTCCCATTTTTGGTCTACTGCCACGTGGCATACATAGCCTCGACCAAATATCCTCAACGGACGAGTTATAGAGTCGACGGAATTCCGTCGCGCGTAAGGTGATTTTCCATTTTTCCAGGCTGCCACGTGGCATGACTATCATCAACTGAATTTCCTCGACAGACACATTTCAGTCGGGGATATATTAACTCCGACTGAATGTTCGGTCGATATTAAGTATTCCCGACCGAAGAATCGACGGACTTATTTTCAACATGCTTATATACGACTGAATTTTTGACCAAATATTCCGTCGGAGATAAGGTTACCCTCGACGGAATAACCTTAGTATCGACGGAATAATCCGTCGGAAATAAGCCTTTTTGTTGTAGTGGAAGCTTCTTAGTTTATCGTAAGAGACTTACCTTAAGAAGATTCTTGAGCAATTCCAGATAAACAACTGCAAACCCATAGACACTCCTAGAGCTAAAGACGACGCCATTGGACCCGAATAATGCCCTAATTATCTATCAGTATGCCAATACTATAAGAAAGCTAATGTATACAGTTATGTGTATCGACCTGATATAGCATATGCAGTCTGTTATCTCGATCAGTATTAGTCAAACCCTGGGATTACTCATTGGAAGGAAATCAAGAGGATCTTGCGATATTTGAAGGGTACTTTGGACTACATGTTATGCTATGGAGGACCGGACCTACGATTAATTGGTTACTCCGATGCTAGTTGGGGAGGTAACTAGTAGATGCGCAAGTCAACCTCAGGATATGTATTCTTGCTACATGGTGGTGTCATCACTTGGTGTAACAAGAAACAGACTTGTGTTGCTCTTTCTACGATGGAGTCGGAGTTTGTGGCTAATACGACAGCTGTTCAGGAAGCCATATAGCTGAGGAGATTCTTCGAGGATATTGGTGTCGCCTCTCATGCTTTGGATCCTGTGACTGTTTATTGTGATAGCACGGCGGCCCTAGATTACACTAAGGACCCCAAGTATCACGGCAGGACGAAGCACATTGACTTGAGGATGAACTTCATCAGAGATATCATAGCAAATAATGAGGTGATATTGGAGTACATGTCCACTAGTGATCTTATGGTAGCTGGTCATTTGACGAAGCCGATTCCTAAAGATTCTTTTTGTACGCATGTTAGTTCATTACACTACACCAAAAATGGCCTCTAGTGAAGGACAAATCCTTCACTAGAGGCCCTATATCATTCATAAGTGATTTATTGTGAAGAAATATTTTCTTCACACGAGTGCTCGCATTAGACCTCCTCGCAATTGAGTATCCTTCGCTAAGTAGTAACTAAATATTTTTTGTGAAGGATATATTGTGAATAACTTTTTTATTCACAAATTGTATTTAGTAATGGAATATTGTTATTTAGTGAAAGATTGGTTTCCTTCGCAAATAATATTTTAAGAAGGACTATTATAAATTAGTGAATAACTTTATTCCCTCACAAATAATATATTGTGAAGAAAACATTTATTTAACGAGAGAAAATTTTCCTTCACTAATTATAAATTGAGAATGTATCTTCAAATTAGTGAGGAAAATAATCCTTCACATATTTTAAATTTATAAATAAAAAATTAATTGCTAAATAATAAAAATTCATTTGAAATTATAATTGATTTTCAAATTAATTGCTAAATAATAAAAATTCATTTGAAATTATAATTAATTTTCACGTCTCTGGCTACACTTGAAACAACCCAATAAAAGTTTGGAATTTACAAGTTAAACAACGGTTTGCTAGATGCCAACGCTTCTACAAACCCAACAATGAATGTGAGCAGTTCTACAAAGTGAGACAAATGACTACATGATTAACATTAATCAACAACATCAATTTGCCAACCATTTTTGAGTTGAGCCCAAACAATGAACAACCAAGTAGCTAACAAGTTTAAATCCACTATCAGCTAGAAGCAAATTGCAAACTTCCATGGCAACCAAAGAAGATTTAAGTCGCGCGATATGATCACGTAAAAATAAGATAATCTACTTACGCAAGATCTCGTGCATGCCCAATTTTATGATAAGCCACTAAAATCTTGCTCTTCCCATCTGTCATCTTGGTTCCTTCCATTCCTGCAATAATTCTATCAATTGAATCATCAATCTCTTTCAATGTGATCTTATCTTTCCCCCTCCGGCCAGCAAGAATCGTAGTTTCATTCATGAGATTAGCTAAATCAGCACCACTAAACCCCCGCGTTCGCATAGCAATGACACCTAGAGATACATCTTTGTCAAGCTTCTTGTTGCTACTGTGAACCTTTAAAATGTCTTCTACTCTTCCTTTTACATCTGGTAGTCCAACAGTTACCTGCTCAAGCCAATAAACCAAGATCTTTCTTAGTTTTTTAAAACTAAGCTAGGATACACACACAAAGCACATACCATTTTGATTTAAAGGGTCAAGAAGTGAAACTTCACACTACAAATTAAACTAGGATAAGGAAAAACCAACCTGTTTGTCAAATCTTCCTGGTCTAAGTAGAGTAGAATCAAGAATATCTGGTCTATTAGTAGCAGCAAGGACAATTACTCCACTATTTCCACTAAAACCATCCAACTCAGTCAGAAGTTGATTCAAGGTCTGTTCTCTCTCATCATTACCTCCACCAATGCCAGTTCCTCTCTGCCTTCTAACAACATCTATCTCATCTATAAAAACCAAGCATGGAGAGTTCATCTTGGCCTTATTGAACAAGTCTCTCACCCTTGAAGCCCCCACCCCTACAAATATTTCAATAAACTCCGGCAGGAGAGAGAGAAGAAGAAGCACTCACTTTCTCCAATATGGCCTTAGCCAAGAATGTCTTCCACATCCTGGTGGCCCAACCAAAAGTACACCTTCTAATCCTTGCCCCTAACCGCAACAAACTTTTCTGGGTTTTTTAGGAACTCTACAATTTCTTGAAAATCTTGCTTTGCTTCTTCCACTCCAGCTACATCATCAAATGTTACCCCAGTATTGGGCTCCATCTCAAATTTGGCTTTGCTCCTGTATGTACGTATATCATGATGCAATACAATAACAAAACATACCTCTTCTTCCAGCGGTTTGCACTAAAGAGTATCATTTTTAGTGATGATACTAATCCAAGCCAACCAAGGTAACTATATTTCCGTACGATACATCCTCAACTGTTTCTTGCTTCTTCCCCATCCAGATAACTATTCTCTGGTCAATCCATTTTGAACTTGTCTGTTCCCAAAGCTAAACTCATTCCGACCAAATTCATCATACTCTAATTAAGATTAAGATAAATCAGTTCACAAATCATACCACCTTAACAACAAGACTTATGGACTCAGTTAAGACACCAGATGAAGTGATTAATTTGGCTATATTTCACAATGTATCAATAATACAAAATAACAATACAAGCTGATAGTAATTACGGAAACAGTATGCTACCTGCCAATATCAATAGCAAAATCACCACGGATAGTGCCAGGGACAGAATCTGCAGGGTTTGTCGCACCAAGAATCTGCAGAATCTGCAGGATCATAAGAGAGGATGCTTCCAGATTTTTTAGCTATAGTTATTGTAGCAAGCTGAGTAGACCTACATGATTCTTCAATCAAACTAATTGAACCATAGTGAAAGATTGTAGCCTGCTTTAGATATAGTTCAACTGAATTAACACTAGTGCTTAGAGCAATAAATCAAGTGCTGCATAATTGATGAGAAAAAAGACAAGGAAAATAGACACCTTGATCGATTTATATCTAGTTTTGATTCACGAAGCGTATATCTGCACTAGGATTACGAAAAACATAAAGTCTCGCTCACCATCGGACTGAGTGTAACAAATGCCAGTCTTATCCTTGCAATTGGGTCAAATCGCATGCCAGAGTTGTTAACCTTGTTTTGTTTCAAAATGTCACTAACATGTACTTCAATTCATCCTCACCCACCGAGATACATTATTAAATTATTTACAGAGCTATTGCGCAATCAAGTTAAAGGACAATGCAATTAATGTAATAACAATGTATGACACTCGCATAATGAAAGGATAAGATAAAGTAGATCTAAAAGCCAAACTTACAACTAGTGAAGGGTTTATATTCTGAGATCGGTCTGACTCCTCATAAGTGCAATTTTAATACTTATACATACTAATTTATAATCGAATTACAACAAGATGCAATTAATTTATAATCGGATTACGATTGCCTCACAGTACTACATACGACATTCGCATCGGTTTGTAAAGTTCCCCATGTTTTGACCTTCAATCACCGCTTTTAATTCCGGGATATGCGGATGACAATAAACAAAGTACTCATCCTCCTACCAATAAAAGGTAAAAAAACAAAGAAAATAATGAAAACTTCACCTTAAATATTGAGATCCACTATACAAAAGCAGAGCACGAATCGGTGAATCCTCCACGAGTGCACGCGCATTTACGGTTGAACCAAACTAAAAATCAACTAAGCATCTCCTTCTCCTCATCACTATTAGGTGGATAAACCCGAGAAACCCAAATCCACAACACCAAGCATTAGTGACCTTTAATTGAGGAGGTCAGAAAAGAGAAGAAATAAAGTTAGATTAGACCAGTCATAACAGATAAAAATTATCATGATCAATAATAATATCTAACCTCAAAGTTCTTTGATATATCCTTCATTTGCTTCTAATTTCTTACCTCTTCTTCACATTACTACATGGTTGAAGCCATGTTTCAACCAATTAAAGTCATTACATGAATAACTTTGATGCTTTCTTCCTTATTTCTCAATAATATCAAAAAGCTATCTTAAACCTCAAATCAAAATTGAATGGAAAGGTTTAATATTACGCTTGACTTTTTAGCGGTCTTCCACTTGCCGAATCAAATGATTTCAATAGAATTTACAAAAGCTTTAATCTGCTTACTTGAGAAATAACCGAATGTACAATGTTACTATTCATTTCAACCAATAACGACCATACTTAAAAGTGAATGAGTCAAGACCAAGAATGCAACGACTTGAAATCGTTTGCAAACACAGTAGAAATAAAAGTTAGTCCAAAGTGCCTTTGTCACCAAAAAGCAGTATTACGTACATTTTATTTAATAAATAATTTGGGTAACCTTATAAGAGCATTGAGTGGAACGAAATATCGATGACAGTTGGTGTCACACTAATAATCAACACAAGAAAGAGAAATAGAAGCAAAATTAGAATTTAGAAATGAATTAAGAAAAGAATGGAATGATTTAATTACCATGGTTGGCTTCGGGGTAGCCTTAAATGAGCGAATGTAACCAAGCAGAGTATTCCATCCCCCGATGCTCAAATTCTTCACTCATTCAATCCTCCTTACGTTTTTCCGAGTCCCTCACACAATAATCTTTCAAACCCTAAACCCAACCATTCTTAGGAGAGAAAAAATCATTGGAAAAGTGAGAGAAAATTAGGGAAAATAATGCCACCTCCAAAAATTGGGGCTTTTGTTTCAAAATTAGGGATAAAGTGAGAGAAGATATAGAGGGGAAAGAAAGAGAGAGGGATGAGGAGGAAGAGAGATATGAGGGAGAGGAGAGAGAGAGGAGAGAGGGAGAGAGAGAGGGGAGAGAGAGGTAGATGAGATGAAGAGAAGCGGTGGAGTTCTGCGTTAGTTTTTTTTTTAATCGTTCAAATTGCTTATGCGCTCTGTAATTAATTAAAACTTACTTTTAATTGACTTACGTAGATTTCCATGGAATAAATTCAGTCGGAAATATCCGATTTTCTTGTACTGATTTGGGCTCGACCGAATATATTTTAAGGGAGTGATAGGACTCATATGTTCAAAAAATAAAATTTAGATAACATTTTTTTTAAAAAATGACTCTTTTATAAGTAATATTGTAAGTTACAATTATTATAAATAAATATAATATTATAAAAAAATTTAATGTATTTATATTTACCACAATTAATTCAAAAAAAAATATTTAGAACAAGATAGCGACCAATTTTATCCCTCGTAAAAAGCTTCTGAATAATGATATATAGTGAGTAATAATTCCTTCACTAAATAGATTTTTTTTCTCGCAAATTTTCATCATAAATTGGCTCCAAAAATCTTTCTATCGCCCCAATTTTGCGAGAAAAAAAATATAAATTGTAAAAGATGTTTCTTTCGCTAATAACTATATTGTCACTATACTTTTTTCCTTCACTGTTCCTTCGCTAAACAACTCCTTATGTGAAGGAATAAATTCCTTCACAAAATTTCCTTCGCTAGAGGCCATTTTTGGTGTAGTGTTAGGGCTTCGAAGGATTTGATGTGCTTTCTATTATTTCATTATATATCACTCATTATTTGGCTTGTATTAGAGATATTCAATTCATTGTTATTTCAAGATATTTATCATTTATACGAGATTCATTTGTTTCCACTTATGATTGTGTTCTCTTAGCGCATATGATAAATTTTAGATGTTCACACAGTTTATTATGCATATTGGATATACACACACTAAATATATGTTAACAGGTTGATTGGCTCACTTACACGAGCAATCACCCTTGGCGCTTTGAAAAACGAGCAAGGTTGAGACAGTTCATTTATAAGACCCCAACTTTTATGAATAAAGATAATTTTTCTATAAATATCATTTTTGAATATTATGGAATGAATTTGATATAATGTTATAGTTGTGGGTAATATTTATAAATTTTGCAAAGTACGCAAGTTGTTATATAATATTTGATTGGTCGGGGAATATTCGTTTTAACAGGGAATATTAATACAACGGCATAATCATTGGTGGACCCCACAACGGAATTATTGTCGGATTGAGAAAACGATAAAAATATTTTATAAAAATAACGGCAGAAGTTTTACCGTTAACTGTTGAAACACCCGATGTTAAAAGTACAAGAATACGCGTGGTTGCATAGCAGCACACGGTATTGATTATTGATGCTTACATGAAAAGTTACTCAGTTGTGTTCAATTATTGTTACAGTAATTGTTGCATAGTATCTCATGTTATTTGATTCAATTATTGTTGATATTTTATATATTATTAAATCAATAATTGAGATGATAGAGTTATTAATATTATTATTTGCAATATTAACGATGTCTGAAGTTACGCCAGGAAGTTTGGTCACCTAATTGCATGCGCCGCCAATAGGAGAAATCCTTATTGGAAAGCCCCCTCTTTCCTGGGAACGACCTGGTCGATTAATATTATGAATTATAATAATGATGATAAATGTTATTAAAAATGTGTTTTGTGAAGCCAAGTGAATTATTTGACTTTAATTATTGAATCTGATAGAATTCGCATATATCAACCAGCACAACACCACCACAACAACTTACTACCAGTAGATTGTTTAATTTTGTTGGGGTTTATTTTTTTAATAAGGGCTCAACTTACAGAAAGGTAATGCAAGAGGTCCACTTTTGTCCTGTATGTGAAAAGTTGGATTATTTGTAGCATATTCATAAAATCATGCAATTCTTGATTTATGGGTAGTTTTTTTAATGTGCACTAAGGCATAAAGTAATTTAGTTTTGTCTACTTAAATGCAACCTCGGGATCTCGGTCTCGTGAACCAAATAGATGTATTTGGTGTTATGTATGTAATAGGTAACGTATGGGAGGGGTAATATATATATATATATATATATATATATTATATTTTATTTAAAATTTTTATTTTATTAGAATATTTTATTAATACTGCATAGTAAATCAATATGGACCGTCCGTTTAAAAGTAAATCAATCTGGACCGTTCATGAATTAGTTACTATTCAGTCCATTCTCCTATAAATAGAAGCTCATTCTTTCATTATTTCTTACGAATTCACTAAAACTCTAGAGAGAAAACTATAGAGAGAAAAGAAAATTCTACGCTACTTTTACTACTCCTATATCCAGTTCTTCTAAGGTAAGGGTATTATTTCTTTCTTTCATCTTCATGAAGAGAACTTACATTATTCCATTCTTTATTATTATGTTGAATAACTTTGCGCATGGCACCGCATACATGTTGAAATTCTTCTATTATTCCATTCTTTATTATTACATTTGAACATCCATGCCTGCGGCATGCATGCGCATGATTGGTTCCGTTATCTATTATTACATTGGAACATCCGATGCAATGCGTTTCTGCGTGACCGGGTTACATTGTTTATTATTTTGTTGGAATATCACATACGTGCGTTTCTACGCATGACTGGTTTCAATTATTTATTATTACATTGGAATATCCTATGCGTGTGTTTTTCGCATGACTGGTTCCATTATTTATTATTTTGTTGGAATAACTTTTATCATGCGCTTCATCGCATGCACGGTGATTTTTTTTGTTATTCCATTCTTTATTATACTCAGTTGGTTAAAGTTTTAGTTTTTATACTCCTTGAAATTAGTGGAATATACTTGATATTTGCGCTTCATCCAAATCTTTTCATGGAAATATTCTTCCCGAGCATTCTTGAATTTTACTTTACAAAGCGAAGATCATGTTGACAATTTGGGCGTTATTGGTTCTGGATAAATTAATTTTTGAACTTGTTTTATTGAATTCTTATATCATTGTCACCATCCTCATGTTTATATTTTGTTGAAAGTCATCTACGCTTTCGTAATGCATAGATGGACTTGGTATGATTATGACCAGGGATTATTGGTTGTAATCATGGTAGTAATATTACAAATGATGTGGTAAAAGTCCTCATTTTCCCGTAGTGCATTGATGGACAGTTGTTAGCATGATCATGACCATTGACGAATACACGAATGTCCTTGGCCCGTAGTGCATGGATAATTTATGGTCGTGATACTAATAAATATCCTTGGCCGTAGTGCAGGGATGATGTGGATTATTTATTAAGCTGAGTCTCAGCGATAAAAGTGATGAAAAACCTTTTAAAATCATAAAAGATAGTAGATTTTATTCTCTACTTGACTCTTTTAATGGATTGCTTGTTCCGATGCAGTTAAACTTGATATTTATTATATTTTATCAGTTTAACACTTTTGAAGGCTAACGATAATTTATTCTGCATTATCTTAGTCATAATATTTCTTACTGGGCTAGTTGAGCTCACCCTTTCTTTCACAGTTCTCTTCAGGAAATGAGAACGTAGCCGGGGAACGGAGTGACGGTCCAGATGATAGCATTAGTAGTCCTCACTATTCTATGAAATAGTGTGATAATAAATGTATTGAGGACTTATTTTGAGTTTGAATATTGTCTGAAGATAATATTTGTATTAAAACTCATAGCTGTCAGATTATATTTAAGATTGTATTGATTACATACCATGTATTTGGTGACTCAGAATAGGTGATGTATACCTATTTTGGGGGCGTCACAGTTAGTATCAAAGCTTAGGGATATGATCCCTGGTTAAGATGTGAGACAAGAACTAGGAAGGGAGAGATGGGGAATTCCTTCGCTAGTATTACCTACCTAAGTTTATTTGGTATTTAATTGGTCAGTTAGAGTATAGGGATAATATGTGATATGTTAATTAACCCTTGTTTTGTGGCAGTATTTGAAAATGACATCCGAGAATGTTGAGAACATCAATGGAGCATAGGAGACCGTTGAGTCTCCACATATCAATAATCAGGATAATGTGCATCAGGAAGGCGACAATCCTCAGCCAAACAAAAACACTGACTAGATGATGAACGATGGAATGTTCAGAGGTTTTATGCAATTCATGCAACATCAGGCAAGAGCGGCTCCTGTACAAAATGCAGGTGAAAACACTGGTAACTCTCGGACGGTCGCCGCTAAGCAGTTCAAGGAATTGGGACCACCGGGGTTTTTTAGAGAGCCAAAACCACTTAAGGCGGAGACGTGGATAAAGCAGATCAACAAGATATTTGATGCCTTGGGATGCTCCGAGGAGCAAAAGGTTCCCTTTACCACCTTTATGTTATGCGGCGGGCGATTCTTGGTGGCAATCTGTAAAGTACTCAACCTCGCCTTTGAAGATGTCTTGGGAGAAGTTCGAAGAATTATTCAACGACAAGTACTTTCCCGAAGTATTCGTCACATGAAAAGAGGTAGAGTTCATTCATCAGCAAAAGCAAAACAACATGGCCAAAGACGATCTGAAGCCAAGTTTGCCGAGTTGTCCCGATTTGCGTCCCATTTGGTTGATAATAAGGAGAGAATGACGCAAATGTTTCTAAGAGGTTTGAAACCCGAGATACGTCAATATCTTATCTCTCATAAACCGTGTTTGTATTCAGATGTTGTTAATAGGGCTCAATTATTGGAGCGCGATAATGAGTCAACCCAACCAAAAGAGAACAGCTGGCAAAATGATAATACCGAAGATACTTGATCATCGAAGCGGTGATAACAAAGCGTGGAGGAATCAACATGCGAAAAATGGTAACCACTTCGGTGGTAATCATGGTCAAAACAATAAGAATGGACATTTCAAGAAGAGGAGATTCAACAATGATAGAAAGACGTCAACATCAGCACCTGTCGTTAAGGAAGAAGAACGATCACCTATCATATACTTCAAATGTGGAGGAGAAGGACACATCAGTCCAAACTGCGCGATGCCATCCAAAGCATGCTATAATTGTGGAAGAGAAGGTCACCTAGCCTAATTTTATCGTGCACCAAAGTCAAGTCTAGCTGGGATGGAGGCATCAAAGGCCGTCCTAGACAAGACAAAACCAGTAGTTCAAGGGAGCGCGTTTGTCGTGACCTCCCAGAAAGCAAGGAACCCGAACGAGGTCATCACGGGTAAGCTTATCATAAACTCTAGTGAAGTATATACCTTATTTGATACCGGTTCCACCCATTCTTTTATTTCTCCTACTTGCGCTCAACGTTTAAATTTGACTCCGGAGAAATTAGACTTTGACTTATCTGTTGAAACTCCGTTGGGAGAAACCTTCATTACATCCACTGTTTATAAGTCTTGTTTAGTTCAAATCGGCACCCGCACGTTACCTGTCGATCTTATTTCATTGAAAATACTTGCATTTGATGTGATTCTAGGGATTGATTGGTTAACTACTCATCATGCAAAAGTTGATTATTTTCATAAGGTTGTTTGCTTTTATATTCCTAACCAACCAGTTATGCGAATTCAAGTAATCAAATCATTAAAATCAATCACTGTCATCTCAAGCCATAAAGCTATTTGTTTATTGAAAAATGGATGTCAAGCTTTCTTAGCTCATGTCGCGGATCTAAACAAAAATACGTCAGTTTTGAATGATATTTCTATTGTTAATAAATTTCTTGACGTATTCCCTAAAGAACTTCCTGGCCTACCCCCAAAACGTGATATTGAATTTTGTATCGACCTTGAACCCGGTACAAAACCCATTTCTAAAGCCCCATATCGAATGACTCCTATTGAACTTCAAGAGTTAAAGACCCAACTGCAGGAATTATTAGACATCGGTTTCATTCGTCCTAGTACTTCTCCTTGGGGTACTCCTGTTCTATTCGTGAAATAGAAAGATGGGAGTATGCGACTTTGTATTAATTATCGGGAGTTGAATCATTTCACCATCAAGAATAGATACCCATTGCCACGTATTGATGACTTGTTTGAGCAGTTGTAAGGCGCCAAATTCTTTTCAAAGATTGATCTTCGTGCCGGATATCACCAACTGAAGATTAGAACTGATGACATTCTAAAGACGGCTTTCAGAACTCGGTACGGGCATTATGAATTCCTAGTCATGTCTTTTGGATTGGCTAATGCTCCTGCTGCCATCATGGATATGATGAACCGAGTATTCAAGGAATATTTAGATCACTTTGTGGTCGTCT
The DNA here is from genome assembly GCA_020205615.1 of Panax quinquefolius. Classification (NCBI taxonomy): domain Eukaryota; kingdom Viridiplantae; phylum Streptophyta; class Magnoliopsida; order Apiales; family Araliaceae; genus Panax; species Panax quinquefolius. The sequence goes on along the minus strand of CM035155.1, from coordinate 4,447,207 downwards.
TTATTGATGACATCCTTATTTATTCCAAAAGCCATAAAGATCATGAGCAACACTTGAGGTTGATACTCCAAAAGCTTCGTGAAAACAAGCTTTATGCCAAGTTAAAAAAATGCGAGTTCTGGATTGAAGAAGTAGCATTCCTTGGGCACATAGTGTCAAGTCATAGAATATCAGTTGACCCAGCAAAGATTGAACCTATTCAAAGCTGGGAGCAACCCAAATCGATGGATCAAAATCGTAGCTTTCTCGAAAGCTTGTTATTATCGGAGATTAAGTGGAAGGATTTTCTCGAATCGCTACTCCATTAACTTCACCGACTCGGAAAGATACAAAATTCATTGGAGCGAGAATGTGAGAAGAGTTTTCAAGAACTCAAGAGGAGACTCATTTCATTTTATTACGATGATACCATCTGGCTCGGAGGGATTTGTCATCTACAGTGATGCTTCGGGAAAAGGGTTAGGATGTGTTCTCATGCAACATGGGAAAGTTATAGCCTATTCCTCATAAAAACTCAAAGAATATGAAAGGAATTGTCCTACTCATGATCTAGAGTTGGCAGCTGTTGTCTTTGCACTTAAAATTTGGAGGCATTACTTGTATGGGGAGAAAGTGGAGATCTTTACGGATCATAAAAGCCTCAAATATTTCTTCACCCAAAAGGAACTCAATATGCGACAACGACGTTGGCTTGAACTATTGAAAGATTATGATCATACCATCCAATACCATCCTGGAAAAACGAACGTGGTAGCTGACGCATTGAGTAGAAGATCATATGCGCAATGTACGAGTCTGATATTGACAACGAGAGCCCATTTTGTGTGACTTGCAAAGGATGGAGATAGAGTTAAAGACTCCAGGGACCCATGTGATGATGGCGAATATATGAGTAGAACCGACTTTAATTGATAAAGTTAAAGCTACTCAAATTACAGATCTGGAGCTGATGCGTATGAGGAAGAAAGTGCAAGAAGGTGCTATGCCAAAAGCAAGAATCGATGAAGAAGGAATACTTCGACTCAACTCCAGACTTTGTGTTCCTAACGACCCCGATTTAAAGTATAAAATCATGATGAAGCGCACAACACACCATTTACAATCCATCTTGGGAGTACCAAATGTATCGTGATCTTCGTCATACATTTTGGTGGAAGCAATATGAAGAGAGAGATAGCGTTGTTTATCTCAAGGTGTCTAACTTGTCAACGAGTCAAGGCGGAGCATCAAGTACCAAAAGGTCCATTGCAACCACTTGAAATTTCATAATGTAAGTGGGAGCACATTACCATGGATTTCGTTACTGGTCTTCCCAAGGTTTCTCAAGGCATAAATGTAATTTGGGTCATTGTTGATAGATTGACCAAGTCTGCTCACTTCTTACCAATACGAGAAACTTGTACACTTGAACGTCTTGCTCGTATGTACATAAACGAGATTGTAAGACTGCATGGTATGCCAGTATCCATAGTTTCTGATCGAGACCCAAGATTCACTTCACGATTTTGGGTTAGTTTGCAAAAAGCTATGGGCACGGACTTATGATTTAGTTCGACATATCATCCTCAGACGGACGGACAATCAGAGAGGACTATTCAAACTCTTTAAGATCTATTAAGGCTCTGTGTCCTTGACTTCAAGGAAAGTTGGGACAAGTTCTTACCATTGGTGGAGTTTTCCTACAACAACAGTTATCAAGCAAGTATTGACATGGCTCCATTCGAAGCGTTGTATGGAAGAAAGTGTCATTCTCTAGTATGCTGAGATGAGGTGGGTGAAGCAACGTTGTTGGGACCGGAGTTGAATGCGTATGACTACTGAAAAGATTTAAACAATCCGTGAACATATAAAAACCTCACAAGATCGACAAAAGAGTTATGCTGATCTTCATCGAAAGGACGTGGAATTCGATATTGGAGATCATGTGTTGCTACGTGTTGCTCCATGGAAAAGAGTTACGAGATTTGAAAAGAGAGGAAAGCTCAATCCTCGATTCATTGGCCCATTTTAATCCTCGATCGAGTAAAAAGCGTAGGCGTATAGACTAAATTTTACCGCCAAGTATGTCTCGTGTTCATAACGTTTTCACATATCCATGTTAGTAAATATGTGGAAGACCCGAACTACATTATTGAGTTAGAACCGGACGAAATAGCGGAAGATTTGGCGTATGAAGAGGTTCTGTTCAAATCTTGGATAAGAAGGAACATATCCAAGGTTATACCTCAAGTCAAAGTTTTGTGGAGAAACCACGATGTGGAAGAAATGACACAGGAGTTAGAATCAAAATGAAATCAAGGTATCCTTACCTCTTGACATACCAGTGTCGTACCCTAATTTGAGGGCGAAATTTCATAAGAAGGGGAGGTTGTAAGACAACAACTTTTATGAATAAAGATAATTTTTCAATAAATATCATTTTTGAATATTATGGAATGAATTTGATATAATGTTATAGTTGTGGGTAATATTTATAAATTTTGCAAAGTACGCAAGTTGTTATATAATATTCGATTGGTCGGAAAATATTTGTTTTAACAGGGAATATTCGTACAATGACACAATCATTGATGGACCCCACAACGGAATTATTGTCGGATTGAGAAAACGACAAAAATATTTTATGAAAATAACGGCGGAAGTTTTACAGTTAATTGTTGAAACACCCGGTGTAAAAAATATAGGAATACGCGTGGTTGCATAGTAGCACACGGTATTGATTATTGATGCTTATATAAAAAGTCACTCAGTTGTGTTCAATTATTGTTACAGTAATTGTTGCATAGTATCTCATGTTATTTGATTCAATTATTATCGATATTTTATATATTATTAAATTAATAATTGAGATGACAAATTAATTAATATTATTATTTGCAATATTAATGATGTCTAGAAATTCTGCCAAGGAGAGGTTTGGTCACCTAATTGCGCGCTAATAGGAAGAAATTCTTATTGGAAAGCCCCCTCTTTCCTGGGAAAGACCTGGTCGATTAATATTGTGAATTATAATAATGATGATAAATGTTATTAAAAATATGTTCTGTGAAGCCAGGTGAATTGTTTAACTTAAATTATTGAATCTGATAGAATTCGCATATATCAACCAGCACAGAACCCCCTTAGCAACTTACTACCAGTAGATTGTTTAATTTTGTTGGGGCTTTATTTTTTAATAAGGGCCCAACTTGCAGAAAGGTAATGTAAGATGTCCACTTTTGTCCTGCATGTGAAAAGTTGGATTATTTGTAGCATATTCATAAAATCATGCAATTCTTGATTTATGGGTAGTTTTTTTAATGTGCACTAAGGCATAAAGTAATTTAGTTTTTGTCCAACTTAAATGCAACCTCAGGATCTCAGTTTCGTGAACAAAATAGATATGACTGGTGTTATGTATATAATAGGTAACGTATGGGAGAGGTAATATATATATATATATATATATTTATATTTATATTTTATTTTATTTAAAGGTTTTGTTTTATTAGAATATTTTATTAATACTACATAGTAAATCAATATGGACCGTCCGTTTAAAAGTAAATCAATCTGGACCGTTCATGAATTAGTTACTATTCAGTCCATTCTCCTATAAATAGAAGCTCATTCCTTCATTATTTCTTACGAATTCACTAAAACTCTAGAAAGAGAAACTATAGAGAGAAAGAAGAAAAATATTATGCTACTTCACTACTCCTATATCCAGTTCTTCTAAGGTAAGGGGTATTATTTCTTTCTTTCGTCTTCATAAAGAGAACTTCTGTTATTCCATTCTTTATTATTATGTTGGAATAACCTATCAATGCGACGTACCACATACATGGTGAAATTCTTCTATTATTCCATTCTTCATTATTCTGTTGGAACATCATGTCTGTGCGTTACGTATGACCTGGTTCCGTTATTTATTATTCTATTGGAACATCTTGTCTGTGCTTTTACACATGACCTGGTTCCGTTGTTTATTATTCTGTTAGAATATCATCGTATGCGTGCGTTCTGCATGACACAGTTTCTTTATTTATTATTACATTAGAATATCTTGCATACGTGCGTTTTGCGTGACTGATTCTATTATTTATTATTCTGTTGGAATAACTCATGCATGCGATTCCTATCGCATGCATGGTGATTTCTTTTGTTATTCCATTCTTTATTATACTCAATTGGTTAAAGTTTTGGCATTTATAATCCATGAAATTAGTGGAATATCCTTGATATTTAAGCTTCATCCAATATCTTTTCATGGAAATATTCTTCGAGCATTCTTGAATTTTACTCTACAAAGCGAAGATCATGTTGACAATTTGGGCGTTATTGGTTCTGGATAAATTAATTCTTGTACTTGTTTTATTGAATTCTTATATCATTGTCATCATCCTCATGTTTATATTTTGTTGAAAGTCATCTGTGGCCTGTAGTGCATATATGGACTTAGTATGATTATGACCAGGGATTATTTGGTGTAATCATGACCGTAATATTACAAATAATGTGGTAAAAGTCCTCATTGGCCCGTAGTGCATTGATGGACAGTTGTTGGCATAATCATGACCATTGATGAATACACGAATGTCCTTGGCCCGTAGTGCGTGGATAATTTATGGTCGTGATACTAATAAATATCATTGGCCGTAGTGCAGGGATGATGTTGATTATTTATTAAGCTGAGTCTCAGCGATAAAAGTGATGAAAAACCTTTTTAAATCATAAAAGGTAGATTTTATTCTCTACTTGACTCTTTTAATGGATTTCTTGTTCCGTTGCAGTTAAACTTGATGTTTGTTATATTTTATCAATTTAACACTGTTGAAGACTAACCATATTTTATTCTGCATTATCTTAGTCATAATATTTCTTACTAAGCTAGTTGAGCTCAACCTTTCTTTCACTGTTCTCTTCAGGAAATGAGAACGTAGCTGGGACTAGTCGGGGAACGGAATGACGGTCTAGATGATAGCATTAGTAGTCCTCACTATTCTATAAAATAGTGTGATAATAAATGTATTGATGACTTATTTTGAGTTTGAATACTATCTAGAAGATAATATTTGTATTAAAACTCACAGCTCATGTTGTATATTTAAGATTGTATTTGTATTCTGTACCATGTATTTGGCGACTCAGAATAGGTGATGTACACTTATTTTGGGGGCGTCACATCATTTATTGGCGCTTTGAGTAGCGAGTTGTTTATGCTTTAGATAGCAATCAACTGGCGCTTAGTAGCGAGCAAAATGAAACATGATATCGCTTTGGCATCAACCAAGATGAGGTTAACTTGGATTAACCATGTATAGTATGTCCCACCATCTATATTAACTTGTATTGATAGCCGGATACGAAATTTTAGGTTTGACGCTTAGAAAGTGTGGGCAAGAAAATCGTACCTTGCTAGGATTAGGGTTTCGTGTTGGCTGAGGAGGAGAGAAATCCACGAAGAGTACGGAATTGATTGATTGATTGAATAGGGGAGAACGACAGGTGAGCGGTTACTCCAATGACGCGTGGCAGAACTCCTAGAATCCAAAAATCGTGTTAGGGTTATTGGGATTCCAAGAGCCTTCTTAAGTGTTGAGAGAGAATGACTAGGTCCTTCGATCTTCCAAGAGTCCAAATCCTGCATTTGAAGAGAGGTCCCCTTCCCAATGGAATGGAAGGAGTATTTATAGGGTTTTCTGGAAAGTAGTCATGTGTCAGGCACATGCTTTCAAGAAAATTCTAAAAATACCCTTTAATCATCAGAGTAATGCCCAGATTGTCCTATCCTTCTAGCCACTAATCCAATCCTTCAATTAATTCCCAAAACGAGCTGCCTCCACGAGCCTTCTGCCTTGGGACCCGTGGAGGCTTCTCTCGGGTCTCGCCTATTTATTTTTGGCTTTTTCGTCTTCATTCCATTAGGTTATGTGAATCATAATTTGTACATTTAATGAGGTCATGGAACCCTAATTGTGCATTTAATTCAATTAGGTCATGTGAACCCTAATTTAATATTTCGGCCCACAGAAAGCGAGCAATCTGAAAATTCGAGTTAGGCGCTTATGAAGTGACTGAACTAAGATTCGTACGCACGACCATAGAACATATGCTCATGTAGATGAGATTGTCTGCAGTAACATGATAATCAGACACGATGTTTCAAATATGGCGCTTAAATAAGCGAGCAATTTGAAATGTTCTAAGGTCCGCACAACAAGGCTATATAATAACATGTTGTGAGCGAGTTACATGTGCTTAGCAACCATGTAAAAGAGGTGAGAGAATGAATCCCTGTTTCCTTACCATGTGAGTTTTGTTTCCACGTCAAGTGCTCTTTGAGATCTTTGACTTTACTGCAAAGACATGGATTAATGTTGCTACTTTGGTTTTCATTCCTAAGGTCAGGATTGATGAGACTATAAGGACCGATTATGGGAAAGCTGTGACGCCCCCAAAATTAGGTATACGTCACCCATCTTGGGTCGCCACTTACATGGTACATAAATTCAAATACAACTTACTAATATAACTGCCGTAGGTATGCAATACGACATAAATCGTGAGTTTGAATACAAATATTGTCTACTAGATATTATACAAACTCAAAAGGAGTCCTCATTACAACTATTATCACACTATTTCACGTAATAGTGAGGACTACTAATGCTATCCTCTGACCATTACTCCGCTTCCCCGACTGTCTCAAATTATGTTCTCATTTCAAGAGAACGGAAAGAAAGGGTGAGCTCAACTAGCCCAAAGAAGAAATATTATGACTAAGATAATGCGAATAAATTATCATTAGCCTTCAACGATGTTAAACGATAAAATACAATGAACAACCAGTTTAATCATGCGAATATACAATCCATTAAAAGAGTCAAGTAGAGAATAAAATCTACTATCTTTTAGGTTTTAAAAGGTTTTCATTAATTTTATCACTAAGACTCGGTTTAATGAATAAACCACAATATCTAATCATCCATGTACCACGGTCAAGGATTTTCATCAAATTATCAATGGTCATGACTATACTTTAAGAATCACCCCCGGTCATAATCATACCAAAAACTATCCATCATTTGCATTCACAGGCCACCGAGGACTTTTGTCACATCATTTATATCAAGCCATGATTATCTTAGAATGATCCCCGGTCATAATCATACTAAGTTCATTTATGCACGTAAGCCAAAGATAACATAATATAACATAAGGATGATGACAATGACATAATAATTCAATAAAACAAGTTCAAGAATTATTTAATCCAGAAATTATTAACGTCCAAATTGTCAACACGATCTTCGTTTTGTAGAGTAAAATTCAAGAATGATCGGAAGAATATTTCCATGAAAAGATATCGAATGAAACGCAAATATCAAGGATATTCTACTAATTTCATGGAGTATAGAAGTCAAAGTTTTAACCAACCGGGTATAATAAAGAATGGAATAACAAAAGAAATCACCATGTACATGCGGTATTGGCATGTATAAAAGTTATTCCAATAGAATAATAATAACGGAACCAGTCGTGAAATTCACATGATGCAGGATGATCCAACGAGAATAATAAATCTTTGAATAATAAACAATGGAACCGAATTCCGGTGTAAAACACACGATGAGATATTCCAATGTAATAATAAATGCGAAATAATAAACAATGGAACCAGTCCTGTAAAAAACACGTACGTGATATTCCAACAAATAATAAAGAATGGAATAACGAAAAGAAGATCACCAAGTATAGGGGATTCACAGATATCTGAGTTATTCCAATGAATAAATAAGAATGGAATAATATAAGGATTTCACCAAGTATAGGGTATCTGGCGTATCTGAGTTATGTATAGGGTATGCCACTTTTACGAAGTTATTCAAATGAATAATAATGAATGGAATAACGAGAGGTTCTCTTCATGAATACAAACGAATAATATCCCTTACGAATACAACAAATAATACCCTTTACCGTAAAAAGACACCGGATATCAAAGTAGTGAAGTACTGAGAATACTCTTCTTCTTTCTCTACTATAGATTTTCTCTCTATAAGCTCTCTCTCATAATTTCTCTCTCTGTAGTTTCATTGAATTCGTAAGAAAATAATGAAGGAATGAGCTTATTTATAGGAAAATAGAATGCATAGTAATTAATCCATGAATCAGTCTGTATTGATTTACTTTAATCGATGGTCCATATTTAAAGCAAAATCTTTTAAATAAAATATCATATATTCTATTTATATAAAAACATTTTACTATGCAAACACTATGCAATACTATGCAAAACACTATACAAAACACTATCAACACTATATGCATAATAAAATATAATATATTCTATTTATAGAATAACTTTAATAAAGTATTACATTTTATATAAAAAGATGTTTTTGTTTTATTACGTTAATAATACGAATAAAACAAAATGTTATTATCGCTATAATAATTCATATTATTAATCGTCGACAATAATGGAATCAAACCGAGTGACTTCTCACATAAGCATCAATAATCAATACTGGTGTATTTCTTATGCAACCACACGTATTCATCGTGCTTTTACTACCGAGTAGTTCAACAATATCAACGGTAAAACTTCCATGAATTATTTCAATAAAATATTTTTTGTCGTTTTCTCAATCCGAACAATAATTTACATTAATAGGGTCCACCAATGATTGAATCGTTATCTGAATATTCCCCTGCTAAACCGAATATTCCCCGACCAATCGAATATAATATAACCAATTGCATACTTTGTAAAATTTATAAATATTACCCACAACTATAATATTATCTCAAATTCACACCATAATATTAAAAATTATTTCGACAAAATTTAAATCTTTATTGATAAAATCTGGGGTCTCACAAAAGCAGTTGATCGATTAATTTCTAAGTAGTGTTAGTGCAAAGGGAAGACAATTTGATTTCACCTCGTTCTGCACTTATTGTCGACAACTATAGCGTTTTGATAGCGATATAGTAATAAGTGAAATACGAAATGGACTTGGGTCCAAAGGTGGTTAAGTAAGACTCTCTGAGGGATTAGAGATACTTAACCTAGTGAGAATATAAATGTGTCTGGGGTACTCTGAGTTTGTGGGTTGTAGCCTTTACATGAACTAATTGAGTTCGACGTGAGAGCTCCCTTATTATTTTCTTTGAAAGGGTAGATGTCTCTATGTTGGCCCTAACGGGTTTGATGTAGAGCTCCCGCATTGCAGGTGAACTCAGCGATCGCACGGTTCGACAGTTAGATGTTTACATGTTTTGGTTTGAACTGATTTTGGCAGATATGAGGATTACATCGTCCCCGCCATGGACGAGTGGGAGATGTTAGATATTGGGTATCCAAATGGGTCACCCATGGAGGGTCTGACCCAGTAGGTTTACTTAACTGACTTCCCACTTGACTTAATATGGAGAGAACGTGGGGAAGTAAACTTCCGTATTAAATAACCACATCACTCAGTCGATCAATTAACATTCGATTGATCATTTGTTTAGCCTATAGACAGTGTTCCCAATACAGAGACCAAACACAATTGTTACGAATTGTGATATAGTGTTCCGTTCTCGATCGTAGTTTAGAGACATTTGCTAAGTTTCAGTAATAGAAGGAGATTTTTCGTATTAAAAGTTCAATCACGCTTCAAAAAATATGCCTTTAATCCTTCAATAATGTATAAATATATTAATAGTATGCGTATAAAATCCGTACAATATATAACCGACTAAAAGAGCCAGGAGGAAACTCTATAGACTTAATTTTTCTTTCCTTTTTATGAATTATTTCATTATTGTTTCTGTTTTATCAAATTAAACTGTGAATTAGGCGTGACGGGACCAACGAGATATTGGTTTTGTTAGAAAGTGTTTGTCAGATGACAGGAGCTCTTAAGTTTTTATTTAATTAATTAGAACAAGATCTGAAGATATATAGTACGCGGGAAATAATTAAGTTAATTCACCCGGACTGCTAATCAAACTCAGCCAAATTAAAAAGAAGGACCATCAAGTACTGTGATACTTATAAACAATGAACAACAAAATCTTTAGCAAATCTTGTTATATACGTAACTGAAAGCTCTCTCTTGGATAGTATATAAATCTTTTATATTTATGTCACTACTGCTGCTTCAGAGCTTGCCCGATCAAGAAAAAAAGACTATATAATCAATCAAGTCTATTAAAATTTTAATAATTAATTTAGCATGCACAAAATGGTCCCGGATTAATACTTTATTAATTGTGACGCCTTCATCAAAATTAAAACATTGAATCTAATTCAGTAGATATTCTTAATTATTAAGCTCATTTGTCTTCATCTTTCTCAGTGAAATAGTATATAGCTTATATATATATAGTCACATATAGTACAATTATTATACAAAAACTTAACATTAGTATACATTAATTTAGTCTTATCCCAAATAATTGAAAGCATATTTTCATTTCTTCACTTTTATTTTTCAAATAAAAAGACAAGTAGCTGACTGAGGGAGATCGAATTAGCAACTATAAGAGGAGTCCTTATCTCGATCATCAAAAACCAGTGATTTAATTGCTTCAAAATATTCAAAATGTCGAGACCGAATTTGCTAGTTACTGGGTGGTGCAAAAATGTTGAATCCCTGCCTGCAAATTATATAATGCCACCAGAAAAAAGGCCCTCGCATTTTTCAATTAGCAAAGAAATTCCGGTTCTTGATCTAGGGCAAGAAGCTGGTCATGGTAGAGCAGATTTAATTGCACAAATGATTAAAGCCAGCGAGGAGTATGGTGTCTTTCAGGTTCATTAAATTATACAATAATATAAGTATACTAGCTTATCATGTTGAAAGGATATATATATATATATATATATATATATATATATATATATATATATATGATGCATAAGTACTTCATTCAAGCATATCCAACTAATTATATGTTCGTATTGCATTTTTCATTTGTTTGTGTTAATTGAAATGTCGGATTCAATATAGTGTTAATTCAAAAAAACAGGTGACCAGCCATGGAATATCACAAGACTTGATGCATGAAACTATGAAGCTGTACGAGGAATTTTTTAACTTGCCTGTCGAGGAATTCGAAAATAACAACCTTCTGTCGGATGACTATCACAAGAGTGTCAGACTCTACACGAGCGGTTTTAATTATGATAACGAAGAATTTCACTTGTGGAAAGATACCTTGAAGCACCTTACACATCCTTTAGAGGAGGTTATTAAAGAGTGGCCCGAAAAGCCGGATAGATATAGGTTGAAAGACACTAATTTTGATTTCATGTTTTAGAATAATATTCATTCATACAACATATATATATAGGGGCTAAATATAATTTACTACATCAAGTACTATTATATTAATGATTCGGTTCTCAAATAATTTGAATTTATAATTTACTACATGTCAAGTATCTAATTTAATACAATTTAGCCCCTAATTTTAGAATTCAACTAAAATTGGCCGAAATATCTTACTCATCCAAGATTTTGATCGGATCCTAAATATTTAGTACTAGTTGACTGTATAAATATACGGTTTAACTTAAAAATAATTTAAAAAGACAAATAATACCGTATAAACACGATATTAATTTTCCTCCACAAATAATACTGTATAAACACGATCATTAAACTGAACCCAAACTTCAAATTTGTTCGATTGATACCAACAAAATCAGTTTTGTAGAGTCATGACCTTGAAAAGTTTAGGGTGTGTGTTTTTGACAAGAGATGATAAATTGGGAGGGAGGGTCATCGACATTATCGTCAGATGTGGCAACGGCAGGAGGAGGGAGGAGAAGCCGTCATGGAGGGAGAGAGAGAACAATAGGAGGAGAGAGAGGAGGAGAAGGGCAATTGCGACAAAGATTTATGATGGGTTGAGGGTTAAATTTATTTCCCCTTCTTTCTTTGTCTCTCTATTTATGCTTTAATTGCGGGATTCTCTTTAGTAGTGGGTTTAAATGAGTATGTGTTTCCAAAATCTTCATTTATGGGTTACATTTTTTATTAATTTCATACTAGATCTATTGTTTGTTGAGTTTTGCTTAATCAGACTCCGATTATTATGAAGTAAGTTGGTCAATTAATCAATACATTAGCCGTCTTAACATGTCGTGAGAAAAATAAATCAACTCTCATCCGGCATTATTAATCAGACATTTGTTAATCGGTTAATTACATTTAACTTCTTCATCTTAACCACTCCCGCTTAATCACATCAAAGATCCTACATTTCCTTCCATTTCTAAGTGGATCTTGATATGGGGAATCAAAGGAGGTTCTAATGCTCTGGTGATCTGTGTGTGATGAATCTATTCGCTTAACTTTTTGGTATTGATTGTTACTTTAGTTTTGAATAATGAAATCCAAGTGTTTTGATCTTGTTTATATTATACTTGGGGATTTATATGTATATGGTAGTATGATATATGTACTGTATTCCAAATGTTAGAATTTTCTAAACTTGTGTTGTTTGATCTTCATTTTGATTTGTCAGAGTTGAATCAGATTTAATATAGTATATTTCTTTTCATATTTTAATAAGCTTATGTTTAAATGTATATATAGTTCCAACGTTTATGTTATCTTTTTAATTTGGGTTCCATAGTAGAAGATCTGTAAAGATTATATATTGAGGAAAGAGGAAATAAATTTAGTAGATATGTTGTTGATATGATAATACTGTAACTAATTTGTTTTTTGGTGGGTACAGAAGGAGATGGAATAAATTTTAATTCTATGAAGTTTTGCAGGGATTTTAAGAATTTGTGTGGTTGCATTAATTTATCTTAACTTTCAGAAAGATTGATGTTTTGTATTGATTTAGGCAACAACTGTTTTTTTTTAAGTCAAACCGAATTTTATATAGTGAAATCGTATACAATACGTTGAAAATTTAATTGTTTCGACCAATTTTGATCGGATTCTGAAATTAGGAGCTACATTGTATCAAAATTAGACACGTGATGTAGTAAATTGTAAGCCAAAAATTTTTGAGGGCCGAATCATAAATATGATGGTACTTAATGTAACGGAACTGTATTTAGCCTATATATATATATATATATATATATATATATATATATAGTTATATATGTAGTTATTTTTTTCCTTTAATTTGTTTTAATTGAGAACAATTTTCAGAGAGGTTCTTGCGAAATATTCAGCTGAAGTGAGGAAGATGAGCTTTAGGATTTTGGACCTGATCTGTGAAGGACTTGGACTTGAAGAGGGATTCTTTAGGAAAGAACTAAGCGATGCCACTGGAATGGTGATCAACAATTATCCACCATGCCCAGAGCCAAGTATGGCCATGGGAATTCATGCACATTGTGACCCTTACGTATTAACCCTAATTCACCAAGAATTTTATGGACTTCAAGTCAAGAAGGATGAGCAATGGCTTGGTGTTGATCCTCTTCCTAATGCATTTGTTATCCTGGTACCTTACCAACTACAGGTATATATCTCGTCATTAATTTATAGTCAATTAAGTCATCTCCAACTGTCCACTCTCAAAGCAATCAACACGATTTTTTATATATAAAAATTTAGAGAGAGACTTGTAATTTCTGAATTTTTTCGATTTATGGTAATTAATATCATTGGTTATATAATTCATATTAACATTTTAGGGTTTTGTTTTGTAGGTTATCACTAATGGGAAGCTAAAAAGTTGCGAACATCGGGGAGTGACAAATTCAAGTACTTCTCGGATATCGATTGTCACCTTCGTTGGTCCATCTAAAGATTGTGTGATGAGACCTGCAAAAGAGCATATTACTGCTTCCAATCCCAGGTGTTATAAGAGCTTTAAATACTTGGACTTTCAGATCAATTACCTATTCCAGCTATCCGAGAAGAACCTTTGCAATGAAACTGCACTAGGGCCTTACTTGCTCTAGCTAGCTGTTTAATTATGGCCTATGTTTGAAACAAGATTCACACCGTTATAAAGCAGAATAAGGGTGACAAATTAAATGTTTGCTTTTAAATAACTGCATGTAGCTCTAAAAAATTATTGTTGCTTCAAGAAATTTGCCTCTCTTATTTGTCCCACAAAGTTGCAAAATATAGGTTTGTTTCATCAATATGTATGTGTGTGTGTGTGTGTGTATATATATATGTATTATCGATTAAGTTTTTTTTGTGTAATAAGAAAGTTGCGTGCTAATATTCTCACTTTAGTCGTTACAAAAGCCTAGTGCATTTATGTTTTTCTTTTGTTTTTTTCTTTTTTTGATGAGCAAAAGAAATTTTATTATTATCACTCAAAATAATACAAAGAGTAACAAATGCAAATGACAAATCTAAAAGATTTGAATTGGGCCACAAAAGTTTATACTTTTCAAAATAAATCGAAAACTAGAAAAAAAATAACTAGCACCATCTCTATGATATGTAGCAATGTTGTAGCTTTCTTTTTATAACACACCTTGAATTAATTTCTCCCAACATGATTACCAATATATTACCAGCTTCAAAATAGCAACATGAATCATCCATCAAATAACAACGTACTCGCCTGCAAGACACCAATTGCAAGTCAGCGGCAGCAGCAGCAGCAACAAGAAGAAGAAGCTATCAAAAATACCCTTACTTCAAAATATAAAACTGCCAGCTGAAATATTACCACCATAGCCATACTTACCAACTAACTCCATGCCCTTCTATTATTATACAGTTTATTAGTCAAATCCACCTTACTTAAGCTGCATTTGAAATTTTCAGAATTACTACTCAAGAATCCATTAATTCTGCAATTGCAAGAGTACTCCCTCACTCCATTGAAAAGGCTGCAGTTATACAACAGCCATGCGCGAAAATTCCTGGATTGAGTAGCTATATTTATGATGGTCACAGAGAAGAGCATCATTCAAGCGTGATTATTTTAATTATCGCATAAGTCTTCACAAAAGTATTATGAGATTATGTGATTTGTTAAAACTAGGCCTCACAAAATATGATTATGGCCGCCGGTTGGTTTTGGTTTTCAAAAAATGGTTATAGTTCCATTTAAGAAACCTAAAATCATATTAACCACTTTTAATATGGGTTGTGTGTGTTAGAATTATATGGTTATGGTTCAAAATCATATTAACCATTTTAAGATGTTTTGACTTTTAAACAAAACTTTTGAAAGATAAAATTGTGACCGTCACAATTAAATTAATTAAGTAATAATATGATATAAAATTTATTAATATAAATAATAAAATGCTAAAAAACTATACTAATAAAATTTTAAATTGAAATTATTAATACACTTCCATATTTAAATAATTTTTCAAAATTATTATTAACCTTGCTAATAGAAAGGTTGGAATTCAAAATACACCATAATATAATTCTATGAATATCGTTTAAATATTGAAACATATTTATAATTCTTTTGAATTCTAGAATACTAGTATAATTCTTTTGTAACTAGATTACTAGAATTTACATAAACCTTACATCTGATGTAAGACCCCTCAAATTTTTTTAATAAAAGGAATTTCCTTTATTTATTATTTTGAAATAAGAAGGGTGGATTTGATTAATGTGGATAGTTATGGGTAAAATACGCAAATATTTGAATAAGCAAGTGGTTATAAAATATTCATTTGGTCGTGGAATATTCGTACTATCGGGAATATTAAATGCGACGTATGCGATCTTTTGTGGGTCCCATAACTGAAAAGCGATTGGATGAAGAAAACGACAAATATAAGTTGTTTATAAATAACTTGGCGTAGTTATTCAAGTATTATCTTGTTGGAATACCCGTTGATTAAAACACACTAATACGCGTTGTTGAACAAGAAGCACGCAGTATTGCACCAATTATTGATTCTTACGTAAGAAGACACTACTTTCAATAATTGTTACAATGAATTACTATTCAAAGATTTTATTTTATTGATTCAATAATTCTTTGCATTGATAATTTATATTCTTTTGTTTCAATAAATTGTCATTACACAAAGATTTTTCATTATCGAAGCAATAATTTATATTATCCTAATAATATTATTAGATAACATTATTAGCAATGTCTAGAAAGTTACATACAGGAGAGGTTTGGTCATCTAATTGCGCGCCAGTAAGGAGAAATTCTTATTGGAAAGCCCCCTCTTTCTTAGGAACGGCCTGGTTGCCAGTACTGTGATTCTGTAATATTATTATTGATTTATATGATGGGGAAAATATTGATTTTATGTGGATATAGATGGAGAAAATTTTTAAAATGACAATTGTTGAAAATTAATATTTTATCATTTTCTGATAAAATAATTCATTTAAATATATTATTTTAATAATATATTAACGGTGATATTTTTATAATGAATGTGGGATATATGAGTATATGAGGAGGAAGAGTATTTTTGTGGCATTAAATGTTTAACACATATTTTGTGTGTTGGTGACACAATTATTAGTCAAATTTGATTATACACAGTAAAATCGCCTGTTTGTGGATTTTGGTCAATTTTTGTTTGGAATTTGGAAAAACTTTCTTACGCAAAGTTGTAGAGAATTGAATTTCCTATAAAATTTAAGTGAGATTCGAGTTTTTCTGACAAAAGGGCTATTTATTATGAATTATTGAAGTTTGAGTTCCAAATAATTGATTTTAGGAGTTTTAATTAATTATTTTGAGAAAAACGTTTTTGGTGAGTTTGTGAACCTCATTTAACATGTGCTATGGCTGAAATCAGATTTCAAAGGTGGGCTAAAGAATTTTGTTTATAAATAATATTATTATATTCAATTTTCTACTTTGGTGTTACAAAGCGTTTTCCTATAAATAGGGAGCTTAGGTTAGAATTGAAAATCATACCGTAAACTGAAGTTTTCTCTATTTCTCTCTCGATATTTTGAGCGTATTCTTGTGAGTATATTTTGAGTGTTGATATACTGTGCAAGTTCAAGTCATAGCCTATATCCCAATTGTTTAAATTTAAAGTACTAATCTTTCGAGGTAAGGGATGTTATTTTCTTCTCGGATGATATTATTTCTTCAATATCATTATCTTTGAAATATTGGTTGAACTTTTATCAAATTTAGAACTTTTTTATGTCGGGGTTACTATTCATGAGTTACTATTCACGGGTTACTATTCATGAGTTACTATTCATGAGTTACTGTTCACGAGTTACTTATTCATGAGTTACTTATTCACGAGTTACTATTCATGAGTACTATTCATGAAGCGTGAAGATGTTTTTTTGGAAATTTCTATCTTTTGGTGTGAGTTACTATTCACGATACTCGGCCTTTATTCACGAATCTGACCTTATTCAATCTAAAAATAAAAATTTTTCTTTTCGTCTAAAATATCTATTCGGATACTTGCTTTGATTGTATCCATGTTTTGATCATTCTTGAATTTTACACCACTTTGTGATTATTTTGAGGTATTTTTGGGCGTGGATAAAACAAAAGTAGAATCCTTAATCCTTGTCATTTTGTTTCACCGGATTCGCTTTCTTTAAAAATATTTTTCATCATCCTCACCCTAAATGATGATATTATCGAATATCTTTGGCACAGAGTGCAAAGATGAATGATTTCTTGATGAATATCTTTGGCCCGTAGTGCAAAGATGAGCAGTGTTGAGATGAACATGATCGATCGATTAATATCTTTGGCCGTAGTGCAAAGATGAACAGTGTTTAGATGAACATGACTAATCGGTGAATATCTTTGGCACAGTAGTGCAAAGATGAATATTTGATTTGAGATGAATATTGATTGATGTTACGAGGATAAAATATTGATGATGGAATCATTAAATTCATAGATTATAGTAGATTTCATTCTCTACGTAACTCTTACTATGAATTATTATTTCACGCGAATATTGATCTCAAACTTGTTGTCTATTGTATTCTATCGATTTTTCCCTATTGAAGACTAACGATAATTTGTTGTACATTATCTTAGTCATAACATTCTTCTTTGGCGGCTAGTTGAGCTCACCCTTTTCCTTGTTGTTCCATTTTTCTTCTCGTAGCTGCGAGATTATAGCAGAACTAGTCGGGGTGTGGAGTGATGGTTCTAGATAGTTGTTTTAGTAGTCTTCACTATTCGTAAAATAGTGTATCAATAATGAGGATTTATTTGGGTATGTATATTGTCTAGAAGATAATAATTGTATTTAAACTCACAAAGATATATATTATGTCGTATTTTGCACAACAAATGTATTAATAAAGTTGTAGTTATTTACATACCATGTATTTGGCGACTTCGAAATGGTTGGATGGAATGGACCTATTTTGGGGGCGTCACATACAGAACAACATTAGTCACCCAAAATAAGAACATATTAATTTATAGAACATACAAGATAAGTAGAAAATTGAACCATATAATTCTATAGATCATATTAAAATTTAATTAATTAGACAGACATATTAAAATTTAACATTATAAAACATATATTTTCCCAAAGTCAATTCCAAAGGGCTAAGCCAACTCCTTTCATAGGCATCTACACTAAAATGTGCAAAAGTGACTTTCAAATTAATTGTGAAATAACATCAACCAGACCTTTTTAAATAATTTAGCACATTTTTCTTTTCTTGGACTACGAGAGGAATGAAAAAGGACGTAAATAATTAAAACTGTCAATAAAATCAAACTTGATCATTAAACGTGAATTGCATCGGAGAATATAATCTTTCTTATATTTTATTGTGATGTCTCGATTTAAATATAAATTTTGGCTCTCTCTATATGTCTTGCCCAATTTTAAAATTAATTTGAGATATATGTTACTAACTTTAAAAATAATTGTAAAATGTTAAATTCAAAATCAATCTTACTAATATAATTATTATATACTTTGAAAAGACTTTTAATTATCATATTTGTCATTTTTAAAACTTAATGTTACATTTGAATAGCAAGAATATACAATTAGAAGGAGAAATGTAATATAAAATAATACTCCCTACATCACATCATTCCTAGAATAAAAATATTCGTTTATTTTTTTTTGCATATTAAGAAAGATGATAAAATTGTTTATATTTAAATTCTCATTTAATCTTATAATAGTTTTCTCGTATACATGACTAGTGATGTTCTATAAATATGCATAAAAAATAGAAATATGACGATTAATACTAAAGGGTATTATAGGTAAATTATTGTAAAAAATAGATTATTTAAAGTAAGTATACATTTAACTTAAGATTGCCTAAAATATTATTTAAAAAAATAATTATTGTAAAAAATAGATTATTTAAAAACATATTCCAATTAAAGGAATTTTATACTTGGAATTTTATAGTAATAAGGAATTAATTATTTAGGTCCTTTTTCATTCCTCTCGTAGTCCAAGAAAAGAAAAAGGTGCTAAATTATAACAAATGGATTGCCCTTTGGAATATGGGTTAAAAAATAAATAACCGGTTCAGAACTATATTTGTTTTAAAAAACTTTAACCAATCTGAATAAATAAAAATGATTAACCAACCCATTTGGTTCCAATTAATATGGTTTAACCCAACAGTTAACTAATTATATTGTCAAGTCTAGTTAAAACCATCACAAAAGGACTTTTATAATTAAGTATACGACTAAAGTCATCACAAAAACTTTTCATGATGGCTAGCTTTTTGAATTTCTTATAATGGGTATATATAGGCCATCAAAAATAATAATTTTTATGATATATTTATATAGTGATATGTGGGCCCAAGTGTAAAATTAAGGTTCATATGACCTAATTGAATTAAATGCACAATTAGAGTTCCACGGCCTCATTAAATGTGCAAATTAGGATTCGCATAACCTAATGGAATGAAGACAGAAAAGCCGGAAATAAATATGCGAGACCCGAAAGAAGCCTCCACGGCTCCTGAGGCAGAAGGCTCGTGGAGGCAGCTCATTTTGGGAATTGATTTAAGGATTGGATTGGTGGCTAGAAGGACAGGACGATCTGGGCATTACTCTAATGATTAAAGGGTATTTCTGGAATTTCCCTTAAAGCATGTGCCTGACACATGACTACTTTTCAGAGAACCCTATAAATATCCCTTCCATTCCATTGGGAAGGGGACCTCTCTTCAGACGCAAGACTTGGACTCTTGAAAGATCGAAGGACCTAGGCATTCTCTCTCAACACTCAAGAAGACTCTTGGAATCCCAATAACCCTAACAAGGTTTTCGGATTCTAGGAGTGGAAGGACTTAAAAAGAAGGGTCTTAAAATCCCAATAACCTTAACACGATTTTTAGTTTCTAGGAGTTCTGCCACGCATCATTGGAGTAATCACCCACCTGTCGTTCTCCCTTCTTCAATCAATCAATCAATTTCGTGCTCTTCGTGGATTTCTCTCCTCCTCAGCCAACACGAAACCCTAATCCTAACAAGGTACGATTTTCTTACCCACATTTCTTTGGCGACTCTGCTGGGGAGGTGTAGAATCCGTGAAGGGTATGCCCACAACTCGAAATGGGAGAATTACATGCAGGAAGAGCTTCACCAATAAATAGCATTACCTCACCGAATCCAATTCCAAGGCAAGCAAATCAAGCTTTCCTAGGCGTGAATCTAGATCTCGATCAACCCATCCTGGAAGATGCCTTAGGAGGAAGTTCAACATCACCATACATGGCTGATCAACAACCAACGAATGTCAAGCAGACAGGCGCAGGAAGGCAAGGCGAGGAAGAAAGTAGAGAGCGGACAAATGTTGTGCAACTGGAGATGCTCAAGGCATTAAAGGAATCACGGGAAAGACAAGTGATGATGATGGATATGATGCTGGAGATGCAGAGGAAGCAAGAGGAAATAGGAAATTTCTGCTAGCAGTTGATGCAGATCCCCGCTTTCAAGGCCATGTTCCCAGACAATCACAAAAAAAACAAGCAGGAGTAGAGGGCAACAACAACGATAGCAACAATAAGGAGAATCAGATTGCACCTCCATTAACGGAGAATCAGTTCATTCCAATCATCCATTTGGAACCTCAAAACAGTGGTGACGTGCCACAACCTAGACTGGAAGTCAGCCAACCTTAGACAAACGTCATTCTGACTACAATCCCCGCATTTTCACAAGTGCAGATACCAACCATCCCAAGCCTCATCCAACGAACCATCCACAAGCACAACCGATACCGAATTTTTATGATGTCAGTGTACATCAACCAATTTTTATACCATACACACGGCCATTACCGCTATATATCACAACACCATAGTGAGTCCATACCACGAGCCAATATGTGACAAAGGATGATATGATCGATGTGATCAATCAACTTTACAGGCAGACATCCCGACCTTCGGAGTTAGACTTTAATCCACCTTACCCGGCACATTTGGAGATAACCTTACTCGGCATGGTATATCGAGCATTCCCCGCAATTTCCAAAATATAATGGGGAGAAATGAAATACCAGGGAACACATTACCAGGTTCCTGGAGTCGATGTCTCCATAGTTAAGATGTGATGAAATGAACAATCACAATTTGTTAATGAGGGAATTCAACAAGACTTTGATAAATAATGCCTTTAGTTGGTACTACAACTTGGAGAAGAGATCGATCCATGATTGGGATGATCTAAAATTATAATTTTTTAAGAAATTTTTCTATGTACAGAAACAGGTAACCATCATAGAGCTCATGCGATTCAAGCAGAAGCCAAACGGAGAGATGTAAAATTACGTGGATAGGTTTAGGGCCCAAGCACAGAAGTGTGCAGAGCCAATTGAAGAAAAGAACTTGGTTAGCATATGCAACAATGTTGCTTTAGACGCCTTCAAGCCCCACCTCATTACCAAAGCCTGTGATTTATTTACGACCCTCTCATCTTTTGCACAAGACTTGGGAGGAATCATGACATTGCCCACCAGCCATGCGATGGTTACATGGATAGGCAAGAGGACAGTAACTATGATTTTGGCGGATTCTCAATCAAAACCACAAGGGGGAAGGAGAAGAATGAGAAATTTGAGCGAAGCAGAGAAAAATAGGGGGACAAGTATACCAGAATGCTAGTTCTGGAGGCTATCACACGCAGAGAGGAGGCATTAGGGAGCCTATACGAACAATGGGTTGAGCACGAAGTGGTGAAGCCTCCAAGGCCCCGGTTTGTTATAACGGAAGAGATAAAAAGAAGACCGAACTTCTATGTATACCACCAATACGCAGGACATTCCAATATGGACTGTTGCAGTTTGTGGAGGATATATCATGAGAAGCTGGCAGCCGGGGAGATTGAACTAAGAAAAGAAACATGCAACACTATCACCCAGGGTGCAGTCCCAGAAATCAAGAACTCAAATACTGGCTCTACCATCAAAATAACTCTGAACTACAGATACAAGAGTTGATGAATTAAAAATCCACCCAAGATAGTGGTCCACCAAAAATGGTGGTTCAAGTCATCAAGAGTATCCCTTGCCAAGTAATTAGATGACCAAGGAAGGAGGCACAAGAATTGACAAAATAAAAAAAAAAAAAATCCACCCAAGATGGTGGTCCACTCTAAATGGTGGTCAAGTCCTCATAGATTGCACTTGCCAAAAAATTGGATGACCCAAGTGATGAGGTACCCGATTTAAAGTCTATGTAAACTGCATTTGCCAAGAAATTGGATGACCCAAGTGACGAGACACCCGATTTCAAGCCCTCGTATATCGCACTTGCCAAGAAATTAGACGACCCAAGTGACGAGACACCCGAGTGTTACACTTTATCATTAAAAGTGAATGAGGCACCTAACTATAAGTCTTCAGACCTAAAAAGTTATACTTTTAACTTCAAAAGTAATCGAGGCACCTGACTATAAGTCCTTGTAAGTTATACTTACACCTTCAAAAGTAATCAAGGCACCAGACTAACAGCCCTCGGAAGTTACACTTTCAACTTCAAAAGTGATTGAGGCACCTGAGTATAAGCCCTCAACCCCAAAAGTTACACTTTATCTCTAAAAGTGATGAACGTTACGCTTTTTTTGATAAAAGAAAGATTTATTATATGAAACATTATGCTTTTCGTTAAAAGCAATCTAATTATCAATGAATTGACAAACTTTCACTTATATTTGAATGTTTTCCTGATCTCTTAAAAAAAAAGTATAAATTCAAGTGTTGGTTTGTAGAAAATATATATACATGTTTTTTTTAACAAAATTCATGTTTACTTGTTTATAATACCTATTGTTGTCTTGGAGTATTAATTTGGAAAACTTAAGATCCAATGTTAAATATTGAGTTTTAAGGAATCGTTCAAATTAAAGGCAATCAATAAGGATAAAAAAACTACAAGTTGATTAATGAAATATATGCACATGAATTTTCTGATTTTATGATACAGGAAATAGAAAAAAAACTACAAATTAAAAGTTCATGATTTAAAGGTCATGACCTGTCGAACTGAGGAGAGGAGAATAGCTAAAGCCTCCAAGTCGACAATAGTGGAGCCTCGAGCCTTCGTATTTGAGGCTATCAAGCTTTCAAGGTCTTGGGCAGCTGAACTAATTTCTCAAAAGCTTGGTCTTCAATTTATCCATGACATCTTGAAGCTCCTAAAACTCTACATAAAATAAGTCATTCTCATTATGACATTAAGTGACTTCCGAATAAAATACAACAACATGATTGGAAATAAAGAGATCCAATCTAACATAGAAGGGAGATATGTATGTCAAATGAGAGTTAGGAGAGGCCACGTAAGACGGAAGGCCATTCAACCCACCAAAAGTACTATCCACAATACCCTCCCGAGCAACCACCAACTCTGCAGAATCCTCCTTAGGAGGATGAACATCAGCTATAGTCTTAGAAAAATTCCGCCTCAAAGAAGCAGGAGTCTCAAAACTATCATGTGGAGAAGTTGTAAAAAGGCGTAAAGAGAGCGCTAGCTGCATCACCCACAGCATGTCATCCGAGCTTACATCAGACAAAGAATCATTAGCATCAAGATTGGCACAATCAGCATGTGGTGAAGAAGACTCGATACCCGCTTCCCCATTTGCGATACTCGCAAAAGAGCCCAATGGTGTGACGCCCCCAAAATAGGTATACATCACCCATCTTGAGTCGCCAAATACATGGTAAAAAATTCAAATACAACTTAATTATACAACAGTCGTGTAAAATACGACAAAACATATGTTGTGAGTTTTAATACAAATATTATCATCTAGACAATATCCACACTCAATTGAGTCCTCATTACATTTATTATCACACTATTTAATAGAATAGTGAGGACTACTAATGCTATTATCTGGACCGTCACTCTATTCCCCGACTAGTCCCTGCTACGTTCTCATTTCCTGAAGAGAACAATGAAATTAAAAGGGTGAGCTCAACTAGCCCAGTAAGAAATATTATGACTAAGATAATACGTAATAAATTATCGTTAGCCTTCAACAATGTTAAACCGATACAATATAACAAACATCAAGTTTAATCTGCAATAAACAAGCGATCCATTAAAAGAGTCAAGTAAAGAATAAAATCTACTATCTTTTATGATTTAAAAAGGTTTTTTATCACTTTTATCGCTGAGACTCAGCTTAATAAATAATCCACATCATCCCTACACTACGGCCAAGGATAATCATTAGTATCACGACCACAAATTATCCATGCACTACGAGCCAAGGATATTCGTGTATTCATCAATGGTTATGATCATGTCAACAACTGTCCATCAATGCACTACGGGCCAATAAGGACTTTTACCACATCATTTGTAACATTACGGTCATGATTATACCGAATAATTCCTGGTCATAATCATACCAAGTCCATCTATGCACTACAGGCCACAGATGACTTTCAACATAATATAAACATGAGGATGATGACAATGATATAAGAATTCAATAAAACAAGTTCAAAAATTAATTTATCCATGAATTAATAACATCCAAATTGTCAACATGATACTTCTTTGTAGAGTAAAATTCAAGAATGCTCAGAAGAATATTTCCATGAAAAGATATTGGATGAAGCGCAAATATCAAGGATATTCCACTAATTTCATAGAGTATAGAAGTCAAAACTTTAACCAACTGAGTATAATAAAGAATGGAATAACAAAAGAAATCACCAGGCATGCGATAGACCGCACAGACAGGTTATTCCAACAGAATAATAAATAACGGAACCAGCAGGTCAGGAAAAATTCGCACCGACAAGATGTTCCAATAGAATAATAAATAACAGAACCAGGTCATGCGTAAACGCACAGACAGGATGTTCCAACATAATAATAAAGAATGGAATAACATAAGAATTTCACCATGTATGTGGTACTTCTCATAGACAGGTTATTATAACATAATGATAAAGAATGGAATAACAGAAGAATTTCACCAAGTATAGGGTGAAACAGATACATCTGAGTTATTCAACGAATATAAAAAATGGAATAACAGAAGTTCTCTTCATGAATACAAAAGAAATAATACCCCTTACCTTAGAACAAACTGGATATAGGAGTAGTGAAGTAGCAGAATACTTTTTTTTCTCTATAGTTTCTCTCTCTAGACTTTCAGTGAATTCGTAAGAAATAATGAAGGAAAGAGCTTCTATTTATAAGAGAATGGACTGAATAGTAACTAATTCCTAAAGGGTCCAGATTGATTTACTTTTAAACGGACGGTCCAGATTGGTTTACTATAAAATATTCTAATAAAACAAAATCTTTTAAATAAAATATAATATATTCTATTTATAATCTAATAAAACGAATAACTTTATAAAAGTATTTTGTTTTATATAAAAAAGATTTTACTATGCAAACACTATCAGAACCTTATACAAATATTATGCGTAATAAAATATAATATATTCTATTTATAGTCTAATAAAACGAATAACTTTATAAAAAGTATTCTATTTTATATAAAAAGATTTTACTATCAAATACTATGCAATATTTATGCAAACACTATGCATAATAAAATATAATATATTCTATTTATAGTCTAATAAAATGAATAACTTTATAAAAGTATTCTGTTTTATATAAAAAAAAAATTTGTTTTATTACATTAATAATACTAATAAAACAAAACTTCATCATCATTATTATAATTCACACTATTAATCGACCAGGTCGTTCCAAGGAAAGAGGGGGCTTTCCAATAAGAATTTCTCCCTATTGGCGCGTAATTAGGTGACAAAACCTCTCCTTAGTAGAACTTCTAGACATCGTTAATATTGCAAATAATAATATTAATAACTCTGTCATCTCGATCAATTATTGATTTAATAATATATAAAATATCGACAATAATTGAATCAATTAACGTGAGATACTATGCAACAATTACTGAAGCAATAATTGAACAAAACTAAGTGTCTTCTCACGTAAGCATCAATAATCAATACTGGTGTCTTCTACTATGCAACCACAGCGTATTTACATTTTTAACACGGGGTGTTTCAACAGTTAACGATAAAACTTCCGCCGTTATTTTCATAAAATATTTTTGTCATTTTCTCAATCCGACAATAATTCTATTATGGGGTCCACCAATGATTGTGTCATCGTACGAATATTCCTCGACCAATCGAATATTATATATCAACTTGCGTACTTTGCAAAATTTATAAATATTACCCACAACTATAACATTATATCAAATTCATTCCATAATATTCAAAAATGATAATTATAGAAAATTCATCTTTATTCATAAAAGTTGGCGTCTTACAAATGGGATTAGATCGAAGATTTTCAAAATATCCAAATAGAGCTCCTCTAAGGCTCGCCCTTTTAGGGTTTGCTCCCCTAGAGGTTCTCTCTCCTAGGACTTTCATTTTCAAGGCTTGCAAAACATCAAGTCCCGCGAAGTGTTCAGAAATTCGAATCAAGACTTCAGCACTTAAAATATTTTGCGCAATCATCTCACCAAAGGCGTAACTCACGCGTAGGGAACAAAATGCTTACTGGTAGATGATATAGACATCCTCCAGTGTAGAGGTGCATTCCCCTCCAGGCAGTAACGAATGTGTAAGTAGAGGAGCACCATCATGAGATCAATACAGTAAGGGCGTTATGGTCCTGTTGGATACATAGGTCTCTGCATAGTTAAACACAACAAAAGATGCCCGCACTCTTGAGTATATCCACGTAATCAGTGTTTCCAAGGATCTCGTCGGTCCAATCATGCCATCCTTGAAGGCGACCAGATGTATCAAACAAGAAGCGAAGGGGACTGAAAGGGTATTCTTGCTTCTCTATGCATATGCGGGGAATGCGATAAGAATGGGGAAAGTCATCCCAACCTCCACAAGCCGCTGCATATAGAAATAAGCCTTTCTTCTCTGGTGGAGGAAGAGTTCACTACTACAAAACAGTAAATAGACAACGCTTAAAAGACAACGTTTTTTATGAAAACGTTATGGTATTTTTTTTACAACACTTTTTAATAAAACGTTGTAAATACATATGAAAAAATGTTATGTATTTTATAAGGGTAATTTTTGGTTTTAAATAGATAACGTTTTTAAAAACAAAACGTTATCTATTTACAAAAACACGGAGCATAAATAAAAATACGGAGCTTAAATTTTGAAATTAGAAGAAGGACGATAGTTTAGATCTACTTTCTTCTCTCTTGCAGCAGCTCAAATTCACGCTCTTAGAGCAAACCATATCTTTTCTCGCTCAAACAATCTAACCCTTCGTTTCTTCCTCTCATTTTTCTCTCCCATTTTCTCTCTCCAGTAGCAGCGGCCACAAACCTTCCTCCTTTCACTCCTCTTTTCGGCAACCTCATACCTTCGTCGCTCCCTCGCCAGTGACCTCCTCCTCTTCCCCCTCCTTTATCTATCTCTCTCTTGCTCTCTTACAGTAGATCAATAGTCACCTCGGATTCCGAGACTTCAGCCTCGTCCGCCAGATCGGTAGTGGCGACATTGGAAAAGTGTACCTCTGCCATCTCCGGAGCGACAAGAGCTGCTATTACGCCATAAAAGTGGTGAACAAGGAAGTTTTAGCTCTGAAAAGGAAGCTCCAAAGAGCTGAAACAGAGACTCTTCATACCAAATTCGAAGCATCACACTTTTTCAGCGTTGTAATGGAGTTTTGCCACGGCGGCGATTTGCATTCTCTCCGCCATAAACAATCACACAAACGCTTCTCTATCAGATCCTCAAGGTAAAAAATTCTAGTAAAAAGCTGTTAGTTTTTCTTCTTAGTCATATATTGATGGGAACTGGAAACAGAAAAGTAACAAACATCCTGAAATTATGTCATTAGAAAGTAGTTTTCCTTTGGATAGAATTTCCATTTTCTTTTGTTTGTTTCCCTTTATTAGAAGAGGACCACAGATATATTTCTTTACTGCCAATTTCTGTTCTCTTCAAAAAATGAGAAGACCGTGATTTTTCTGTCAATATATTTTGTCGACAGTAAAAATTTATCTAAGCTAGCTGCAAATTCCTAACTCCTAAGGAAAGGTTTCCAAATTTTTTCCTTGTTTGGGTAAAACTCTCTTTTTTTCCATTGAAATTGGAAGTGGAAATTTGGGTCTGTTTAACTCCTTAGAAAATGAAAGAAAACAGAGAGCCATTTTATAATTGTTAAAGAATATTGTCCTTTTTTTTTAATTTTTGAATATTGAGAAGCTCCTCAACTCGGAACACACTGAGAAAGCAAATTTATCCATGGCAGCTTGCAGGGCTCTTTCACAAGCAATTCAGTCCTCAGGTATTATTGCTTTATTTTTGTTTAGTTTCTTGTACTTTTACTGTTTGGTAGATGGAGTTCAGGTCAATGTAAGATTTTTTAGGTGACATGTTTTCAACCATTTGAATTTGTTTGATTTGCAGGTCATTATTTTGTGACATTGTTGCCAAAAGTATTATATTGTCTATCAACAAAGTTTGTGTCATCCAGAAGTCATGAATGCTACATCAAAACAGGTTAGATGTTGCCTTAAGACAAATTTCTCCAAATTGTTCACACTTGTAATCAAATTTACTCAGCATAGGGCAGTAATTAGTTTTGTTGCATATTCTTGTATACAACTATCAAATGTTTGTCAAAGCCTATAGAAATCATAGAAAGTCAGGTTGTTGTTTGTTTATCTTACCAAGTAGTTTTAGTTTCTACTTTAACTTTTTTCTTTTTCTTCCCCCCACTTTAGCTCTGAATTACTTCATTGACTGAAGTTTTGTGGTTGTGTTTACTTGTAGTTGCTATCCCTTAAAAGCTTTCATGTAAGACTGATGAGTATTGTGCTGGATGTGGATGTTGAACCTACCACCACTCCATGGGATTCTGCTAAGGAAAAAATTGTATTGCTTTTTTAACCATCTTCTCACAATTGCTTGATTATAATACAAATACTGGATATCTTCAGTGCACCTTTTGGTGTGCTTGAGAAAGTGAAACTTATTGCAATTTTTGAACAGAAATCTTGAACTCGTTTGTTAACCCTTTGAGATTGTGGATGTTTCAATTTCTTTAGGCACATCAAAAGTGTTCAACAATATTTGCTTATTACGCTATGTTGGTTGTGTAATGCTTGATGCTATTTTCTCTGGCGGGTTAAGCTTTCTTAGAGAACTGTTATATCTGTGGGGATAGCTCACACTGAGGTTACATTTTGGCACATTGTTTCATATAATGTTGTCACCACCTCGAAGATAGCTGGAATTGAAACGATCTATAATTTGCCATTCTGATTTAGCCTAAAATGATTATTGTCTAGTGGGAGCACTCCCCCTCTGTAATCATTGGTTGGGGAAATCTTTTATCTTTCTGTGTGCTTATAATAACATTTTATTTTTGTTATGCAAACATATATTTATAAGTTTTTTGCACAGGTTTTTGATGAAGACATTGGGCAAGACAAGCGATAGGGTACTGCTAAGTTACCGTTACTTGAGCTGGAACCTGAGACCACAAAAGAGATTCAATTGAGACTGCTACCATCACTTGATATGCTTAAGATAAAGGATAAAAAGGACATGGTAACTCATGTTACGTTTAAGGTACATATCAAAAATATTTTTAGGCGTCGTCATTAATATATTTTCTCACTAATTGTTCCCTCCCTTTGTTCTTAATTATGTCAACTTCTGGTGCTGAGGTAACCGTCGCATCTGTTGAGCAGGAGCTGGAGATTGAAGCTTCTCGTGGCACTAGACTTGTTGCTGATACATCCATATTATCATGTTCAGTAACCGTCGCATCTGCTTGATGCAGTCACATTATCATGCTTAGGTAGTAGCTTAATTTTATGGATAGCTAGTTTGGTTTATTTTATGGATGCATGTAATCAAATTTACAATTCAATATAGTAGTAATTTATATTAAAAAGTGAATTTGAGATGCATATATAGATACATTTTGGTATGTATTTTGTGGATGTAGTAATTTGAAACTATAAACGAATGGTATTATTGGGATGTATTTTGAATGGTTGATACATTTTGGTTATATATCATGGCATTAGCATATTCCAGGTGCATTGGTAATATAGGTGAACCACATCCTTTTTTTTCTTTTTTCTTTTTTATCTACAACATTTAAAAAACGTTGTCTGATATACTAAACAACATTTTATCCAAAAAACGTTGTGGAATTATACCTTCTACAACGTTTTTAAGCATCTGCTAATTTTATAAAAATAAATCTACAACGTTTTTTTCTAAAAAATAATATGTATTGTGCTTAACTACAACGTTTTAAAAACGTTGTGTAAGGGTGTCAAATAGATAATACCCTTAACCACGACGTTTTTCTGACAGAAACCACAACGTTTTTTCTGCATTGTCTATTTACTGTTTTGTAGTAGTGGTTGTACGGTCATAAGTCTGCAATCGGCTCTAAAAGGCGTCGAAAAGACCAAAAGAGTGGAGCCCTTCCCAATCATTGAGAAAGCGGGGGTCTTTGATTGTTCCGTATGTCTGCAGAATATTCAATGGGGAGGGCCTGCAAGAAAAAAGAATTCAGCATAAGGGATCTAAAGAGTAAGGAAATGAGGCATTTGAACTTGAAGTGTTCACCATGACAAAGAGGAAAGTCTGAGATTTAAGCTTCAAAATACCTGAAAAGAAGAATAAACAATGTCAAAAATGTAAGACCCCAACTTATTATTAATGAAATTTAATTTTCTCTATATATTATTTTAAAATAGTAATGGTTGATTTGATTAATGTGGATAGTTAGGGGTAAAATCTGCAAATACTTGAAAATAAGCAAGTGGTTATAAAATATTCATTGTTGTCCGAGGGAATATTAGTTTTGGTGCGTGGAATATTAAATCTTTGTCGGGGAATATTAAATGCGACCAAGTATGACCATGTAATGGGCCCCCATGTGAGCGATTGGATGAAGAAAGCAGCAAATATAAGTGGTTTAAAAATAACAGGCGTAGTTATTACAGATTATCTTTGTTAAAATACCGGTGGTTAAAATACGATGTAGCTACGGTATTGCACCAATTATTGATTCTTACGTGAAGGCACTACTTTCGATAATGGTTACGATAATTCTTTATTCGATTATTTTATTGAGTTAATAATTGTTGCGTTGATATTTTATATTCTTTGTTGTTTGATAATTGTCATTACTGCGGTATTTCTCATTATCGTAGCAATAATTCATATTATCTGAATAATATTATTAGATAACATTATTGGCGATGTCTAGAAAGTTACATCTGGAGAGGTTTGGTCACCTAATTAATTGCGCAATAAAGAAGAAATTCTTATTGGAAAGCCCTACTTTCTGAGGAACTGCACAGTTGTCGATATTGTGATTACGTAATATTATTTGTGAATAATTAATTATTGATTCATATGATGAGGAAAATATTGATTTTATGTGGATATAGATGGAGAAAAATTTTAATGTGACAATTGTTGAAAATTGAAATTTTATCTTTTTACGATAAAATAATTCATTTAAATATATTATTATATTTTAATAATATAATAATGGTGATATTTTTACAACGAATGTGGGATATATGAGTATCTGAGGAGGAAGAGTATTTTTGTTGCAATAAATGTTTAAAACATGTTAAACATGTCGGTGGACCCCATTTATTGGTAGAAATTTGATTATAGCACATAAAATCGTCCAGTTTGTGGATTTGATCAATTTCTGTTTTGAATTTGGAAAAACTTTCTTCTGTAAAGTTGTAGAAATTGAATTTCCTATAAAAACTCGCGAGATTCGAATTTTTTCTGATGAAAGGGCTATTTATTATGAATTATTAAAGTTAGAAGCTCAAAATAATTGATTTTGGAAGTTTAAAATATTTAAAATTAGAAAAACGTTTTTCTTACTTTTTCTAGAATGTGGCATGTGTTTGATAGCTGAAATCAGATTCTAGGCATCGTAGAAAATTTATATAATTATATTATTAATTTATTAAATTTTACTGCTTTGGTGATTCTAGCGATTTCTATAAATAGGGTCTTGGGTTAGAATTGAAAATCACACGAGAAGCTGAAGTTTTCTCTCTCTATATTATCGGCGTATTCTTGTGAGTATTTTGAGTATACTTTGAGTATTGTTTGTGGTCTGAAGTTCAAAGACCTTATATCCAGGTATTCCAAATTTAAAATCTTAATCTTTCGAGGTAAGGGATGTTATTTTCTTCTCGAATGATATTATTTCTTGATATCATTATCTTTGAAATATTAGTTGGAACTTTTTATCAAATTTGGAACTTTTTCATATCGGGGTTCTTATTAATGAATTCTTATTCATGAGTTCTTATTCACGAATCTTATTAAGTAAGCGTGAAGATGTTTTTTGTGGAATTTCTATCTTTTGGTGTCAGATTCTTATTCACGTATCGGCACTATTCAAATATCTGACACTATTCATAGAAAAATGAAAATTTTTCTTTTAGTCCAAAATATCTATTACGGATACTAGCTTTGATTGTATCCATATTTTGATCATTTTGAATTTTACACCACTTTGTGATTATTTTTGA
Organism: Panax quinquefolius; assembly: GCA_020205615.1. NCBI lineage: Eukaryota > Viridiplantae > Streptophyta > Magnoliopsida > Apiales > Araliaceae > Panax > Panax quinquefolius. The sequence continues at coordinate 4,414,261 of CM035155.1, read as the reverse complement.
GGTATTTTTTGAATGTGGATAAAACAAAGTCTGAATCCTTAATCCTTAATCCTTGTCATTTTGTTTCCTTTGGATTCGTTTCTTTAAAAATATTTTCATCATCTTGAGTCTAAATGATGATATTATGGAATATCTTTGGCTTTGTAGTGCAGATGAATGATTTCTGAAGAATATCTTTGGTAGTAGTCTGCAGATGAGCAGTGTTTAGATGAACATGACCAAGTGATGAATATCTTTGGCACATAGTGCAAAGATGAATATTTGATTCGGATGTATATTGATTGATGTTACGAGGGATAAAAGATGAGCGATGAACTTTTAAATTCATACATTGAAGATAGTAGTTTCCATTCTACTTAACTCTTACAATGAATTATTATTTCCATTGCGAATATTGATTTAAAATTTGTTGTCTATTGTATTCTATTAGATTTTCCTTGTTAAAGACTAACGGTAATTTGTTGTATATTATCTTAGTCGTAATATTCTTTCTTGGGCTAGTTGAGCTCACCTTTTTCCTTTTGTTCCATTTTTTCTTCTCGGGAGGCGAGAATATAGTGAGTCTGAGTCGGGGTATGGAATGAAGGTTTTAGAAAAATTGTTTAGTAGTCCTCACCATTTTGTAAAATAATGTATCGATAAATGATGAGGATTTATGTGAGTATAGATATTATACAGAAGATAATATTTGTATTGAAACTCACAGTTTCTTGTTGTAATAATAAAGTTGTAGTTGTTTACATACCGTATATTGACAATTTCGGAATAGGTGATGTATACTATATTTTGGGGCGTCACGGTTAGTATCGAGCCGTAAATAAAACCCCAAAACCTTGAGAGCCTCTCATTGGTGACTTCTGTTGATGTGGGATGCTGCAAAAGCCGGACTCTCAAGTAGGGACAAAACTTCTGGTCCAAACTCTGAGGGGCCAAAAGCTTCTGGTAAACTATAGAATTTTTTAAGGATGAAGGAACAACCCTAGGTGGTAAAGCTAAAAATTGAACTTTCACGTAGGAAGTTAAAGGTGTGAAGTGCAAGGACCCCATCAAGCGCCTAGAAAGTTAATTGGTTTTTCTAATAAATTTTTAAACATGCGAATTTAAAATATTTCATAGAAATAGCACCAATCTCGATGATAATATTAACTGACTAGATAAAGTTTTCAATGAGACTCATTTCTGATACAAATAGAGTAGGAACCCGCAGGCATGTTTAATCTTTAAACAGTTATTAGAACAAAATCAATTTGAAATGGTAATCTTTCTTATCGCTCGATGGAAAATGGGCGTGAATTAGGAGCCATTGAATATTCTCACAAAGAAAATATTTCAATACAAAGTGAATTCTTTGGCGAACAAATGAAAAAATATAACTAGGAAGAAATATTCAAGTAATTTATGAATTTCACTAGAACTATCCACATTAATCAAATCAACCCTTACTATTTTAAAAATAATAAATAGAGAAAATTAAATTTCATTAATAATAAGTTGGGGTCTTACAACCTCCCTCCTTATGAAATTTAGTCCTCGAAATTAACGTGACGTACACTGTGTTTGAAAAGGTGAGGATACCTCGCTTTCATTTCCGCTTTCAATTCCCAGTCATTTCCTCTATAACATGATTCCTCCACAAAACTTTAACTTGTGGTATGACCTTTCTTGGCGTAGGACATGCTCCTTCCTATCCAAAATCTTGTGGTACCTCCTCATCATACGTTAAGTCTTGGCTATCTCGTCCGGTTCTAACTTCTATAACGTGGTTCGGTCTTTCACATATTTATGAAGTATAGATATGTGAAACACATTATGAACACGAGACATACTCGAGCTAACGCGAGTCTATAGGCTACATTTCCTACTTGGTCAAGAATTTGAAATGGACCAATAAATGCGTGGATTGAGCTTTCCTCTCTTCCCAAATCTTGTAACTCCCTTCCATGGAGCAACTCACAATAATACATGATCCCCACACACTAAATTCCACGTCCTTTCGATGAAGATCCGCATAACTCTTTTGTGTCGATCTTGTGCGCTTTGTATCGTTGTCGAATCATTTGGATCTTTTTCCAGAGTCATACGTACTCAACTCGGGTCCCAACAATTGTTGCTTCACCCACCTCGTCCCCAACATATCTTGGAGAGCGACACTTTTGTCCATATAATGCTTCAAATGGAGCTACACCTATACTTTCACGATAATCATTTGTTGTAGGAGAATTCCACCAATGGTAAATACTTATCCCAACCGCCTTTGAAGTCTAGGACACGAGTCTTAATAAATCTTCAAGAGTTTGAATAGTCCTTTCGATTGTCCGTCCGCTTTGAGGATGGTATGCGAAGAAGCCCCAAATCGTAAATCCGTGCCCATAGCTTTTTGCAAGCTAACCCAAAATCTTGAAGTGAATCTTGGGTCACGATCCAAAACTATGGATACTGGGCATGCCATACAACCTCACAATCTCATTCACATACATACTAGCAAGTCGTTCAAGTGAATAAGTCTCCGTGTCGACAAGAAATGAAGCGGACTTGGTTAATCTATCAACAATAACCCAAATAGCATTGATGCCTCGAGAAACCGTAGGAAGACCAAATGCTTGAAATCCATGGTAATGTGTTCCCACTTCCATTTCGGAATCTCAAGTGGTTGCAACGGACCCTTAGGTACCGGATGTTTCGCCTTTACACGTTGACAAGTTAAACACATTGAGATAAACTTTGCAATCTCTCTCATATTTGTTCCACCAAAATGTATGTCGAAGATCACGATACATTTTAGTACTTCGAGATGGATTGCAAATGGTGTATTGTGTGCCTCCATCATAATCTTGTACTTCAAATCGAGTCGTTAGGAACACAAAGTCTAGAGTGGACTCAAGTATTCTTTCTTCATCAATTCTACGCTTAGGAATAGCTCCTTCTTGTACTTTCTTCTTCATCATACGCATCACTCCGGTTGGGTGGCTTGAGCAACCTTAACTTTTTCTATTAAAGTTGGCTCTCTGTCGTATACTTGACTTCATCGCACTCGTTCTCGTATGATCTTCTACTCAACGCGCCCAATACCACGTTCGCTTTTCAAGATGGTATTGAATAGTGTGGTCGTAGTCTTTCAATAGCTCAAGCCAACGTCATTGCTTGCGTGTTGAGTTCTTTTTGAGTGAAGAAATATTTAAGGCTTTTATGGTGCGAATATATCTCCACTTTCTCCCATATATAGATAGTGCCTCCATATCTTTAAGCGGCTTAACGCATTGCGCTTGACTCTAGATCATGAGTAGGATAATTCCTCTCATACTCTTTAGTTGTCATGAGGCATAGGCTATGACTTTTTTCCACATTGCATGAGAACACATCCTAACCCTTTGCACAAGCATCATTTGTAGATAACAAATCCATCCGAACCGAGATGGTATTATTAGAACAGTCTTAGAAATAAGTCTCTCTTAAGCTCTTGAAACTTTTCTCGCAATCTTCGCTCCAAACGAATTTTGTATCCTTCCGAGTTAGTTGAGTTAATGGAGTAGCGATTCGAGAAAACCCTTCCACGAATCTCGATAATAACCAATTAAGCCCAAAAAAGCTACGTGCTTGGTCACCGACTTGGTTGCTCCCACTTTGTATTGCTTCAATCTTCGTCGGATCAACGGATACTCCATGTTTTGACACCACGTGCCCAAGGAATGCTACTTCCTCGGCGAACTCGCATTTCTTCAATTTGGCATATAGTTTGTTTTCTGAAGCCTTTGGAGTACCGAAACTTCAAATGGTGCTCATGATCTTCCACGACTTTTGGAATATATGAGGATGTCATCAATAAAAACAACAACGAATCCGATCCAAATATTCCTTGAATACTCGGTTCATCATATCCATGAAAGCCAGCGAGAGCATTAGTAAATCGAAAGACATGACTAAGAATTCATAATGCCCGTCATCGAGTTCTAAAGGCGATCTTTGGAATATCCTCGGTTCTAATCTTCACCGATGATATCGAGCGAAGATCGATTTTTGAAGAATTGTGCCCTCAGAATCGGTCAAACAAGTCATCAATATGAGGTAGAGGATACCTATTCTTGATGGTGACATGGTTCAATTCCAGATAGTCGTACTGAAGTCGCATACTCCGTCTTTCTTCTTTCTACGAATAAAAGGAGAGCACCCCAAGGAGATATACTTGGGATCGAATGAAACCGATGTCCAACAATTCCACGTAGTTGGACCTTTAACTCTGAAGTTCAATAGAGCCATTCGATATGGGGTTTTAGAAATGGGCTTTGTACCGGGTTCAAGATCAATAAAGAATTCAACTTCACGTTACGGGGGTGACCGGGAAGTTCTTGAAATCGTCGGGAAAGTCAATAACAACAGAATATTATTCAAATTTGGCGTGTCTTTATTCAAATCCATAACATGGGCTAAGAAAGCTTGACATCCGTTTTTCAATAAGCGAATAGCTTTATGATTAGATATGATGATGATTGATTTTAATGGTTTAGTTGCTTGAATTAAATACAACGGGTTGGTTAGGAATATGAAAACTAACAACTAACGAAAACAATCAATTTTGGCATGATGAGTAGTTAACCAATCAATCCCTAAAATCACATCAAAAGCAAGTATCTTTAAAGAGATAAGGTCAATGTGGTAAGGTGATGGTGCCAACTTGAATCAAACAAGATTTATAAGCGAGTGGATGTGATGAAAGTTTCTCTAACGGAGTTTCCACAGATAGGTCAAAGTCTAATTTCTCCGAGTCAAGTTTAAACGTTGAGCACATGCGGAGAGATAAATGAATGGGTAGCACCGGTATCAAGTAAGGTATAAACTTCGCAAGAATTTATAAATAACTTACCCGTGATCACCTCGTTTGGGTTCCTCGCATTATGACCCGATCACAACAAACGCTCTTCCGGAATCGTTGACTTTGACTTTTACTCGGACGATCTTTTGAGTCACCGTCCCCATTGAACTAGGTTTCATTCTTCGTCTGATCTCGAGCGATATGTCATTCCTTTCCACAATTATAGCATACCTTGAACTATTGTGGGCGCTTTGGTGATATGTCCCTCTTTTCCGCATTTGTAGCATATAATGGGTGGTCGTTCTCCTCCCTTAGAACCGATTCTTCTTGACGCAGACCGTCGTCTTCACATGGTCATTGTTAAATCTCCTCTTTTTTAAAATCTCTTCCGACTTCCGCTTCTTCTATTTTCATGGCCATGATTACCACCAGAGTGGTTACCATTTTTGTCGGTCTGCTTTTTCTCCGCTTGGTTATCATTATTACATTGTTCTTATCTCTGAGTGCGATCCTGGTTGTGGTCCTCAGGTTGGCCGTAGTACTCGTTATCTCGCTTTCTAATAATTTAGCCTTGTTTACAACATCCGAATAGAGAGAAAATTTATTAGAAATGAGATCTTGGCGTATCTTAGGGTTTCAAACCTCTAAGAAACATCCAGCGTTATCGTTCCTCATTCTCCACCAAATGAGGTGCAAACACGGATAACTCTGCAAACTTTGCCTCGTCTTTGAGACACCGTCATGTTGTTTTGTTCTAATCGATGAACTCCACTTCCTTCGTATAACCCAACACTTTCGGAAAGTATTTGTCATTAAATAATTCTGAAATGTCTCCCGAGACATCTTTGAGTCTTGGTTTGGATGGAGTACGCTTAATGAGACTCCCACCAAAGAGTGCCGCTTCGCCACTTTAACATAAAGGTGGCGAATGGAACCTTCGTTCTCCTCGTGCATCCCAAGACATCGAATATCTTGGTAATTTGCTTGACCCATGTTTCCGCCTTGATGATCGGATCCGCTTTCACTTAAATTCGTGGTCCCAACTCTTTGAATCGCTTGCATTGTGACAACCGTGAATTGTTATCATTTCCTCCACATTTTTTGAACACGAGTCTCCCTCATCCGATTTTGCATGAACTGCAAAAAGCTTCTAAACATCCCCTCGTTCATCATCTCGCTTTCAAAATGTTGTTGTTCACGGGAGGAACATTGCCCGACTGTGTTACACGTTCTCCTCGTTGGTGAGTACAGAGAGTCTCCACGGTCTCATTTTCATTGTTAATATTCTCGATTCGACATTCTCAAATCATCGTAAAACAAGGGTTAATTAAGGAAATCAATATATCACATAATATCCTTACATCTTGACCAACTAAAAAAATAAGCTTAGTAGAGGACACCTTTAGCGAAGGATTTACTCGTCTCTCCCCTCCCTAGTTCTATTCCCGATCTCCGGGAGATCATATCCCTAAGCTACGATACCAACCGTGGCGCCCCCAAAAAATAGGTATACATCACCTATTACGAGTTGTCAATACATGGTACGTAAACAACTACAACTTTATTATTACAACAATAAAAACGTGAGTTTGAATACAAATATTATCTTCTAGACAATATCTATACTCACATAAATCCTCATCACATTTATTGATACATTATTTTACAAAAATGGTGAGGACTACTAAACAATTCTTTCTAAAACCTTCATTCCATACCCCAACTCGTACTCGCTATATTCTCGCCTCCTGAGAAGAAAAATGGGACAAAAAGGAAAAGGGTGAGCTCAACTAGCCCAGTAAAGAATATTATGACTAAGATAATATACAACAAATTACCGTTAGTCTTTAACGAGGAAAAATCTAATAGAATCTGATATAGACAACAAATTTTAAATCAATATTCGCAGTGAAATAATAATTTATTAGAAGAGTTAAGTAGAGAATGAAACTACTACTATCTTACATGTATGAATTTAGAAGTTCATCGTCTATCTTTTATCCCTCAGAACATCAATCAATATACATCCGGAATCAAATATTCATCTTTGCACTACTGCCAAAGATATTCATCGATTAATCATGTTCATCTAAACACTGCTCATCTTTGCACTACTGACGAAGAGATATTCTTGAAAATCATTCATCTTTGCACTACTGGGCCAAAGATATTCCATAATATCATCATTTAGGGTGAAAGATGATGAAAATATTTTTTAAAAAGCGAATCCAATTGAAACAAAATGACAAGGATTAAGGATTAAGGATTCGTACTTTGTTTTATCCACGTCCAAAAATACCTCAAAAATAATCACGGTGGTGTAAAATTCAAGAATGATCAAAACATGGATCTGATCAAAGCTAGTATCCGAATAGATATTTTGACGAAAAGAAAAATTTTCATTTTTAGATGAATAGTCAGATTCGAAGTGAATAGTCTTGAGTATCGTGAATAATCTTAGTATCGTGAATAGTAACTCGACACCAAAAGATAGAAATTCCACAAAAAATATCTTCACGCTTCAGTGAATAGTACTTTCGTGAATAGAACTCGTGAATAGTAACTCATGAATAGTAACTCGTGAATAGTAACCCATGAATAAGTAACCCCGCATGAAAAAGTTCCAAATTTGATAAAAGTTCCAACCAATATTTCAAAGATAATGATATTGAAGAAATAATATCATTTGAGAAGAAAATAACATCCCTTACCTCGAAAGATTAAATACTTCTAAATTTGGAATAATCTGGATATATAGTCTTTGAAGGAACTTGCATAGTCAAACAATACTCAAAGTATACTCAAAATACTCACAAGAATACGCTCGATAATATAGAGAAAAACTTCAATTTACGGTGTGATTTTCAATTCTAACCCAAGCACCTATTTATAGAAATTGCTTAGAACACCAAAAGCGAAAAATTTAATAAATTAATAATATAATTATATAAATTTCCTACGCATGCCTAGAATTTGATTTCAACCATCAAACACATGCCACATTCTAGAAAAAGTAAGAAAAAACGTTTTTCTAATTTTAAATATTTTAAACTTCCAAAAATCAATTATTTCGGAGATTCGAACTTCAATAATTCATAATAAATAGCCTTTTCATCGAAAAATTCAAATCTAAGGAGTTTTATAGGAAATTCAATTCTCTACAACTTTGCAAAAGAAAGTTTTTCCAAATTCCAAATGAAATTGACCAAAAATCCACAAACCAGGCGATTTTACAGTATAATCAAATTTCATCGATAATAAATGTTGTCCACCCACATGTTTAACATGTTTTAAACATTTATTGCAACAAAAATACTCTTCCTCCTCGTATACTCATATATCCCACATTCGTTGTAAAAATATCACCATTATTATATTATTAAAATATAATAATATATTTAAATGAATTATTTTATCGAGAAAAAGATAAATTTTCAATTTTCAACAATTGTCACATTAAAATTTTTCTCCATCTATATCCACATAAAATTAATATTTTCATCATCATATGAATCAATAATTAATTATTCACAAATAATATTACGAATCACAATATTGATGACCGTGCGGTTTCCGTGGAAAGAGGGGTTTTCCAATAAGAATTTCTTCTTTACGGCGCATGCAATTAGGTGACCAAACCTCTCCTTGAAGCGCGAACTTTCTAGACATTGCCAATAATGTTATCTAATAATATTATTCGGATAATATGAATTATTGCTTCGATAATGAGAAATCTTGTGTAATGACAATTATTGAAACAACAATAGAATATAAAATATCAACGCAACAATTATTAACTCGATAAAATATCTTTGAGCGATAATTCACGTAAACCATTATTGAGTAGTGCCTTCTTCACGTAAGAATCAATAATTGGTGCAATACTGGTAATAACTATTGTGTTTTAACCACGGGGTATTTTAACGATATTACTTGGTAACAACTTCTGCCGATTATTTTTAAACCACTTATATTTGTCGTTTTTTTCATCCAATCGCTTTTAGTTATGGGGCCCACACATGGTCATTTGTCAATTTAATATTTCCGACAAGCGATGCGAATATTCCACGACCAAACGAATATTCCCAACAACAATGAATATTTTATAACCACTTGCTTATTTTGAAGTATTTACGTATTTTACCCTAACTATCCACATTAATCAAATCAACCCTTACTATTTTAAAATAATAAATAGAAAAATTAAATTTCATTAATAATAAGTTGGGGTCTTCTGATTTCTATTGTTATTCCATTCTTTATTATTACATTTGGAATATCCTGTTGGTGCGTATTATGCACGACCTAGTTACATCATTTATTATTCTATTGGAATAACTTTGTCCATGCTGAAGTACCGCATGCATGGTGATTTCATTGTTATTCCATTCTTTATTATTTTTTTGGAACATCCATCGGTGTAATTTACTTTAACTTTGGTTCCGTTATTCATTATTACGTTGAATAACTTTGTCTATCTGCATCGCATGCATGGTGATTTCGTTCTTTATTCCATTCTTTATTATTCATTGAAAATGATGTCGGTGCGTGCATTACGCTGACTTCGGTTCGTCATTTATTAATCTGTTGGAATAACTCGTCATGCGTGCGATATATCGCATGCACAGTGATTTCTTTTGTTATTCCATTCTTTATTATACTCGGTTGGTTAAAATTTTGACTTCTATACTCTATGAAATTAGTGGAATATCCTTGATATTTCGCGCTTTCATCCAAAGATCTTTTCATGGAAATATTCTTCTGAGCATTCTTGAATTTTACTCTACAAAGAAGTATCATGTTGACAATTTGGACGTTATTAGTTCCTGGATAATTTAATTCTTGAACTTGTTTTATTGAATTATTATGTCATTGTCATGGTGAGTTATGTTGGTTATTATGTGAAAACATAAAAGTTTCTTAGAAATCACAAAGCGTTGAAAATCAGATTTTGGTAAAAATGGAAAATGAAATTCAATTGACCATATCTCCTGTTATTTTTGAATTTGTAAGTGTGGTCAAGTTCTAGAGTTAGATCTATGAGTTTTCTAACTTATCAAAGTGGAATCACTGGAAAAGGTGTTGTAGATTTTCGTGTGGACTAATTTTAGCAAAGCACAAAAAACTGAAAAAATAAAAAATAGCTACTGTCCATATTTTTAAAAGGGCATTTTCGGCCACTTAATCTGTGAGAACAATTCCGGCCTTTTGGGACATGAAAATATATGGTATAAAGTACATCCTGTCCAAAAATGAGCTCATTCCGACTAAAAATGAGCAAGTTATGACCATTTCAATATTTAGGTTTTTCCAACGAAAAACGCTATAACCGGAGTTCTATAACTCCGATGACCATGAAATTTAAACATGAAGATCACGTTAACATGTGTAAGATTCTGCCAAGATTTGGGAATTTCTGGAGTTAAACTTGAGGTAGCTAATTTCTTAAGGAATTAATTAGAAATTAATTTTTGAAAAATAGTAAATGAATTTTAAAAATTCTGAGAAAAATATATGTTCATTATGGGACTATATTCTGCTAACTCCCAGAAAAGAAATATTTTTGGGACTGATTTAATATTTTTCATGAAAATGCTCTAATTATGAGTATATGAGTTAAATATGTTATGTAATGTAACAAAATTGGAAAATAAGATTTTATGGCTTGTGAATCCTATATAAGGTATATGCAGATTTTTGATAATGGATTTGATCATTGGAGATGAAATCTGATGAGTATGGCATTCTTTGAATGATTAAATGCATTATTTGGTAAGGTGTAAACAATTAAAATAAATTGTTTATAATTAGAGGTGATTAAAATATTGTTATAATATTAATAATATTAGATTATGAGTTTATTAAGTGATTGATATTAATAAATTGTTTATTGTTTTAGTTTGATTAATGCTTATATCATTGTCATCATCCTTATGCTTATATGGTGATGAAAGTTATCTTTGGCTTACGTGCGAAGATGGACTGTTGTTTATTGAATTATATATCTTTGGCTTACGTGCAAAGATGGATTGTTGATTATTGGTTTTATTGTTGTATATCTTTGGCTTACGTGCAGAGATGGACTTGGTATGATTATGACCAGGGATTATTCGGTATAGTCATGATCATTGATGATTTAATGAATATCCTTGGCCCGTAGTGCAGGAATGATTCGATGATGTGGTTTATTTATTAAGCTGAGTCTCAACGATAAAAATTGATGAAAACTTTTTAAATCATAAAAGATAGTAGATTTTATTCTCTACTTGACTCTTTTAATGGATTGCTTGTTCCGCTGCAGTTAAACTTGATGTCTATTGTATTTTATCAGTTTAACATTGTTGAAGACTAATGATAATTTATTCTGCATTATCTTAGTCATAATATTTCTTACTGGGCTAGTTGAGCTCACCCTTTCCTTCACTGTTCTCTTCAGGAAATGAGAATATAGTTGGGACGAGTCGGAGAACGGAGTAACGGTCCAGATGATAGCATTAGTAGTCCTCACTATATATTCTGTTAAATAGTGTGACAATAAATGTAATGAGGACTCCATTGAGTGTAGATATTGTTTAGATGGCAATATTCTTATTAAAACTCTCAGTTTATGTTTTGTCGTATTTTACATGACAGTTGTATTATTAAGTTGTATTTATATTTTTGTACCATGTATTTGACGACTCAAGATGGGTGATGTATACCTATTTTTGGGGGCGTCACAATTACCCTATTGCTCGTAGGAGTCTGGCATTTTGGTGATGAAGAGAATTTTAAAAGCAAGTCACCTTCAACAATCGAAACGAATTATGGATTATATGATTTGGATTAATGATGAAAAGATTATGATTGAGCATGTACCTTCAAAAAAAAGAATTGAGTCTTGGGTTTGTCAGTGCAAACAATGACTTGGGTTCCTGATGATGGGTTCAAGAAATCAAAGGTCTTCCAATCCAAGGAGCAGTATATTTTTTGGTAACCTCGTGCAAATATTCGTAATGGGAAAAAAAAATCCTTGAACTGTAAGAAAGGTTCGGGATTGGAGGCTCGACTCCTTATTTCTCCATAATAAGATAAGTAAAGACTTTATTTATTTTTTGAAAAAATAAAAATAAAAAAAGATTTTATTTCTAGGAAAAATATGATTTGATAAAAGTAAAAAAATAAAAATAAAAAATCTTATCAAGATCAAATAAAGAAAGATTTGATTTTATTTCCAAAATAAAGAAAGATTTTATTTTATTTCTGAAATGTTATTAAGATTTGATTTTATTTCCAAAATAAAAAATTAAGATTTAATTTGGTAAAAAAGAAAGATTTGGTTTACCAAAAGAAGGATTTTATTAGATTAAATTTAATTTGGTAATATTTGATTATGTTTTCTTGTTTCAATTTCCAAAAATAAATAAATTAAGGAAACAGATATTGGCCAAGCTATGGGAAGATTTTTTGGAGGATTTCTAAGTATGTCTAAGGAAGAGTCCTGCTAGGTTTTGCCTCCCTAGGGTTTAAACTTAGGGTTTGTCTCCCTAAGGTTTCCCTCTTCTAGGACTTTTATTTTCAAGACCTATAAAGTGAAGTCCCGTAAAATCGTTCAAAGGTTTGAAATATTCTTGCACGATCATCTATTTGGCAATGCAACTCTCACGCAGGGGGCAAATGTGGGCCCAAGTGTAAAATTAGGGTTCACATGACCTAATTGAATTAAATGCACAATTAGGGTTCTACGACCTCATTAAATGTGCAAATTAGGATTCACATAACCTAATGGAATGAAGACAGAAAAGCCGGAAATAAATATGCGAGACCCGAAAGAAGCCTGCATTGGTCCCGAGGCAGAAGGCTCGTGAAGGCAGCTCGTTTTGGAAATTGATTAAGGAATTGGATTGTTGACTAGAAGGACAAGACGATCTAGGCATTACTCTAATGATTAAATTGTATTTCTGGAATTTTCCTTAAAGCATGTGCATGGCACATGACTACTTTCCAGAAAATCCTATAAATATCCCTTCCATTTCATTGGGAAGGGGACCTCTCTTCAGACGCATGACTTAGACTCTTGGAAGATTGAAGGACCTGGGCATTCTCTCTCAACACTCAAGAAGTTTTGAAATCCCAATAACCCTAACAAGGTTTCAGGATTCTAGAAGTGAAAGGACTCTAGAAGAAGGCTCTTGGAATCCCAATAACCCTAACACGATTTCCGGATTCTAGGAGTTCTGCCACGCATTATTTGAGTAATCGCCCACCTGTCGTTCTCCTCTCTTCAATCAATCAATCAATTCCGTATTTTTCGTGAATTTCTCTCCTCCTCAGCCAACATGAAACTCTAATCCTAATAAGGTACGATTTTCATGCCCACGTGATATAATATCAATTCCTCAATTAGCTATAAAATGCATGTATGTAAGAATCTCTAAATAAGGATTAGATACGTGCCCATATATAGTTCCTTCCCAAAAAACTCTCAGATCAATGAATAAACAAGCGTTATAAAACAGTTCAAATGGGTTCTATCTTTAGTTTACATTGAAATGACCAAACAGTACTTAAACATTTTAATGCCAACAGAAACAAATTAATTACAAAAAGAAAAAGAAATCTTCTTTCCATTGCTGGTAATTAATCCAAATTATGTCAAGTTAATTATAAGGACTTTGATCTTTTATTAGAAACTTGTGTCCCAAGAAGTTCCTCCAACAAATTATCATCAAAATACTCAAACTCAATAACTTGCCCTAGTTGTCTCTTAAATGTAGTACTTAATCCCATTTCTGAATTCTCTCTAGGAGGTGTTCCACCAATGCTAGTAGAAGTACAATTGATATTCACATTCGAAGACGATGGTAACGATGTCGTTTTCAAAATTAACCCTGGGGTTGCACTCCTATAATGGCCGTCATTTGGGAAGTTGAGAATGGCTTGGTGACCCCTTAAAGAATATGCTGCCCTATCATATGCACGCGCCGCCTCTTCACGGGTTGAAAATGTTCCTAGCCATATACGTGCGCCATTTCTATTGGGATCGCGTATCTCCGCCGCATATTTACCCCAAGGCCGCCGCCGTATGCCACGGTACTTTATCTCTCTCCTTCCCTTATTTTTATCTTCCTTCTCAACTGCCTCCTTCCCTCCTTGATTAATTACTTCCATATTGGATCTGTAGTCGAAGTTGATATTAATTAACCAAGTCTGAAACCCTAAATATATATATAGTAGTATTGAACCCAAGATTTCAAAATATATAGAGGATTGATGGTTTTATATATGTGAGGATGTGTCAGGCTAAATAGTTTAGGTCATAGCTGACGCGCGGTTAGAAAAGAAAAATTCTTTCAGGAAACTTCATTAATAGTACGAGTTAGGCTATATTTATATACAAAGTTGTATATTATACAGTCGAGTTATGGAATGAATTTTTTGAGTTATGGTATTGGTTAATCCGTCATTGCCAGAAATTTCAAAATCGCTATAATGACCTATCGTTATAATCTAAAAAAATCATATCAGAATCGTATTTATTGTGTCTTACACACATTGTGTATATATATTTTTATATATATATATAAATGAGCACAAATGACTTTTAAAAGTATAAATGTACAATATGTAAAAGTGTCATAATTATTTCTTAATTATAGGATAATTTATGTCTTTAATTTTAATATTTTAGTACGTTGATTTTTATATTTTGGAAAACGAAGTTTATATTTTATTTTATTTTTTAACTTTCTTGTTCTACAGTTTGACTGAATTGAGCAAGAAAGGCAGCCAAAAGGTACGTGCATGCAATGCATTGTAATTAAAGTGGTGGTGGTAGTAGTAATGGATTTGGCTCCTCTCTCGGCTACTAGGATTAATTATATCTGTTTGCGCCACCTGAATGGTGGCTACTATTCAGAAATGTGCGCGCTCGGTGGCTGCTATATTTAATTCATCGCCATAATGAATAAAATCTTAATACATGGAATTGAGATTTTTACAAATAAATTTGAGAATTCTATAAATTTCTTTTTACTTGAATAGAAAATAGAGATCACTCTTATGTCAGAGAATAGTTTGTAGAACTAATACTTTCTCCAGCGAACCATAAGAAGCGAATCAAAGACGAACTGAATATAGTGACAATTTTTTTCGTCGTTATAACATAAAAATCGACAACATAATTATGACGACGGTTCGAACCGTCGCTATATCTTAAAAAACCGTTATAATATTCGTCTTTGATTCGTTTTTGTTGGATTTGTTGGAGAATGACACCGTATGTATATATATATATATATAGCCTATATGACTCGTACTATTTTTTATTATTTTCAAATGCAACCAATTTTTCAATCCAAAAAAAAAAGGAGGGGGCTAATCATAAGTATTCGTTAGCTTGAATTTGACTTTACTCGAAATATTCAACTTGTCATAAGGGGCTTTCACGTGAATTGCAATTTGCAAAGATGCTCTAACATTCCCCCGCCACTTTAAATTTGTTTATTTGTGTACTTTGCTATAAAATCCAATGACAACCAAGTTTATACCTTGGAGGTAAAATAAATACTCAGCTCCCTCCCCACTACTTTTAAACATTGTTAAATGATGAGAAAATTAAATGGGGCATAAAACCTAATCAAATGCATAACAAATAATATCATAATGACTATGGCTTCTATTAATCACTCTCATTTAATGGAGAGTTTGGGCTATTTGTATTTTGGAATCATTGTCAACATAAGCTAGCTTAGTTGCTGTGTAATTCTTCTTTTTAAAGACTGGTAAAATAATTATGCTCCGATCTTTTCCGAATTATAAGACTAATATTGATTTTTTAAAGGTCATGAATTTTAAATATTTTCAAATTGATTTGGATGGTCATACAATTATTAAATTCAAATTAATTTAGTTGGTCATTGAGTTTGCTATATATTAAAACAACTTCAATTTCAATTTTAGCATTAAAAGCTCTTCAAGTTGGACCAATATATATTCCTAATCAATCTTTTCATATTCTCTTTGATTACTTGGAATTTTAAGGTCATGTAGTATATATTGAACAATCGTGTATCTTTTCATATACAGCTATAAATAAGTTGTTGCCATTTGATAACATCAAAATTCATTATCATAAAAAAATCCACAGAAGAGGGGAGAAAAGAAAAAAAAACAAATGTCACTGCTAAAAAAATTTGTCATCACTTAAAGACAATTTTCTCTACTGCTCATCGGTGGATTTTGCCATTGAGTCCTTTTAGGGGGATATTTTTTTAGTGACACTAGTGATCTTTTTTTTTGGTTTTTTTTTTGTAGTACCTCCCAAGAAATGTATAGTATTTATTCCAACTGAAATTTTTACAGAAAACAGTGTTTTAGGTGTAATTTGGATACATACTAGAAGCAGGGTTGTACAGACTGTACATACCCTGTTTCTTGTATGTATCCAAATTACACTTAAAACACTGTTTTTTATAAAAATTCCGGTTGGAATAAATATTATACATTTTTTAGAAGATACTACAAAATAAAAAAAGATCATTAGAATGTCACTAGAAAAATGTCCCCCTAAACTTATTGTTTTGGCATTAGAGGGAGAGAAATGAAGAGTTGATGACTTAATTGAATAAAGGGAAGAAATGAATGGACATGATGATGGTATTACTAGTTATGCAGTAACAAGTTTAACTCTTTTTTCCTATTTTTCTGTTATCAAACTCTTATTCTTTTCTATTTTGGTATATATACTTAATTCTAAACATAATATCACATGTTCATAGTTACTACTCCATTTTTTTTTTGTTACTGTTCTCACTCCTCTTTTCTTATGATAGATTATATAATAAAATTATCTCAAGCACAAATTATAATACAAAATTAAAATTAAATAATAATATATTTTAGTTATTTATTATATGATACACTCCCAATATAAAAAAAAATATAATATTATAACAACTAATACAAATAAATATTTACATGAAACAAATAATATATAATATATAAGAAATTAATAAAACAATATATGTATCCAAATCACACTCAAAACACTGTAATATGTAAAAATTTCAATTCTATAAAATATTTAAAAAAAATTAGTTGTTTTAAAAAAAAAAAAAAGTCTGTAACTTAAGAAAGTCCAGAATCTCGGACTGGATCCGGACTCTCAAACGATCTCGTCCCGTCCCGTGCCCTCAAACGATCCCGTCCTGTCCCCTGCCGTCAAACAATCCCTTCCCGTGCGCACGGATTATCAAACTTGTTTTACCAATTTCTCATTTTCGTTTTATATTTTGTTCGACTTGCTGCTTTAATTTCACAAAGAATAATAATGAAGTGAATTGCGAATAATAATTTTTATAAATATTCACTCCATCTTTTGTGAAACAGATGGAATATTTATAACAATTGTACATAATAGATATATTTAAGTAATTATTTATCTATCAGTTATATAAATCTGAAGGTATAAATTGTCTATCGTTCAGTCTCTCTTTAACCAGGATTACTCATGTTAATTAAACTTTATTACCACTTTAATTCACAATCACTTCTTAACCAAAAAAATGTAATATTAGGGGTCTCAAATTTTTAATCTCAAATAAAAGCACATTAAATATTTTAATGATAATTTATGGTATGAATTAGAAACGGTCAAATCTCTTCTCATTTTCTCATCTTCTGTCTTTTACATGTGAACCCGTTTAAGAAAATTTTAATTAAATTGTGAAAATTCCTTCTAAAAAAATTAATTCCCATTCTAATTAATACTACTACCTTTTTTCTTCAAAACTTTTGTAATTTTTTTTTTTTTTTTGACACTTTTACAGATAGTCCCCTCAGCTGGCAAGGAATGAAGAGTTCATTTGACTTCAACTCATATTAAAGCTTGATTAGGACAATGAGACATTATCCCCATTTTACATAAAAATATCATCAATTCACAAAATTCTTAAATTTAAAATTGGTGCAATTAATTTATAAAAGTTTTGGAAACAACGAAATTTGTGATTATTACTCCAATAGGACCACTACTTTCTATAATTTGCCGTAAATACGATTATTGTATTAATTAAAATTAAATGAACTTCCATCATTTTAAAATTGTAAGTTTTAGAAATTTACATTAATTAATGTGTTAAAATATAGCGGAGTAATTCTTTTTGTGGGAGAGGGAGAGGGCCAATCCATAGGTGTCCCAAACTACACATGCTAAATGCCAGAAAGAGCTATACTACTATGCAATTTTCAGTGGCCCGTGTTCGGCCTAATAATACACTCGTCGGCGGATATATTATTTTCATTACATGGCCAATCGTACTATTAATTGCTCCTCCTTTCTTGTAACAATTTTATGTGACAACAATTACATGAACTCAGCTTTTAAGGATTTTGATAATTTATGAAAATTGATAAATTATCAATTTATATCAAATCTTCAAATTCATACAAACAATCTTCCCGCATTAATCAAACATAAATGACTAATTCATACTTTTTCTTTTATCGATTCTTGGTCAATTTTGATTGCCCATTCTCTCAAGAAACAAGGCAGGCAAGCCCTTATTTTTGAACCCCAACCAATTTTTAATTTCTTAATAAGTAATAAAAGATCTCCTTCCTCTTTCTCTTTCACACACACACACACAGAGTTTCCAGGAAAAGCACCTGCTGAGATTAAATATTGGATATATATATATATATATATATATATATATATATATATATGAGAAAACAGGCAGGAGAGCTTCTTAGCATGTTCTAAACTAGTTGAAAATTAATTAATACAGAAAGAAACGACTAATATATATATATATATATATATATATATATATATATATATATCTCGAAAGTTTAATTAGTAGTATAAGTTTATATTTCAACAAGTAATTAAAAATTAGAAGCTCACTGACTCAGTGTGAGATGTTCATGCATTCAACCAATTTCTTGTTAATGCTCTGACAAATTCTACAACCCCACCAAATTAAACTAGTCCAGATTTTGTTGGACCCACAAATTTTTTACAACATTAAAAAATTATAAATCCAGACCATGGAATTTCATGAATCCTAAGCTGCCCAACATTTCTTTAATCTTTTGAATTTGGACAGAAAAGTGTTAAACTTTTACACCTCATAAAGATGTTGGGCAAACTTATATTATTGTTTTGGCCGAAAAAATAAAAAACAAAGATGGTGCTTGCTTGAGATACAATTCAAAACGAAGTCGTTGCGCATAATAAAATGCATTCCCTATTATGTTATGTATAAAAAAGTATTTTTATAATTTTTTAAAAATATTATTATTTTAAAAATATATCTCCTGTAAGAGTGTGAGATAGTCCTAAGCCTTCTGTTATTATTATTATTATTATTATTATTATTATTATTATTTTAATTTTCTGAACACATGCATGCAAACTTATTTGATTACCTTTTTTCTTCTCATTATTTTTTTCTTATTATTTCAAATCAATCATGTAATAGAAGAATTTTATTGTGTGCGTGTTACTTCTTAGTCAATACTTATAATCTTAATTTTGCAGACCGATTAAAATATTGTGGTCTTTTTAATAAGAATTTGAACAATCAAACAATTCCAGTTTAAGCTTGTGCGTGTGTAGGCAACTTATTACTAAGCAATCGATCTTCAGGTATTCAACTGATACCTTTATAACACTACATATAACTTTCCCCATCAAGTTTAATTAATTCTAAAAAAAAGTATTAGAATAATTAAACAGCTTCTATTTGTTATTTCTCAAATCTCTGTCATTAACGTGTTACGGTTAGTTAGGTCAAACCCTATTCCTCCTCTACCAGAATAACATTTTGCTAGAATTTGAGCTTAAATCAAGTTTTAAACACAGGTTTTTAAATTATAATTTAAGTGTGTTCCATTAATTATTTGAGATGAATCCACTTATAAATGTGTTTTACTCTATGAATAAATTAAAATCAAGTATTGGGAAGCTCAAATCCATATGTTAATAAATAAGAAATTTACTCTCAAATATCACTCATTAAAAATAATAAATAAAAATTTGTGAAAAGTGAGAGTCTCACGTCGATTAAGAACTAAACATTAAAAAGGTATATATATAATTAGATTGTTGTTGGGTTTGGGCGTCAAGGGGCATCCTATTTTTGTGGAGGATAGAGAACCTAGTTAAGGCTTGATATAGGTTCAACACACACGTTGCCCATTGGATTGGGCGGCCAAGGCATGGGCCGTTATATATATATATATATATATATATATATATATATATATATATATATATATATATATATATATATATATATATATATATAGGTTCCATCCATGATTTGGTTCTTTGTGGAAGCAACCTTTTTAAACTTTTATGTTGTAGCAATTTGAGTAAAAAATAAAATAAAATAATTAATACAACGTTAAAAAGGGGTTGCTTTCACAAAGAACCGGTTGTTGTGGATGAAACCCCATATATATATATATATATATATATATATATATATATATATACACACACACACACACACACACACATTCCGATCAGTCCTCAACTCCGGACCTAATCAAATTTGGACCCTATATTTTTATTTTTATTTTTTACATCTTTTTTTTCAAAACAACTGAAAAAAAATTAATATTTTATGGAACTGAAATTTTTTCATAATACAGTGTTTTGGGCGTGATTTGGATATCTATACCAAAAAATGTATGTACAGGAATCACGCCCAAAACACTATATTATGAAAAAATTTGAGTTCCATAAAATATTAATTTTTTTTTTAGTTGTTTTAATTAAAAAAAAAAAAATAGTCCGTATTTTAAGAAAATTCGGGAGTCCGGATAGGAACCGGACTCTCTCTCTCTCTATATATATATATATATTAATGAATGAGAATTTTATCTAAAATAAAATCATTGGGTGTAACCTTTGATTCATATCTTTTCAAATTGAGAAGGTACCTTTTCAAAGGGATGTAACATTTTTAAAAGGATGTACCTTTTCAAAGGAATGTATCTTTTGCTAAGGTATGTAACATTTTCAAAGGGATGTATCCTTTCAAAGGGAGATATCTTTTCAAAAGGATGTATATCTTCAACGGGATATTTGGAAACCTATAAATAGGTTCCAAATCTATCCAAAACAAACACTTGAACTTCAATCCTTATCAAGTTTGTAAGACCCCAGCTTTTATAAATAAAGATGAATTTTTCTATAAATATTATTTTTGAATATTATGGAATAAATTTGATATATTGTTATAGTTGTGGGTAATATTTATAAATTTTGCAAAGTATGCAAGTTGTTATAAAATATTCGTTTGTTCGGGGAATATTCTTTTTGTTAGGGAATATTCGTACAATGGCTCAATCATTGGTGGACCCCATTAATGTAATTATTGGATTGAAAAACGACAAAAATATTTTATAAAAATAACTACGAGGTGTTACCGTTAAAACCGCTTGAACTACCCTGGTAAAAAATACGATGTCTGGCGTAGTTGTATAAGAAGACACTATTGATTATTGATGCTTACGTGAGAAGTCACTCATTTATGCTCAATTATTACTACGAGAATTGCCGCATCATATCTCTTATATTATTGATTCAATTATTGTCACAAGATCATCCGTATATAATATGTTATAGTATTAAATTAATAATTGTTGAAAGATTAAATATGTGTTGATGAAAAAAAATGATTTGTGGTAAGTTTGATTATTTTATGGGGGGGGCTCATATGTCATCATCTAAGAGTCTCTTCACAATAGTAATTACCCTTGTGAATAGTATTTACCTTCACAATAGTAATTACCTTCAATCGATAGTAATTACCCTTTGTGAATAGTATTTACCTTCGTCGATAGTAATTACCTTCGTCGATAGTAATTACCCTTGTGAATAGTATTTACCTTCGTCGATAGTATTTACCTTCGTTAATAGTAATTACCTTTACCAAAGATCGAACCACTTGTCGTTTCACATTACAGTGTCAAACCAAATCGTTAAGCCACTTGCGCTTTTCACACTAAGAAGTGCTAAGCTAGAAATCTTCTATAAATAGAGGCCTAGGGCTTCATTATTTTTTCACAATTCATTCAAGCTATAGAGAGAGAAAGTATAGAGAGAATAAGAGAGAAAGAAGAAGAGTATTTTGTTACTACACTCGCTGCAAAGATTCAATCTCCTACCAAATATAAGGGTGTTATTCTTTCTTATTCATGAAGAGAACTGTTGTTATTCCATTGCTTATTATTCTCATTGGAATAACTCAGTATATACGCTGTTTACCCTATACTTGGTGACATTCTTCTATTATTCTCATTGGAACATCCTGTGCATGTGTTTTACACCGGACCGGTTCCGCCTTTTTATTATTCTGGCTGGAACATCCATGCATGTGTTTTACACCGGACTGGTTCCGCCTTTTATTATTATCATTGGAACATCCTCGCATGCATGTGTTTTACACCGGACCGGTTCCGCTCTTTATTATTCTGTTGGAATATCCTATCATGTGTTTTACACCGGATCGGTTCCATCTTTATTATTCTGTTGGAACATCCTCATTGCGGTGAATTTCACCCGACCGGTTCCGTTATTTATTATTCTGCTGGAATATCACCGTGCATGCGGCCTATCGCATGCGTGGTGATTTCTTTTGTTATTCCATTCTTTATTATACCCAGTTGTTTAAAACTTTGACTTCTATACTCCATGAAATTAGTGGAATATCCTTGATATTTGCGTTTCATCCAAAGATATCTTTTCATGAAAATATTCTTCCGATCATTCTTGAATTTTACTCTACAAAACAAAGATCGTGTTGATAATTTGGGCGTTAATAATTCTGGATAAAATAATTCTTGAACTTGTTTTATTGAATTCTTATATCATTGTCATCATCCTCATGTTTATATTTTTTAAAGTCATCTGTGGCCTCAGTAGTGCATAGATGGACTTGGTATGATTATGACGCAGAGACTATTCGGTGTAATCACTGAATAGTAATGTTACAAATGATGTGGTAAAAATCCTCGATCAGTAGTAGTGCATTGATGGACGATTGTTGGCATGATCATGACCATTAATGAATACACAAATATTCTTGGCCCGTAGAAGCGTGAATAATTGTGGTCGTGATACTAAAAGAATATCATCGGTAGTAGTGTGCGGGGTGATTCGATGATGTGGAATATTTATTAAAGTTCTAGTCTCAACTATAACAAAGATGAAAAACCTTTAAAAACCTAAAAGATAGTAGACTTTATTTTCTACTTGACTCTTTTAATGGATCAGATATTTCACTGCAGCTTAAACCGGTTGTCTATTGTATTTTATCGCTTTAACATTATTGAAGACTATTGATAATTTATTCTCGCATTATCTTAGTCATAATATTTCTTCTTTGGGCTAGTTGAGCTCACCTTTTCTTTCACCGTTTTCTTCAAGAAAATGAGAATATAGGCTTGAGACGAGTCTGGAAAACGAGTGATGGTCCTGAAGATAGCATTAGTAGTCCTCACTATTCTGTGAAATAGTGTGATAATAATTGTAATGAGGACTCCTTTTTGAGTTTGTATAATATCTAGTAGACGATATTTGTATTTAAACTCACAGTTTATGTCGTATTGTACCACGGCGCTTATGTTAATAAGTTGTATTTAAATTACATACTACGTAAGTGGCGACCCAAGATGGGTGATGTATATCTAATTTTGGGGGCCACAAATTTGGTATCGTAGCTTAGGATATGATCCTGCTAAGATGTGAGAATAGTACTAGGAGGGAGAGACGGGGAATACCTTCGCTAGTATGACCTACCTAAGTTTATGTGTTATTTTATTGGTTGGTCAGAAGATAGGGATAATTTGTTACATGTCAATTAACCTTTTGTTTTGTGGCAGTATCTGAAAATGACATCTGAGAATGTTGAGAATAGAAATGGAGCGCAGGCGATCGTTGATTCACCACATATCAATAATCGTGGATAATGTGCATCGAGGCGACGATAATCCTCATGCAAACAACAACACCGACCAAATGATGAATGATCAAATGTTCGTGAGGCTTTATGCAATTTATGCAACAAAGAAAGCGAGCGACTCTGTCCAAAACGTAGGTGGAAACACGGAAAACTCTCGGGCGGTCACCACCTAAACAATTCAAGGAGCTGGGACCACCGGAGTTTAAGGGAGAGCCAAAACCACTTCCGGCGGAAGCATGGATAAAGCATTTACCAAGATATTTGATGTCTTGGGATGCTCAGAGGAGCAAAAGGTTCCTTTCACGCCTTTATGTTCTAGCGGAGAGGCGATTCTTGGTGGGAATCGGTAAAACGCATTTTAACTTTCTTTGTCTTGAAGATATCTTGGGAGAAGTTCCAGAGTCGTTCAACGACAAATACTTTCACGAAAGTATTCGCCACATGAAGGAGGTGGAATTTATCAAGTTGGAACAAAACAATATGACCAGGTATTCGCAATACGAGGCAAAATTTTGCGGAGTTATCACGGTTTATGTCTCACTTGGTGGATAATGAAGAGAATGGCGTGAATGTTTTTAAGAGGTTTGAAGTCGGAGATACGTCAACATCTTATTTCTCATAAACTATGTTTGTATTCGAGATGTTGTAAATAGGGCTCGATTAGTGGAACGCGATAATGAGTCAACACAACTAAAAGAGAGCGGTAAGCAAAATTATAATACCGGTGAGAGTAGTCATCAAGCGGTGACAACAAGCGTGGAGGAATCAACGGGCCGGATATGGTAACCACTTGGTGGTAATCGGGCAAAACAATAAGAATGGACATTTCAAGAAAGCGGAGATTCAACAATGGTGGAAAGACGTCGCAGACCAAAGACCCATTGTTAAGGAAGGAGAAAGACCACCTATCATATGCTTCAAATGCGGAGGAGAGGACACATCGATCCAAACTGGTCATGCCGTCCAAAGCATGTTATAATTGTGGAAGAGAAGGTCACTTAGCTCGATTTTATCGCGTTCATCAAGACAAATTCAAATTAGGATGGAGGCACCAAAGGCCATCCCGTAAAATTCAAAACCCGGTAGTCTGAGGAGGCGTTTGTTGTGACCTCCCAAAGAGCAAGGAATCCGAATGAGGTCATCACGGTAAGCTTATCATAAACTCTAATGAAGTCTATACTTTATTTGATACCTGGGTTCTACCCATTCTTTTATTTCTCCTACTTGCGCCATCGATTAAATTTGACTCGGAGAAATTAGACTTTGACTTATCTGTGGAAACTCCGTTGGGAGAAACCTTCATTACATCCACCGCTTATAAGTCTTGTTTGGTTCAAATCGGTACCCTCACATTACACATCGATCTTATTTCATTAAAAATACTTGCATTTGACGTGATTCTAGGGATTGATTGGTTAACTACTTATCATGCAAAAAATTGATTGTTTTCGTAAGGTTGTTAGCTTTCATATTCCTAATCAACCTATTATGCGAATTCAAACGACCAAACCATTAAAATCAATCACGGTCATCTCAAGCCATAAAGCTATTCGTTTATTGAAAAACGGATGTCAAGCTTTCTTAGCTCATGTCACAGATTTAAATAAAATATAAATGGGTTTTAAACGATATTCCTATTGTTAATAAATTTCTGACGTATTCCCAAGAACTTCCCTCGCCTACCCTCAGGCGTGAAATTGAATTTTGTATCGACCTTGAACCCGTTACAAAACCTATTTCCAAAGCCCCATATCGAATGGCTCTATTGAACTTCGTGAGTTAAAGACCCAACTGCAGGAATTGTTAGACATTGGCTTTATTCGTCCCAAGTACTTCTCCTTGGGGTGCTCCTGTTCTATTCGTGAAGAAGAAAGATGGAAGTATGCGACTTTGTATTGATTATCGGGAGTTGAATCACGTCACCATCAAAAATAGGTATCCATTGCCACGTATTGATGACTGTTTGACCAATTGCAAGGAGCCAAATTCTTTTCAAAGATTGATCTTCGTTAGGATATCACCAATTGAAGATTAGAACCACCGACATTCCAAAGACGGCTTTTCGAACTCCTGTGACGGGCATTATGAATTCCTAGTCATGTCCTTTGGATTGACTAATGCTCCTAACCTTTCATGGATATGGTGAAACCGGTATTCAAGGAATATTTAGATCACTTTGTGGTCGTCTTTATTGATGACATCCTTATTTATTCCAAAAGCCGTGAAGATCATGAGTAACACTTGAGGTGACACTCCAAAAGCTTCGTGAATATAAGCTTTATGCCAAGTTGAAGAAATGCGAGTTCGTCGAAGAAGTAGCATTCCTTGGGCACGTGGTATCAAGTCATGGAATATCCGTTGACCCAAAGAAAGATTGAAGCTATTCAAAGTTGGGAACAACCTAAATCGATGGCCAAAGTCGTAGCTTTCTCGGTTTAATTTGGTTATTATCGGAGATTCGTGGAAGGATTTTCTCGAATCGCTACTCCATCGACTCACCGACTTTGAAGATACAAAGTTCGGTTGGAGCGAAGAATGTGAGAAGAGTTTTCAAGAACTCAAGAGAGACTTATTTCAAAGACTGTTCGTGATACCATCCGCCTCGGAGGGATTTGTCATCTACATGATGCTTCTAAGCAAAGGTTGGGATGTGTTCTTATGCAACATGGAAAAGTTATAGCCTTATGCCTCGCGACAACTCAAAGAATATG
This sequence comes from Panax quinquefolius, assembly GCA_020205615.1. NCBI lineage: Eukaryota > Viridiplantae > Streptophyta > Magnoliopsida > Apiales > Araliaceae > Panax > Panax quinquefolius. The sequence goes on along the minus strand of CM035155.1, from coordinate 4,387,784 downwards.
AGAGGAATTATCCTACTCATGATCTAGAGTTAGCATTTGTTGTCTTCTGCACTTAAAATTTGGAGGCATTACTTGTATGGGGAGAAAGTGGAGATCTTTACGGATCATAAAAGCCTCAAATATTTCTTCACTCAAAAGGAACTCAACATGCGACAACGACGTTGGCTAGAATCGCTGAAAGATTATGATCATACCATCCAATACCATCCTGGAAAAGCGAACGTGTTATTGACGCATTGAGTAGAAAATCATATGCAAGTACGAAAAGTGCGATGTTGTCAACGCAAAGGCCCATTTTGTGTGACTTGCAAAGGATGGAGATAGAGTTAAAGACTCGTGGACGCATGTGATGATAATGAGTATCTGAAAGTAGAATCGACTTTAATCGATAAAGTTAAAGTTGCTCAAGCTACGCACTGAGGTGATCGTATGAGGAGAAAAGTGCAAGAAGGTGCTATGCCGGAGCAAGAATCGATGAAGAAGGAATACTTGAGTCAACTCCGCACTTTGTGTTCCTAACGACCACGATTTAAAGTATAATATCATGATGGAGGCGCACAACACACCATTTGCAATCCATCTCGGAGTACCAAAATGTATCATGATATTCGTCATACATTTTGGTGGAGCAATATATGAAGAGAGAGATAGCTATTGCTTATCTCAAGGTGTCTAACTTGTCAACAACGAAGTTAAAGCGGAGCATCAAGTACCAAAAGGTCCATTGCAACCACTTGAAATTCCGAAATGGAAGTGGGAGCACATTACCATGGATTTCGTTAATTCGGCCTTCCTAAGGTTTCTCAAGGCATTGATGCGATTTGGGTCATTGTTGATAGATTGACCAAGTCCGCTCATTTCTTACCGATCGAGAAACTTATACACTTGAACGTCTTGCTCATATGTATATAAACGAGATTGTAAGATCGCATGGTATCCGTAAAGATCCATAGTTTCCGATCGAGACCCAAGATTCACTTCACGATTTTGGGTTAGTTTGCAAAAAGCTATGGGCACAGACTTTCACGATTTAGCTTCGGCATATCATCCTCGATCGGACGGACGGTCGGGAGGACTATTCAAACTCTTGAAGATCTATTAAGACTCGTGTCCTTGATTTCAAGGGGAGTTGGGACAAGTTCTTACCATTGGTGGAGTTTTCCTACAACAACAGCTTATCAAGCAAGTATTGGCATGGCTCCATTCGAGCGTTGTATGGAAGAAAGTGTCGCTTCTCGGTATCTTTGGGATGAGGTGGGTGAAGCAACGTTGTTGGGACCGGAGTTGAATGCGTATGACTACGGAAAAGATTCAAACGATCCGACAACGTATAAAAACCTCACAAAATCGACAAAAAGAGTTATCTTTGATCTTCATCGAAAGGACGTGGAATTCGATATAGAGATCATGTGTTGTTAAGAGTTGCTCCATGGAAAAGAGTTACAAGATTTAGAAAGAGAGGAAAACTTAATCCTCGATTCATCATCCATTCTTAATCCTCGATCGAAGTAGGAACTGTGGACTATAGACTCGCTTTCTGCCAAATATGTCTCGTGTTCATAACGCTTTTCACATATCTATGTTACGTAAATATGTGAAAGACCCAACCATATTATTGAGTTAGAACCGGACGAAATAGCGGAAGATTTGACGTATGAAGAGGTTCCCTGTTCAAATTTTGGATAAGAAGGAACATATTCTACGCCCAAGGTTATACCTCAAGTCAAAGTTTTGTGGAGGAACCACGATGTTGAGGAAATGACTTGGGAGTTAGAATCAAAATGAAATCAAGGTATCCTTACCTCTTCGACATACCAGTATCGTACTAATAATTTCGAGGGCTTAAATTTCATAAGAAGGGGAGGTTGTAAGACCCCAACTTTTATAAATAAAGATGAATTTTTCTATAAATATTATTTTTGAATATTATGGAATAAATTTGATATATTGTTATAGTTGTGGGTAATATTTATAAATTTTGCAAAAGTATGCAAGTTGTTATAAAATATTAGTTTGGTTCGGGAATATTCTTTTTGTTAGGGAATATTCGCATAAATGGCTCAATCATTGGTGGACCCATATAATGTAATTATTGTCGGATTGAAAAACGACAAAAATATTTTATAAAAATAACTACGGAGGTGTTACCATTAAAAGCTGTTGAACTACCCTATGGTAAAAGTACAAAGAATATGTCAGAATAGTTGTATAGTAGACACTCAGTATTGATTATTGATGCTTACGTGAGAAGTCACTCAATATGCTCAATTATTACTACAAGAATTGTTCTTTGCGTCATATCTCTTATATTATTGATTCAATTATTGTCACAAAGATCATCCGTATATAATATGTTATAGTATTAAATTAATAATTGTTGAAAGATTAAATATGTGTTGATGAAAAAAAAATGATTTGTAGTAAGTTTGATTATTTTATGGGGGGCTCTATATGTCATCATCTAAGAGTCTCTTCACAATAAGTAATTACCCTTGTGAATAGTATTTACCTTCGTCAATAGTAATTACCTTCGTCAATAGTAATTACCCTTGTGAATAGTATTTACCTTCGTCGATAGTAATTACCTTCAATCAATAGTAATTACCCTTGTGAATAGTATTTACCTTCACGATAGTAATTACCTTCGTCAATAGTAATTACCCTTGTGAATAGTATTTACCTTCAATCAATAGTATTTACCTTCGTTAATAGTAATTACCTTTACCAGCGTCCGAACCACTTGTCGTTTCACATTACAATGTGTCAAACCAATCGTCAAGCCACTTGCCTTTTCACACGGCGGTCTTGCTAAGCTAGAAATCTTCTATAAATAGAGGCCTAGGGCTTCATTATTTTTCACGAATTCATTCAAGCTATAGAGAGAAAAGTATAGAGAGAATAAGAGAGAAAGAAGAAGAGTATTTTGTTACTACAATCTTCGCGATATTCAATCTCCTACCAAATGTAAGGGGTGTTATTCTTTCTTATTCATGAAGAGAACTGTTGTTATTCCATTGCTTATTATTCATTGGAATAACTTTGTATACGCCATTTACCCTATACTTGGTGACATTCTTCTATTATTCTGTTGGAACATCCTCAATGCATGTGTTTTACACCCACTGGTTCCGCCTTTTATTATTCTCATTGGAACATCCTCATCGCATGTGTTTTACACCGGACTGGTTCCGCCTTTTATTATTCTCATTGGAACATCCTGCTGCATGTGTTTTACACCTTTGACTGGTTCCGTCTTTATTATTCTCATTGGAATATCCTATCTCGCATGTTTACACCGGATCCGGGTTCCATCTTTATTATTCATTGAACATCCTCGCTTGTGTGAATTTCACCGACCGGTTCCGTTATTTATTATTACATTGGAATATCCATGCATGCGATTACATCGCGTGCGTGGTGATTTCTTTTGTTATTCCATTCTTTATTATACCCAAATGGTTAAAACTTTGACTTCTATACTCCATGAAATTAGTGGAATATCCTTGATATTTGCATTTCATCCAATATCTTTTCATGAAAATATTCTTCCGATCATTCTTGAATTTTACTCTACAAAACAAGATCATGTTGATAATTTGGGCGTTAATAATTCTGGATAAAATAATTCTTGAACTTGTTTTATTGAATTCTTATATCATTGTCATCATCCTCATGTTTATATTTTTTAAAGTCATCTCATGGCACAGTAGTGCATAGATGGACTTGGTATGATTATGACCGAGACTATTCGATGTAATCATGGTAGTAATGTTACAAATGATGTGGTAAAAATCCTCGTTGGTAGTAGTGCATTGATGGACGATTGTTGGCATGATCATGACCATCAATGAATACACAAATATTCTTGGCCCGTAGTGCATGAATAATTGTGGTCGTGATCTTAAAGAATATCATTGGCAGTAGTGCGGGGGTGATTCGATGATGTGGAATGTTTATTAAAAGTGAGTCTCGGCCTATAACAATGATGAAAACCTTTTAAAACCTAAAAGATAGTAGACTTTATTTTCTACTGACTCTTTTAATGGATTGCGATATTCATTGCAGCTTAAACCGGTTGTATCATTGTATTTTATCGGTTTAACATTGTTGAAGACTATTGATAATTTATTACGCATTATCTTAGTCATAATATTTCTTCTTTGGGCTAGTTGAGCTCACCCTTTCTTTCACTTTGTTCTCTTGAAATGAGAATATAAATTGAGACGCTCTGGGGAAGCGAGTGATGGTCCTGAAGATAGCATTAGTAGTCCTCACTATTCTGTGAAATAGTGTGATAATAATTGTAATGAGGACTCCTTTTTGAGTTTGTATAATATCTAGTAGACGATATTTGTATTTAAACTCACAGTTTATGTCGTATTGTACACGACAGTTATGTTAATAAGTTGTATTTAAATTCTGTACCATGTAAGTGGCGACCCAAGATGGGTGATGTATACCTAATTTTGGGGGCGTCACAAAGTTATTTAAAAAACTAAATTCATTCATTAAAGTCACTGAGAGTATTCAAATATTATTGGTTCGTGAAACTCTTCCATTGAAGTGCTTCTTGTGAGAGTTGAAGACCATTTTATCCTGGAAAGTAGACGTCCATTGTTTCATCCGTAAGCACCGATAGCGGGACGAAATCTACTTTAAGGAGAAACTGTCCAACAGTTGACTTGATTTTAAAAAATTTATCAATTGCATCTAGTAAGTCTTTATTATAACATTATTTATCTTCTACTTCTGTTTATATAATTAATATATAATTACTATTGGAGTAACATAAACTGTGTCATTTTGGGAACATAGGGAATAACGCCACAACACCTAGACACAGTGTCGCGACGCTGTTCTTGCTTCACATGTACTTGTTCGTTCAAATTGAACAGTCATGCTTTTTCGTCCATACATTTTCATCTATGTTGAACATGTGTTCAGTCAGTTCGCAACTACAAATTCAGTCATTCTGACATTCAATTTTTTGCGTCATCTTTTCAATCATAGAGTTCAAAGTATTGTCTGATTCGTCGACTGTGCTATTTGAAGTGCATCTATAGTAGTGCACGTTGTCATTATATCTTAAAAGAGAAACAATAATAAGTCTAATCACGAAAGGAAAGCATAATTATCTTAAAAACATAGAACTTTAAGTTGAGACTTAGGTTTTCACGCAGAACTTTAATTAAAAATACATATATAAATACGAAAGATTAATTATTAAAACTAAATTTTAAAATTTTAAATTATATAAAAATTTAATATTAAATTAAAAAAAACAAAATAATCTCATTATATAGTAACACTCAATATGTGATCTTTAGTCATTCGCTTTTAAGCAAAATTTATAGTCATTCTAATAATAATAGTAAATCAATTTAAAATTTAAAAAATTATCTTATAAATACTATATAAAATAAATTAAATATTAAAGATAATTTTATTTGAAAAAAAAACCATGTTTCGTACTGGACACATAGTTAGTCATTTTTATTTTATTAAATTAGGTAAGATTATCTTTATAAGAAAATTATTTCTCTTCAAATTACATTTTCTAAGTAATAATAAAATATTACTAAAAATCAAACTATTATATATTTTATTAATAATAACATTTTAATACTTATATCATTCCAAAACATAAAATTGTTATTGACTTTTTAAATTCAACATAAGATATTTTAAACTCAAAATTAACATGACTTTTTATAATTTTAGTCAAGACAATAACAACTATTGTAAATTATATAAAATGTAATACTTATTGTAAATTAAATTTATTATTTCGTAATTTGTAATGAGTTATCTCAATTTTAAATTTAAAAATATCTTAAATTAATATTTTTTATATTTTGGAAGGAGGGAGTAAAATTGAAGGATAAAGGGAGGCTGATGAGACTTATATAACACCATAAGTAGCGTAAGAAATAAGGAAGAAATAGCGGTGGTTCTTTGCATTGCATTGGGACATACATTGTTTTGTCAAATTGACAAAATCCATTGACAATTTAGGAATTTTACAGAAAGAAGAAATGATAATGTGGAAGATTTTGGATTAATTTAATGTAAAACAAGATCTTCATATATGTTATGTAAGACCCCAACTTATTATTAATGAAATTAAATTTTTTCTATTTATTATTTTAAAATAGTAAGGGTTGATTTGATTAATGTGGTTAGTTATGGGTAAAATGAGAAAATATTTCAAATAAGCAAGTGGTTATAAAATATTCATTTTTTATCGGAGAATATTCGTTTGGTCGTAGAATATTCTTACTGTCGGGGAATATTCGTACGACGGCGCAACCTTGTGTGGGCCCATAACGGAAAGCGATTGGATGAAGAAAACGACAAGTATAAGTTGTTTATAAATAACGACATAGTTGTTACCATTAATACTGTTAGAATACTCGGTGGTTAAAACACAGTAGCACACGGTATTGCACCAATTATTGATTCTTACGTAAGAAGGCACTACTCAATAATTGTTACAGTAATTACTGTTCAATATTTTATTTTATTGATTCAATAATTGTTGCGTTGATATTTTATAATGTTGTTGTTTCAATAATTGTCATTACACAGTATTTTCCTTTATCAGATCAATAATTCATATTATTTGAATAATATTATTAGATAACATTATTGGCAATGTCTAAAAAGTTCTTTCTAAGGAGAGGTTTGGTCACCTAATTACGCTACAGTAAGGAGAAATCCTTATTGAAAAGCCCCCTCTTTCTTGGGAACAGCCTGGTTGCCAGTATTGTGATTCTGTAATATTATTTGTGAATAATTAATTATTAATTTATATGATAAGGAAAATATTCATTTTATGTGGATATAGATGGAGAAAATTTTAAAGTGACAATAGTTGAAAATTTGATATTTTATCTTTTCTGATAAAATAATTCATTTAAATATATTATTATATTTTAATAATATAATAATTGTGATATTTTTACAATGAATGTGGAATATATGAATATATGAGAAGGAAGAGTATTTTTGTTGCAAAAGTTGTTTAAAACATGTTAAACATGTCTGTGGGACCATTTCTTGACTGAAATTTGATTATAGCCTGTAAAAAACCCCGTTTATGAATTTCGGTCAACTTCGGTTTGGAATTTGGAAAAACTTTCTTCTGCAAAGTTGTAGAGAATTAAATTTCCTATGAAAAAGACACAAGGTTCGAATTTTTCTGACAAAAGGACTATTTATTATGAATTATTGAAGTTCTGAAGTTCTGAAATAATTGATTTTTGAAAGTTTTAATTATTTTTATTAATAAAAATGTTTTTTACATTTTGTGAGCCTCATTAAACATGTGCAAGGTGCTGAATTTGATGATTCAAATGTTGGCATAGAAAACTTAATTTATATATTAATATTTTATTAAATTTTCTGCTTTGGTGTTCTAAGCATTTTCCTATAAATAGGGTGCTTAGGTTAGAATTGAAAATCACACCAGAATCTGAAGTTTTCTCTCTATATTATCGAAGCGTATTCTTGTGAGTATTTTGATACTTTGAGTGTTGCTATACTACAAAAGTTCTGTAAGACCCTCGAATTTTTTTAATAAAATGGAATTTCCTCTATTTATTATTTTGAAATAGTAAGTTGGTTGATTTGATTAATGTGGATAGTTATGGGTAAAATGCATAAATATTTCAATAAGCAAGTGGTTATAAAATATTCATTATTGTTTGGGAATATTCATTTGGTCGTGGAATATTCAATGCTGTCGGAAATATTAAATGCGACGGCAAGCGATCTTTTGTGGGCCCCACAACCGAAAGTGATTGGATGAAGAAAACGACAAATATAAGTTGTTTATAAATAACGGCGTAGTTATTACCAAGATCATCTTGTTGGAATACCCGGGTTAAAACACACTAATACTGCGTTGTTGAACAAGAAGACATCGGTATTGCACCAATTATTGATTTCTTACGTAAAAGGCACTTTACTCAATAATTATTACAATGAATTACTATTCAAGATTTTATTTTATTGATTCAATAATTGCTGCATTGATATTTTATATTCTTGTTGTTTCAATAAATTGTCATTACATAGTATTTTCCATTATCTAAGCAATAATTCATATTATCTGAATAATATTATTAGAAAACATTATTGGCGATGTCTAGAAAGTTACATACAAGGAGAGGTTTGGTCACCTAATTGCTGGCACCAAGAAGGAGAAATCTTTATTGAAAAGCCCCTCTTTCTGGGAACCGCTGCACCTCGTTATCGATATTGTGATTCTCATAATATTATTTGTGAATAATTAATTATTGATTCATATGATGAGGAAAATATTGATTTTATGTGGATATAGATGGAGAAAATTTTTAATGTGACAATTGTTGAAAATTAATATTTTATCTTTTTACGATAAAATAATTCATTTAAATATATTATTTTAATAATATATTAACGGTGATATTTTTATAATGAATGTGGGATATATGAGTATATGAGGAGGAAGAAGAGTATTTTTGTGACAATAAATGTTTAACACATATTTTGTGTGTTGGTGGACACAATTATTGATCGAAATTTGATTATAACTCAGTAAAATCGTCTGTGAGTATATGGATTTGATCAATTTACATTTGGAATTTGGAAAAATTTTCTTACGAAAAGTTGTAGAGAATTGAATTTCCTATAAAAAATAGCGAGATTCAATTTTACGATAAAAGGCTATTTATTATGAATTATTGAAGTTCCAAAGTTCAAAATAATTGATTTTTGGAAGTTTTAATTATTATTTTCAAGAAAAACGTTTTTGGTGTGTTAAGTGGGTCTAGCATGTGTTATTGATTGCTAAAATCAGATCTCCAAAAGTGGGCGTATAGAATTTTAACAAATAATAATAATATTATATTAAATTTTCTACTTTTTGGTGTTAAAGCATTTTCCTTTAAATAGGGTCTTGGGTTAGAATTGAAAATTACACCGAAGCTGAAGTTTTCTCTCTATATTATCGAAAGCGTATTCTTGTGAATATTTTGAGTATACTTTGAGTATTGCTATACTGGTTGCAAGTTCAAGTCATAGCCTTTATATCCTGTTTCAACTAAGTCTTGCCTTTCGAGGTAAGGGATGTTAATTTATTCGAAAATGATATTATTTCTTCAATATCATTATGCCGAAATATTGGTTGGAAATTTTTATCAAATTTGAAACTTTTTCATGACGGGATTACTATTCATGAGTTACTATTCACGAGTTACTATTCATGAGTTACTATTCACGAGTTACTATTCACGAGTACTATTCACGAAACATGATGATATTTTTTGTGAAATTTCTATCTTTTGGTGTCGGAGTTACTATTCACGTATACGGCACTATTCACGAATATGACACTATTCACAGAAAAATTAAATTTTTATTTTTCGTCCAAAATATCTATTATGGATACTAGCTTTGATTGTATCCATGTTTTGATCATTCTTGAATTTTACTCCACTCTGATTACTTATGAAGTATTTTTGAACTTGGATTGTTTAAAATACGAATCCTTAATATTTGTTCTTTTGTTTCAATGGATTCGTTTCCTTTAAAATATTTTTCATCATCCTCAGTCCTAAATGATGATATTACTGAATATCTTTGGCCTGTAGTGCAAAGATGAATGATTTCTTGATGAATATCTTTGGCCCGTAGTGCAAAGATGAACAGTGTTGAGATGAACATAATCGATCGATTAATATCTTTGGCCCGTAGTGCAAAGATGAACAGGTGTTTAGATGAACATGACCAACTGATGAATATCTTTGGCCTATAGTGCAAAGATGAATATTTGATTACAGATATACATTGATTGATGTTACAGAGATAAAATATCGACGATGAACTTTTAAATTCATATATGTGATGAGGATTTATTTGAGTATAGATATTGTCTAGAAGATAATATTTGTATTCAAACTCAAGCTTTTTCTTGTTGTAATAATAAAGTTGTAGTTGTTTACATACCATGTATTTGACAACTTCGAATAGGTGATGTATACCTATTTTGGGGGCGTCACAGTTGGTATCAGAGCTTAGGGATATGATCTTTGGCGAAGGTCGGGGAATAGAACTAGGAGGGGAGAGACGAGTAAATCCTTCGCTAGTGTGTCCTACCTAAGCTTATTTGTCATTAGTCAAGATATATAGGATATTATGTGATATATTGATTTCCTTAATTAACCCTTGTTTTATGACATATTTGAGAATGTCGATGAGAATATTAACATGGAGGAGTAAATGAGACCGTGGAGATGCTCATATTTACTAACGAGGAGAACGTGCAACAGTCAGTGGCAATGTTCCTCCCGCGACAACACCACCGAAAGCGGATGATGAACGAGGGATGTTTAGAAGCTTTTTACGCTTCATGCAAAAATCGATTTGAGGAGACTCGTGTTCAAAATACACGAGAAATGATAGCGATTCACGGGTTGTCACATGACAAGCGCTTCAAAGAGTTGGGACCACCAAAATTTAAGGGAAAGCCGGATCCGATCATGGCGAAAACATGGGTCAAGCAAATTACCAAGATATTCGATGTCTTGGGATGCACGGAGAACGAAGGTTCCATTCGCCACCTTTATGTTCCGTGGCGAAGGCGCATCACCGGTGGGAGTCTCGTGAAGCGTACCCATCCATCCAAGATTTCAAAGTGTCTTGGGAGACATTTCAGAACTATTTAATGACAAATACTTTCCTCGAAAGTGTTCGTCGTATGAAGGAAGTGGAGTTTATTAGGCGGAGCGAATAACATGAACGTGTCTCAAGATGCGAGGCAAAGTTTGCGAGTTATCCGTTTTGCACCTCATTTGGTGGAGAATGAGGAGCGTGATGACGCGGATGTTTCGAGAGGTTTGAAACCCCGTACGACAATATCTCATTTCTCATAAATTTTCTCTCTATTCGGATGTTGTAAATGTGGGCTCAATTATTAGAGCGAGATAACGAGTACGGTCAACCGAGGGACCACAACCAGATAATACCTAAATAGCGATCAACAAAACAACGATAACCAAATGAGAAAGAAAAAGACGGACAAAATGGTAACCACTCTGGTGGTAATCATGGCCATGAAAATAGAAGAATCGAGTCGGGGAGGAGATTTTAAAAGAGGAGATTTAACAATGACCATGTGAAGATGACAAAGTCTTGGCAAAGAATCGGTTCTAAGGGAGAGAAACGATTGTGATGCCCCAAAATAGGTATGCATCACCCATTCTCGAGTTGTCAATACATGGTACGTAAACAACTACAACTTTATTATTACAACAAGAAAACTGTGAGTTTGAATACAAATATTATCTTCTGACAATATCTATACTCAAATAAATCCTCATCACATTTATTGATACATTATTTTACAAAAATGGTGAGGACTACTAAACAACTCTTTCTAGAACCTTCATTCCATACCCCGAGGCACTCGTACTCGCCATATATTCTCGCCTCCCGAGAATAATGGAACAAAAAGGAAAAGGGTGAGCTCAACTAGCTCAAGAAAGAATATTATGACTAAGATAATATACAACAAATTATCGTTAGTCTTCAACAGGGGAAAATCTAATAGAATACAATAGACAACAAATTTTAAATCAATATTCATAGGTGAAATAATAATTCATTAGAAGAGTTAAGTAGAGAATGCAAACTACTATCTTCTATGTATGAATTTAAAAGTTCATCGTCTATCTTTTATCCCCATAACATCAATCAATATACATCCGAATCAAATATTCATCTTTGCACTACAGAGCCAAAGATTTTCATCGATTAGTCATGTTCATCTAAACACTGCTCATCTTTGCACTACGGCCAAAGATATTCTTCAGAAATCATTCATCTTTCGCACTACTGAGCCAAAGATATTCAATAATATCATCATTTAAGACCGAGGATGATGAAAAAATATTTTTAAAAGAAACAAATCCAGTGAAACAAAATGACAAGGATTAAGGATTAAGGATTCGTACTTTGTTTTATCCATGTTCAAAAGATACCTCAAAAATAATCATAGTGATGTAAAATTCAAGAATGATCAAAACATGGATACAATCAAAGCTAGTATCCAGAATAGATATTTTGGACAAAAAGAAGAAATTTTATTTTTTGGTGAATAGTGTCAGATATCGTGAATAGTCTGCAGATATCGTGAATAAGAACTCTCACACCAAAAGATAGAAATTCCACAAAAACATCTTCACGCCTTACGTAATAGTACTAATGAATAGAACTCATGAATAGTAACTCGTGAATAGAACTCATGAATAGTAACCCCGACATGAAAAATTTCCAAATTTGATAAAAAGTTCCAACCAATATTTCAAAGATAATGATATTGAAGAAATAATATCATTTGAGAAGAAAATAACATCCCTTACCTCGAAAGATCAAGATTTCTAAATTTGAAACACCGGATATAAAGCTATGACTTGAACTTGCACCGTATAGCAATACTTAAACTATACTCAAAATACTCACAAGAATACGCCGATAATATAGAGAGAAAAACTTGATTTACGGTGTGATTTTCAATTCTAACCTAAGCACCCTATTTATAGGAAATTGCTTAGAACACCAAAGCGAAAATTTAATAAATTAATATTATAATTTTTCTACATCCTCCTACGCATCAAACATCTGAATTCAAAGAACATGACATGTGTTAAAGATGCCCACCAAACACAAAAAACGCGTTTTTGTGAATATAAATATTTATAACTTCCAAAAATCAATTATTTCGGAGCTTCGAAACTTCAATAATTCACAATAAATAGCCCTTTCATCGTAAAATTTGAATCGCGCAAGTTTTTATAGGAAATTCAATTCTCTACAACTTTACGTAAGAAATTTTTCCGAATTCCAAATGTAAATTGACCGAAATCCACAAACGGGCAATTTTACAAAGTTATAATCAAATTTCGATCAATAAATGGGGTCCACCGACATGTTTAACATGTTTTAAACATTTATTGCAACAAAAATACTCTTCCTCCTTGTATACTCATATATCCCACATTCGTTGTAAAAATATCACCATTATTATATTATTAAAATATAATAATATATTTAAATGAATTATTTTATCGAAAAAGATAAAATTTCAATTTTCAACAATTGTCACATTAAAATTTTCTCCATCTATATCCACATAAAATTAATATTTTCATCATCATATGAATCAATAATTAATTATTCACAAATAATATTACGTAATCACAATATCGACAACCGTGCGCTTCTGTGAAAGAGGGGTTTTCCAATAAGAATTTCTTCTTCTTGGCGGCAAATTAGGTGACCAAACCTCTCCTTAGATGTAACTTTCTAGACATTGCCAATAATGTTATCTAATAATATTATTCAGATAATATGAATTATTGCTTCGATAATGAAAAATACCGTGTAATGACAATTATCAAAACAACAAACAATATAAAATATCAACGCAACAATTATTAACTCAATAAAATAATTGAATAAGATATTCATAACCATTATTGAGTAGTGCCTTCAATAATTGGTGCAATACCGCAGCTTCTTTGTGCAACAACGCAGTATTATCGTGTTTTAACAACGGGTATTGAAAGTAGTATGCACACAAGCCAATCATGTTTTGATGATAAAGCATATACTTTGTAACAATCTTATTCATTTATTAATAAAAGTATTAATTTATTAAAGGCTTTTAATTATCTACATGATGTTTGTTTTTATAATATGTGATAAACCCATAGTTTTAAGCAATGCTTTTAGAATAATGATGATGATCATTCTAATGAGATCTAAATTCTTTGAAAGCTTAAAACTAAAATAGTTCCCAATCATTGGATTACTAAATTGGGGATTAGTGAATCCGGATAGATTGGTACATACGTTGCTTGCTCATTGGATGAGGATGATTGATCTCATTATCATTTGTGTGGAGACACTAAAGCAAGTATGTAGGTGCTTATTAGAGAATAAGTTCACTGAACGTGGCTCGCTAAGGAATACCTAATGGAGTTTTATTTGCCTGTCAATAGGAATTCCTGTATTGATAGTAGTACAAGTGATCCTTGGACTTGAGATCATCATAGTATCTTGTGTATGATGAGTTATACTTTGACTTATTCCTTAAGACCCTTAGGGTATATCAAAGGGTATGCTTGGGTATAATAAGTTGTACATGGAGATAATGTATGATCAATAAAGAATCTACCACTTCTAATAAAAGAAGAGAAATGTCCTATGTGATTCGATAAATGACAACCCAAAGTAGTCCTTGGCGGCGAGAATAATGAAATTAGAAAGGAGTTTCTAATTTGCATTATTTGAGTTGTGCATTTAAGGATCGAATACATATAATTAAATAAAATAAGACTTGACAAAGAATTCCATGTCTTATATTTAATTGGGACATTGTATGGTGGAAGGATTGAATTGTCTACGGTAACTATTTACTCAAAGGTTCTTTAATGATTAATGTTGAAATCTATATTATCTGGAAAGTCGTTGATCGCTAGAGAGGCTTATCCTATTGTAGAATAAATATTATTTATTTAAATAAATTAATTGTTTAATTTATTTATTTAAATAAGATTAGAATTGTTCTAATTGATTTATTCACAACCTGGGTTTAATATGGAGAACCTAAAGGGTCACACCATAAAAGGAAGAATAATTATTTAAGAAGTTAATGGCATAATCGTAATAATATATGTTAAGTATATTTAATTTAATCTATGGTGATAGAATAAATTAAATAGCTTAATATTATTATTTAATATTTTAGAAATATTAAATATAAATTAATAAGAGGAGTCTTATTAATATTATTACAATTATTATTATTTTAATTTCTAAAAGAGTTTAGGAATTAATTTAATATAAGTACTTTCTCATTTATTCTAATAGGATTAGGAAGGAAAATTAGTTAAAAGAGTTTAATTAATTATCCCTAATAAGATTAGGGGAGCTTAATTAATTAAAAAAATTTAATTAATTAAATAAAACCCAATTCCTTAATTGTTAAGGTGGGTTGCCCACATCTATAAATAAGAGGAGTCTTATTATGGGTGGTGGGTGTGGTTGATTTTTCAACATACGTAATAATTCCAATTAGTTGGGAGAGTACACCCTTTCTATAGAGATAGAAAAACTAGGGTTTAGCCAACCACCCTTTTCTTGAATCATTATTATTCCTTGGTGGATCACCTCTAGAGGCCAAACATATGGGTGGCTAACGTTGATCAAAGGAAGGAACAAAACCCTAAGTGGATTCAAGATTGAGCGAAAAAGGATTTGGAGGTGAACTTGTACTGGAGGAAGCTCGATCTTGAGGGTATGATTTTATTCTTTATCTTTTCGTTTAATTAATAATTATGCATAAAGGGTGATCCGGGTATATGGTTTGTAAATTTTAAACTCGATTTTTACACGCTTACACTTTTATGCAATTTGATTGCGTTTCATGAATATTACTGAACCTAATAAATGGCATCGAGCCCAAACTTTTATGCTAATTATTAATTGTTTTAATTTATATATTGATTTGTGTTTAGAACAATTTAATTGGGCATAATTTTATTGTATAAAATTTATTAAATAAAAAAAAAAAAAAACAAAACAAAACCGAGTCTGCAGTGCACCGATTCAAAAAAAAAAAAAAAACGTGGTCATGCTTTTCCATGTTAATTTTTTTTTTATACTTGCAGTGGAGTCCTTCACGTTATATTAGCAACATGAATTCACGTGCTATGCTCAAGTACAGCAACAACCTGCAAGAACCATTTTTTTTTTTGGGAAGCTATGCACGGATTTCAATGTTACAAGGAGCTGGAAGATTTTTTGATTAAAAGGGACGCACGGTTATATATATATATATTATTACCGTAATATTATATATATATATATATATAATATTTTAATAATTTTATACTTAAAATAAAAGTTTATTTTAATTTTAAAATAAAAGGTTTATTTTAATCTTAAAATAAAAAGGTTTATTTTAATTTTAAATAATTTTATAATTAAAATAAAAGGTTTATTTTAATCCTAAAATAAAAGGTTTATTTTAATATTAAAATAAAAGATTTATTTTAATTTAAAATTAAATTTCATGCTAACTAATTAGAGTTGGAATTGGATTCCATGCTAACTAATTGGAGTTGAAATTGGATTTTATTTTTCCTAAAATAAAGGAGTTTATTTGTGAATAGGAAAGTAAATCCATGTTTCCTTAAATAAAGGAGTTTATTTAGATATGAAATAGGATTTCATATTATTCAAAATAAAAGAGTTTATTTGTGAATAGGAAAGAAAGTCCGTGTTTCCTTAAATAAAGGAGTTTATTTAAATATGAAATAAGATTTCATATTATTCAAAATAAAGGAGTTTATTTGTGAATAGGAAAGAATATCCGTGTTTCCTTTAATAAAAGATTTTTTTTGGAATTGGATTCCATAATTAATTAAAATAAAAGAGTTTATTTTAATTAAAGATTTTTTTATTACGTGGAATTGGATTCCATAATTAATTAAAATAAAGGAGTTTATTTTGATTAAAATTTTGATTAAAATAAAATAGTTTATTTTATTCAAAATTGGATAAATTAAAATAAAATAGTTTTATTTTGATTTAAATTTGGATTAAAATAAAGGAGTTTATTTTGATTCAAAATTAGATTTTATGCTAACTAAATTTGCCCATTAAATGATATCAATATATATATTAAATGTTTATTATTCATGAGATGAATGTTATTTATTGATGCATATGGTGATGTGTATGATAATAAATGGGATTGATTATGGACTATTGACCAATGCGATTGGATTTTATTTTAGTTGGATGCATGAATGTATGGGTTTTTCTTAAATGGGGTCTCTGCGTGTCTCGCCTTCTCTAATTTTTTCTTAATGTAAATTCTAACTCCTCCTATGTACTTCCCTCGATCACGATCAAGGTTTCTATTTATTTTAAATAGTTTTGTAATAGAATAGTTAGAATTAATTTTGAAAAATTGGAGATCAAGGACAAGAAGCTTGAAGACCCGTTTTGTAATAGAGCCCGGGTTTAATGTAATAGTTATATTTAAATATTATTTCTTGCACCCCTGGGTTTGACCTTTTGGTTCACTTGGTGGCTCTAGTGAACCAAACTAGAATAAAAGTCCATAATCAATCCGGGTAGAATATAGTATTCTATATGTGCATGCTTATACTATATATATTATATATTATGCAAACATGCTTGCATGTTCATTAATATAACGCGTATTTTATATATATATATGCATGCTACTAAAACAAGATGAGACAAATTTAATAATAAATTCCTCAAATTTTTTTATATTAAGTCCAAAGCGTTCAAAGATATTTGGAATATCGAACGTCGCCTTCTAGCATGATAAAATTAATAGAGTATTAAATATTTAATATGAGTTTGTTGTGTCACCACAAGGCAAGTATTAAGTATTTAAGATGTTAATTTATCACATTTGATGCTTATAAAGAAAATTGAACAATATTGTTTTGTTGTGTCACCACAAGGATGATGTTTTTCGTTTTTGAATATATGGAGTGCTAGGTCGGACTTAACTTGGATAATTTTGATTCGGATGTGCCACCACTTGATCAAAATAATCTAAGAGGCAAAATACAAGGAGTTGCATAGTTGATGTAATTGACAAAAGTTGTCTACCTATTTATTTATATATGGTTTGTTGTGTCACCACAAGGCTATATACATTTGAAATGGGATCCTTATTCTCACTAGCAAATCTTTAATTAGATTTTGCCGAACTATATAAGTGAGGGTAATATAGTTTGAAGAAAATAGTGGGAGATACCAATTTAAAACAAGACCTAATTTATTTTGGTAATTAATAATAGAATGTATGTTAAAATGTTGTTAATTACAAATTCATTTACTGAAATTTTACAATGTCTAAAATTACTATCATCTGCGAAGCATATTAGATGCTAAATTAATCGTAATCAAATTAAACGGATTGGTTAAGGAATTTGAGAATAGTTCTCATAGTTGAAAAGCTATCTTATGTCCTTATATACGCCTATCCCTGCAGAATGGTTGCGAGATAATGCCTCTGAGGAAGAGATTGCTACTTTTAGAAAGTGGCAAGATGATGCACATTGCTCAATGCATCATGCTCGTATCCACGAAAGTAACAATGTGAGACCCTGATTTTATTAATAAAGATTTAAATTTTGTCAAAATAATTTTTAATATTATGGTGTGAATTTGAGATAATATTATAGTTGTGGGTAGTATTTATAAATTTTGCAAAGTATGCAAGTGGTTATATTATATTCGATTGGTGGGGAATATTCTTGTTTAGCGGGAATATTCGCATGACAACTACTCAATCATTGGTGGACCTACATAACGTAATTATTGTCGGATTGAGAAAACGACAAAAATATTTTATTGAAATAACGGCGGAAGTTTTACCGTTGATCTTTGTTGAACTACTTGGTAGTAAAGTAAAAATACGATGTCGTGTGGTTGCATAGTAGCACACGGTATTGATTATTGATGCTTATGTGAGAAGTCACTCGGTTTGATTCCATTATCATGTATTAATAATATGAATTATTATAGCGATAATGACGTTTTTTTTTATTCGTATTATTAACGTAATAAAATGCGAAACATCTTTTATATAAAATAGAATACTTTATTAAAGTTATTCTATAAATAGAATATATTATATTTTATTATGCATAGTGTTGCATAGTGTTTTGATAATAGTGTTTGCATAGTAAAATGTTTTTATATAAATAGAATATATTATATTTTATTTAAAAGATTTTTCTTTAAATATGGACCGTCAGATTAAAGTAAATCAATCTGACCGTTCATGGATTAGTTACTATGCATTCCATTTTCCTATAAATAGAAACTCATTCCTTCATTATTTTCTTACGAATTCATTGAAACTCTAGAGAGAAATTATAGAGAGAAGCTATAAAGAGAAAATTATAGAAAGAAGAAGAGTATTCTCGCTACTTCACTATTTCTATATTCGGTTCTTTTTTACTGCAGGGGTGTTATTCTTTCTTCTTGAAGAGAACTTCATTATTCCATTCACTATTATTCATTGGAATAACTCGTAAAAGTGGCATACCCTATACATAACCTCGTGATACGCCAGATACCCTATACTTGGTGAAATCCTTATGTTATTCCATTGCTTATTATTACATTGGAATAACTTTTGTATACGCCATTTACCCTATACTTGGTGACATTCTTCTATTATTCTCATTGGAACATCCATGCATGTGTTTTACACCCGACTGGTTCCGCTTTTTATTATTCTGTTGGAACATCCTGTGCATGTGTTTTACACCGGACTGGTTCCGCTTTATCATTATCATTCTGGAATATCCTATCATGTGTTTTACACCGGATCCGGTTCCATCTTTATTATTCTGTTGAACATCCCGCTTGCAATTGAATTTCACCCCGACTGTTCCGTTATTATTATTATGTTGAATAACTTTTGTGCAAGTACCGCATGCATGGTGATTTCTTTTGTTATTCCATTCTTTAATATACCCAAATGGTTAAAACTTTGACTTCTATACTCCATGAAATTAGTAGAATATCCTTGATATTTGCGTTTCATCCAAAGATCTTTCATGGAAATATTCTTCCGATCATTCTTGAATTTTACTCTCTGAAAACAAAGATCATGTTGACAATTTGGACGTTAATAATTCATGGATTAAATAATTCTTGAACTTGTTTTATTGAATTATTATGTCATTGTCATCATCCTCATGTTATACTATGTTATCTTTGCTTACGTGCGTAGATGAACTTAGTATGATTATGACCGAGGATCATTCGGTATAATCATGACTTGATATAAATGATGTGACAAAGTCCTCGATGGCACCTGTAATGCGATGATGGATAATTTTTGGTATGATTATGACCGGGGGTGATTCGGTATATAGTCATGACCATTGATAATTTGATGAAAATCCTTGGCCGTAGTGCGGGGATGATTAGATGTGGTGGTTTATTTATTAAAATTTGAGTCTCGGCGATAAAAATTGATAAAAACCTTTTAAAACCTAAAAGATAGTAGATTTTATTCTCTACTTGACTCTTTTAATGGATTGCATATTCATCATAGCTTAAACCGGGTTGTCTATTGTATTTTATCGGTTTAACACTTTGTTGAAGGCTAATGATAATTTATTCTGCATTATCTTAGTCATCATATTTCTTCTTGGGCTAGTTGAGCTCACCCTTTCTTTCACTTTATTCTCTTGAAATGAGAACATAGCCGGGACGAGCCGGGGAGCGAGTAATGGTCCGGAGGATAGCATTAGTAGTCCTCACTATTACGTGAAATAGTGTGATAATAGTTGTAATGAGGACTCCTTTTGAGTTTGTATAATATCTAGTAGACAATATTTGTATTCAAACTCACAGTTTATGTCGTATTGTACACGACAGTTATATTAGTAAGTTGTATTTGAATTTATGTACAATGTAAGTGGCGACTCAAGATGGGTGACGATACCTAATTTTGGGGCGTCCACAATTGGTATCGAGCCATAAGTGTGAAGAGCCCCGAGCCTCTCATTTGGTGACTTCTGTTGATGGGGAATGCACCGCCGCATCTCTCCGTAGGGGCGCCTGCCTTTCGGTGGCAAGTCGATAGTACTAATGTGAGGTCTTGACACAAGTTGGTGTCCAGAGTCACACATTGGTATCGAGCTTAGGGATATGATCCCTGGCTAAGATGTGAGATAAGAACTAGGAGGGGAGAGACGGGAAATTCCTTCGCTAGTATGACCTACCTAAGTTTATTTGGTATTTAATTGGTCGGTTAGAGTATAGGGATAATATTTGATATATTAATTAACCCTTGTGTTTTGGCAGTGTTTGGAAATGGCAGCTGAAAATATTCACAATGGAGTGAATGTGACCGTTGTGACACCTTTAATCACTAATCAGGTTAATGCAAAGGTCGACGAGGAACAAATTAGAGATATCCACGTAGTGAATGAAGAACTAATTGTTGCACCTTGAAGCTAGTTGCAGAGGTAGCAAATTGAAAGTGAGGAAGAAGAGGAAGAAGAGGAAGAAGAGGAACCCGAGGAGAATTGGTTAGAAGAAATTTATGATCAAAACTTAGAATTACAAAATCGTGTTCGTGAGCTAGAAGAACAGTTGAAGAATCGGCAAGCTGGTCGTGGAACAAAGGGATACAACAATTCAAAATTGGGTTACCCGATATGTGATGCTCGAACAAAATCACGCTTTGGCGGTGTAAGATATTAAAGTTGGAATCGAGAATTTAAAAATCAAAGATCGCCTAAAAGAAGAAACAATTGAACGAAGGAGAATAGGCGATGCGTGGGTAAAAAGTTTGCACAACGCGTTGATAGTGTAGAAAAAAGACGTCCGATCCAATAAAGCCAAAATAGATGAAATGGACTTTGCTTTTTGGACAAAGAATTGGGAGAACCCAACATCGAATTCTAATTACCACATATATAGCGGTCAACCCGAATTCGATATGGATCGAGAGAATAATGATTCAAATAATGGATCGAGAATGTGAAGAAGCACTTAAGGGTGGAATGTACCTATAGTAAAGTCAAACTTCATTGGTAATTTAAGCGAGGCGTTTATCGAGAAAACCGAACGGGTTATTACGGTAAGTTAATTATAAATTAATGCGAAGTCTATACTTTATTCAATACAAGTTCTACCCACTCTTTTATTTCACCTAGTTGTGTTCAACGTTTAAATCGATTCAAGAAGAAGTTAAACTTTGACTTATTGGTTGAAACTTCGTTAGTAGGAGCCTTCGTTATCGCTACTATTTTTAAATCTTGTTGATTCAAATAAACATTTTCACGTTACCTGTCGATCTTATCTTTTTGAAAATACTTGCCTTTTATGTGATTTTTAGGAATCAATTGGTTAGCTAATCATCATGCTTTTCGTAAGGTTGTTAGCTTTTATATTCATAACCAACCTTTATACTCACAATTCAAAGTAACCAAACCCTAAAGTTAATCATCATTATATCAAGCCATAAGAAAAGAGCTCTAACCTTTCGTTGTTGACTTCCTTGTGTGGAAAGGCACCGGCCGGACTTTCTGTAGGCGACATCGTGAATGAAGATGACAAGTTTATAGGTATCATTGTGAGGTGCTATCTAGGTTAAGGGATAGAAGTCACAGTTGGTATCAATGTGACGTACTATCCAAGTCTTGGATAAGAAATAAGATTTTGAATGATATTTCTATCATTAATAAATTTCTTGACGTATTCTTGAAGATTTCCTAGCCTACCCTAGAGCGTGAAATCGAATTTTGTATTGACCCCAAAGATAAAAAACCCATTTCTTAAACCCTCAAATATTTCTTCAACTAAATAAATAGTTACGTGGTTTATGATGAAAGTCATAATAAAAGCATTGGAATAATGAAAATCATGGGTATATGAAGTATTAGTAAGTTTTATGATGAGTTATGTTGGTTAGTACGTAAAAACATGAAAGTTTCTTAGAAATCACAAAGAGTTGAAAATCGATTTTAGTGAAAACGTAACACGAAATTAAATTGACCATATCTCCTATTATACTTTGAATTTTTGAATGTGGTCAAGTCCTAGAGTTAGATCTATGAGTTACCTAACTAATCCAAGTGGAATTACTGGAAAAGGTGTTGTAGATTTTGTGTGGACTGATTTTAGCAAAGGAGTGCAAAGCTGCAAAACCGAAAAAGCTTCTGCCATGATTTTAGAGAGGCTGTTTCGGCCACTTAAATTATGAGAAAAATTCTGGCCTTTTGGGACATGAAAGTATATGGTATAAAGTACCTCCTGTCCAAAAATGAGCTCATTCTGACTTAAAATGAGCAAGTTATGACTATTTCAATATTTAGATTTTTCCGATTTAAAAACGCTATAACCGAGTTCTATAACTCCGATGACCATGAAATTTAAACTGGAAGCTCACGTTAACATGTGTAAGGTCCTGCCAAGATTTGGGAATTTTTGGAGTTAAACTTGAGGTAGCTAATTTCTTAAGGAATTAAGTGGAAATTGATTTTTAAAAATAGTAAATAAATTTTAAAATTCCGAGAAAAATATATTTTCATTATGGGACTATATTATGCTAAATCCCAGAAAAGAAATATTTTTGGGGCTGATTTGGTATTTTTCATGAAAATAGTTTAGTTACTGAACATATGAGTTAAATATGTTATGTGAAGTAACAAAAGTTGAAAATAGGATTTTATGGCTAGAGAATCCTATATAGAGTATATATATTTTTTTTTGATGAGGATTTGATAATTGGTGATGATATCTTATGAGTATGACATTTTTGAATGATTAAATGCATTATATGGTAAAGTGTAAACAATTAAGATAAATTATTTATAAATTTAAGAAGTGATTAAAATATTGTTATAATATTAATGTTATTAGATTATGAGATTATTAAATGATTGATAACATGGGGATATTCTTGAATCTCGGATAAATTATATTATAAATGTTTAATATTTATCCTTTATCTCATTTGATTGATTCTTTATATCATTATCCTCATGCTTATATTATGTTGAAAGTCATCTCGTGGCTTCAGAGATGGACTTGGTATGATTATGACCGAGTGGATTGTTTTGTATAATCATAATCAGTAAATGAATACACAATTATCTTTGGTAGTAGTGCATGGATAATTTGTGGTCGGATACTAATGAATACACAATTATCTTTGGTAGTAGTGCATGGATAATTTGTGGTCGCGTGATACTAATGAATACACAATTATCTTTGGTAGTAGTAGCATGGATAATTTGTGGTCGTGATACTAATGAATACACAATTATCTTTGGTAGTAGTGCATGGATAATTTGTGGTCGTGATACTAATGAATACACAATTATCTTTGGTAGTAGTGCATGGATAATTTGTGGTCGTGATACTTAATGAATACACAATTATCTTTGGCAGTAGTGCATGGATAATTCGTGGTCGTGATACTAATGAATATCCTTGGCACGTAGTGGTGGGATGATTCGATGATATGGATTAATTATTGAGTCGAGTCTCAAAGAATGAAATATTAATTCATGGATGTGGTAAAAGT
Organism: Panax quinquefolius; assembly: GCA_020205615.1. Taxonomy (NCBI): domain Eukaryota; kingdom Viridiplantae; phylum Streptophyta; class Magnoliopsida; order Apiales; family Araliaceae; genus Panax; species Panax quinquefolius. The sequence continues at coordinate 4,363,627 of CM035155.1, read as the reverse complement.
CATCTTTGGTAGTAGTGCATTGATAGACTTGGTATGATTATGACCACGGATTATTCGGTATAATCATGATCAGTAATTGAAAACACGAATATCCTTAGCCAATGAAGTGCATGGATAATTCATGGTTGTGATACTATTGTCGAGTCTCAATATTATTGGTTTTACAACAGTATATCTTTTGGCCCAGTAGTGCAAAGATGAATTGTTAATGAATATCTTTGGTAGGATTGCAAAAAAATGAATTTAATGTTTTCAATGATAAAGGTATTCAAGGTATTCTCATCTCTTTATCATATCAGTATCGTACCACAATTTCGAGGGCTGAAATTCCATAAGGAGGGGAGATTGTGAGACCCAGATTTTATTAATAAAGATTTAAATTTTGTCAAAATAATTTTTAATATTATGGTGTGAATTTGAGATAATATTATAGTTGTGGGTAGTATTTATAAATTTTGCAAAGTATGCAAGTGGTTATATTATATTCGATTGGTCTTGTGGGAATATTCGGTTTAGCGGGAATATTAAATAATAACTACTCAATCATTGGTGGACCTTACAATGTAATTATTGTCGGATTGAGAAAACGACAAAATATTTTATTGAAATAACGGCGGAAGTTTTACCGTTGATAATCTTTGTTGAACTACTTGGTAGTAAAAAAGTACGAATACGTGTGGTGGTATAAGTAGCACCAGTATTGATTATCGATGCTTATGTGAGAAGTCACTCAGTTTGATTCCATTATTGTCGATTATTAATAATATGAATTATTATAGCGATAATGACGTTTTTGTTTATTCAGTATTATTAACGTAATAAAAGCGAAACATCTTTTATATAAAATAGAATACTTTATTAAAGTTATTCTATAAATAGAATATATTATATTTTATTATGCATAGTGTTGCATAGTATTTTGCATAGTGTTTGCATAGTAAAATGTTTTTATATAAATAGAATATATTATATTTTATTTAAAAGATTTTTCTTTAAATATGGACCGTCAGATTAAAGTAAATCAATCTGGACCGTTCATGGATTGGTTACTATGCATTCCATTTTTCTATAAATAGAAACTCATTCCTTCATTATTTTCTTACGAATTCATTGAAACTCTAGAGAGAGAAATTATAGAGAGAAGCTATAAAGAGAAAATTATAGAAAGAAGAAGAGTATTCTGCTACTTCACTATTTCTATATTCAGTTCTTTTACTTGAGGGTGTTATTCTTTCTTCTCATGAAGAGAACTTCATTATTCCATTCACTATTATTCTGTTGGAATAACTCGTAAAAAGTGGCATACCCTATACATAACCTCGTATACGCCAGCATACCCTATACTTGGTGAAATCCTTATGTTATTCCATTGCTTATTATTACATTGGAATAACTCAGTATACGCTGATTTACCCTATACTTGGTGACATTCTTCTATTATTCATTGGAACATCCATGTCATGTGTTTTTACACCGACTCGGTTCCGCTTTTATTATTATTCATTGGAACATCCTCGTCATGTGTTTTACACCGGACCGGTTCCGCTCTTTATCATTCTCATTGGAATATCCTATCCGTGTGTTTTACACCGGATCCGGTTCCATCTTTATTATTCTGTTGGAACATCCAGTTGGTGTGAATTTCACCGACACCGGGTTCCGTTATTATTATTATGTTGGAATAACTCATCCATGCACGGCACCGCATGCATGGTGATTTCTTTTGTTATTCCATTCTTTATTATACCCAAATTGGTTAAAACTTTGACTTCTATACTCCATGAAATTAGTAGAATATCCTTGATATTTGCGTTTCATCCAAATATCTTTTCATGGAAATATTCTTCCTCGATCATTCTTGAATTTTACTCTCACGAAAACAAAGATCATCGTTGACAATTTGGGCGTTAATAATTCATGGATTAAATAATTCTTGAACTTGTTTTATTGAATTATTATGTCATTGTCATCATCCTCATGTTATATTATGTTATCTTTGGCTTACGTGCATAGATGAACTTAGTATGATTATGACCGGGATCATTCGGTATAATCATGACTTGATATAAATGATGTGACAAAGTCCTCGGTGGCTTCGTAATGCGATGATGGATAATTTTGGTATGATTATGACCGGGGGTGATTCGGTATAGTCATGACCATTGATAATTTGATGAAAATCCTTGGCCGTGGTACGGGATGATTAGATGTGGTGGTTTATTTATTAAAATTGAGTCTCAAATGATAAAAATTGATAAAACCTTTTAAAACCTAAAAGATAGTAGATTTTATTCTCTACTTGACTCTTTTAATGGATTGCATATTCATTGCAGCTTAAACCGGTTGTCTATTGTATTTTATCGGTTTAACATCTTTGTTGAAGGCTAATGATAATTTATTCGCATTATCTTAGTCATCATATTTCTTCTTTGGGCTAGTTGAGCTCACCCTTTTCTTTCACCGTTTTCTTCGTGAAATGAGAACATAGCTGGGACGAGTCGGGGAACGGAGTAATGGTCCAGAGGATAGCATTAGTAGTCCTCACTATTCTGTGAAATAGTGTGATAATAGTTGTAATGAGGACTCCTTTTGAGATTGTATAATATCTAGTAGACAATATTTGTATTCAAACTCACAGTTTATGTCGTATTGTACACGACAGTTATATTAGTAAGTTGTATTTGAATTTATGTACCATGTAAGTGGCGACTCAAGATGGGTGACGTATACCTAATTTTGGGGGCGTCACAAACAAGCTTCAGCGTCAGCCTGAAACTATGGATACTCCTACTATATTCCTGCACATCAAGTAGTTGATGGTGAGGAAAGTAGGACTGATAGATATCGGATATCTAAGGAGCTCTTCCAATCTAGAATGACCGAAGGCACTACAGTACAGACACATGTCCTAATGATAATCAATTTGATTGATCAATTAGGATAACAGATTTTGTCATGGATGGAGAGTTGAGCCAAGATTTGATCTTGCACTCACTCCCGGACTCCTTTCACAATTGTTGTGAATTTTTCATATGAACAAGCTAGATATCAACTTTGCTGATTTGCTTAACATGTTGAAAAATGTTGAGAGTCACTTTCCAACCAAGAAAGATCAAGTCTTACTGGTAGGGGCCAAAGGATCTTCTGAAAAGAAGATCGATTCAAAGAAGGTAAATAGAAAAGGCAAAAACAAAGGATAATAAGAACAAAACTCGATACGGATAAAGAAAGGAGTTTGCTTCCACCGCAATAAGTCCGGACACCGGGAAAGAAATCTGCGAGAAGCATCTTGCGAGGCTAACCAAAGAAGCTTAGTGAAGTTTCTACATAAATACAATTTTGTTCAAGATTTAAAATAAATTTTTCTTTAAGTCAAGGTTCTACTTGGATATTGGATATCGACTTTGGTTATCATAAATATAGATTTATGAAGGACCAAGCGTAAGTAGAAAAGCTAAACAAATATATGTAATCCTATATGCGGGAAATGTAACAAAGGTTGCCACATTAGCCATAGAAACTTATAGTTTAGCAATGCCTACGGGCAAATCTATTAAGTCAATAAGTTGTTATTGTATTCCAGTTCTTGTTAAAAATATTATTTCCATTTTATTGTTGGACAATGAAATCGATGGTATTATAATTAAGAACAATTGTTGTTCTATTTATAATAATAATGTTTTGTATAGAACTGGAATATTACTTAATAAATTTTGTATACTTGACTTACATGAAAATAATTTTGCATATTGAACAAATTAGTATAAGAAAAGGAGATGATCATTCAAAGAGTTGAATGTGTGTATTTGCTAAAATACAAGTGTGAATTATTTGAAAGGTTCAAAGAATTCAGAAGTAAAACAGATTTGCAAAGTATTAAGATTTTTGATTAGATCAAGGAATAAATACTTGTGCAATAAGTTTCTAGATCATCTCAAATGGTTTTTCTCATAATGGACACCTCATGATACGTAATAATTGATTGATGTATCCGAAAGGAAAAATCGTACCTTGTTGGACACGGTGCGGTCCATAATGATTTTACCGACATTCCAAGTATCCTTCTAGTGGTCATGTCCTTGAAATGGTCGACATATCTCGAAAATGGTAACCTCAAAATCCATTTCCCAAGACTCCATAAAAGTTATGGATGGGGAGGATTCCTAATCTTAAGTATGTTAAGATAAGGGGTTGTCCAACTTATATGAAACGGTTTCAAAGGATAAGCTTGGGACAAGATTTGATACGTATGATTGTGGGACATCCTAAAGTAAGTTTAGGGTATATGTTCTATGATCCTACTTAGCAAAAGGTGTTTATTATAAAAACACGCTTCCTTCTAAGATAAATGTGTTTATCATTGAAAGGGCTAGTGGGAGGATAATAGATCTTGAAAGGTTCAAGAACCACAAAACACTATAAGTCAAATAAGAGGAACCTATAGATAGACTGTATCACAACCGAATCGTAAATCAGTAATAGTACCCAAGATACCTAGGAGGTATGGATTCATCATAGATGATGATGATGAGGAGGTACATCATGTAAGATGATGATCCAGATTATATACGATGAGGTAAGTGTTGTAGACACTCGAGAGAAATGGATTGAAGCAAGTTTCTCAAATATGGAACATTCGTTTTGATGAGGCAATCAAAAGAGTTTGATTTTATCAAAATAAGAATGAACCTAGTGTACACAAAAGGGATATGGGGAGCGCCATGACATTCCTAATATTATATGTTGATATACTACGGATAAGGAATGACATACCAATGCTACAATCAGCAAAGATAAAGTTGTCTAAACATTCCTCCAAGAATGATTTGGGAAGAGTATCTTAATTGGGGATAAAATCTATATAGATAGATTCAACAGGATGCTCGACTTAACCCAAGGAACGTATATTCATTTAATGCTAAAGTCGTTTAGCATGGCAAACTCCAAGAGATGTCTCATGTAGATGAGTTATGGAGTGTATCTCTCTTAATAGTCCCCACAGACTCTCGAAAAGAGAGGTCGCATGAAAGGACAATCATGTATGCAATGAAATGTACGAGACCCGATGTGGATCGACCATATTCGAGAAGTTCACTATGAGTCGCTGAAAACATCTTAAAGTGCTTAACCCAAGCACTAAGGATGTGATCATATTCATGGTGGGTCTTAATTAAAACTAGAGGGCTTAACAGACTCAAGTTTTTCAGACAGACCAAGACGATAGAAAAATCTACTTTAAGGTAAAGGGTTACCTTGAACAGTGGTGCAGTGAATTGGAAAGGTTCCAAACAAAGAAAGATTTGTTGGTTTAGTGATAAAGACAAAGTATATAGCTATAAATGAAGCTGCAAGTTGATTGTTTGGATTAAAAGTTCATTACAGAACTAGGAATAGTTCCTAAGTCTCATCTTGGATCTAAACATGTGTTGTGGCATTTTCATTTGATTATTAGAATCATTGAAAGATGGAAAATCACTATAGAGATAGTGGACTCTCAAGAACAATATTACATATCCATTAACTAAAGCTTATCCAACAGCAGGATAATCGTCACTTAGAGAAGAAGAGTATTAGATACCATGACGATTGGCTTTAGTGCAAGTGGGAGATTGAAAGTAGTATGCACACAAGCCAATCATGTTTGATGATAAAGCATATACTTTGTAACAATCTTATTCATTTATTAATAAAAGTATTAATTTATTAAAGGCTTTTAATTATCTACATGATCTTTGTTTTTATAATATGTGATAAACCCATAGTTTTAAGCAATGCTTTTAGAATAATGATGATGATCATTCGACGCCCCAAAATTAGGTATACATCACCCATCTCGGGTCGCCACTTACATGGTACGTAATTTAAATACAACTTATTAACATAACTGCTGTGGTACAATACGATATATAAAACCGTGAGTTTAAATACAAATATCGCTCACTAGATATTATACAAACTCAAACAAAAGTCCTCATTATAAATTATTATCACACTATTTTACGTAATAAATGAGGACTACTAATGCTATCTTCGTGACCATCACTGCTTCCCCGACTCGTCCCAAATTTATATTATCATTTCCTCAAGAGAATAAAGAAAAAGAAAGGGTGAGCTCAACTAGCCCAAGAAGAAATATTACGACTAAGATAATGCGTAATAAATTATCAATAGTCTTCAATAATGTTAAACCGATAAAATACAATGTATAAACCAGCTTAATCAATAATGAATATGCAATCCATTAAAAGAGTCAAGTAGAAAATAAAGTCTACTATCTTTTAGGTTTTAAAAGGTTTTTCATCATCGCTTATAGTCGAGACTCACTTTAATAAATATTTCACATCATCGAATCACCCCGCACTACTACGGCCAAGGATATTCTTTAAGATCACGACCACAATTATTCATGCACTACGCCAAGAATATTTGTGTATTCATTAATGGTCATGATCATGCCAACAATCGGCCCATCAATGCACTACTACCAATCGAGGATTTTTATCACATCATTTGTAACATTACTACCATGATTACAATCAATAGTCTCTCGTCATAATCATACCAAGTCCATCTATGCACTACAAAAGCCACGTATGACTTTCAAAAAATATAAATACGAGGATGATGATGAAATGATATAAGAATTCAATAAAACAAGTTCAAGAATTATTTTATCCAGAATTATTAACGCCCAAATTATCAACATGATATCGCTTTTAGAGTAAAAATTCAAGAATGATCGTAAGAATATTTCCATGAAAAGATATCGATGAAACGCAAATATCAAGGATATTCTACTAATTTCATGGAGTATAGAAGTCAAAGTTTTAACCAACCGGGTATAATAAAGAATGGAATAACAAAAGAAATCACCATGCATGCGATAGATCACATGCATGTGTTATTCCAATGTAATAAATAAATAACGAAACCAGTCGTGAAATTCACACCGATGTGATGTTCCAAATGTAATAATAAAGATGGAACTGCATCCTGCAAAAACACACGATAGATATTCCAATGTAATAATAAAGATTTTAACCAGTCCCTGTAAAACACACGCATGTGATGTTCCAACAGTAATAATAAAGATTTTAACCAGTCCTGTAAAACACACGCATGTGATGTTCCAATGTAATAATAATAAAGATTTTAACCAGTCCTGTAAAACACATGCATGTGATGTTCCAATGTAATAATAGAAGAATGTCACCAAGTATAGGTAAACCACTTATACAAAAGTTATTCCAATGTAATAATAAGCAATGGAATAACAATGCTCTTCATGAATAAGAAAGAATAACACCCCTTACATTTGGTAGAGATTGAATATCGCAAAGAAGTAGTAGAATAAAATACTCTTCTTCTTTCTCTTATTCTCTCTATACTTTCTCTCTCTATAGCTCAATGAATTCGTGAAAATAATGAAGCCCTAGCCTCTATTTATAGAAGATTTCTAGCTTAAGACCGCCGTGAAAAAGGCAAGTGGCTCGACGAATCGGTTCGACGCTCCGTAATGTGAAACGACAAGTGGTTCGACGCCTCAGAATGTGAAACGACAAGTGGTTCGACGTCTGTAAAGGTAATTACTATTAACGAAGGTAAATACATTGACGAAGGTAAATACTATTCACAAGGGTAATTACTATCGACGGGGTAATTACTATCGACGATAAATACTATTCACAAGGGTAATTACTATCGACGAAGGTAATTACTATCGACGGGTAAATACTATTCACAAGGGTAATTACTATCGACGAAGGTAATTACTATCGACGAAGGTAAATACTATTCACAAGGGTAATTACTATCGACGAAGGTAATTACTATCGACGAAGGTAAATACTATCGACGAAGAGACTCTTAGATGATGACATACGAGCCCCCATAAAATAATCAAACTTACCACAAATCATTTTTTTTTCATCAACACATATTTAATCTTTCAACAATTATTAATCATTTATAACTTGTCGCCTCAATTATTGATTTAATACTATAACATATTATACGATGATAATCGTGACAATAATCAATCAATAATATAAGAGATATGATGCAAAGAATTATCGAGTAATAATCGAGCATAAATGAAAGTGACTTCTCACGTAAAGATCAATAATCAATACCGCGCTGCTACTACGCAACTACGCCAGACATCGCATTTTTTACCAACGGTAGTTCAACAGCTTTTAATTCAGAATACCTCCTCCGCCGTTATTTTTATAAAATATTTTTGTCGCTTTCTCAATCCGACAATAATTTTTCGCTGTGGGGTCCACCAATGATTGAGCCATTGTATTTAATATTCCCTAACAAAAGAATATTCCCACCAAACGAATATTTTATAACAACTTGCATACTTTGCAAAATTTATAAATATTACCCACAACTATAACATTATATCAAATTTATTCCATAATATTCAAAAATAATATTTATAGAAAAATTCATCTTTATTTATAAAAGTCGGGTCTTACAACCTCCCTTCTTATGAAATTTCGCCTCAAATTAGGGTACGACTGGTATGTCAAGAGGTAAGGATACCTTGATTTCATTTCGCATTCTAACTCCCAAGTCATTTCTCAACATCGTGGTTCCTCCACAAAACTTTCGACTTGAGGTATAACCTCGAGCGTAGAATATGTTCCTTCTTATCCAAAATTTGAACAGAACCTCTTCATACGCCAAATCTTCCGCTATTTCGTCCTGGCTCTAACTCAATAATATGGTTCGGTCTTTCACATATTTACGTAATATAGATATGTGAAAAACGCATGAACACGAGACATATTCAAGCAGAAAAGCGAGTCTATAGCCACGCTCCTACTCGACGAGGATTAAAATGGACCGATGAATCGAGGGTTAAGTTTTCCTCTCTTTCCAAATCTTGTAACTCCTTTCCATGGAGCAACTTTAACAACACACGATCTCCTATATCGAATTCCACGCCCTTTCATGAAGATCAAGATAACTCTTTGTCGATTTTGTGAGGTTTTTATACGCTGTTTGATCGTTTCAATCTTTTCCGTAGTCATACGCATCAACTCCGGCCCCAACAACGCTGCTTCACCCACCTCATCCCAAAGATACCGAGAACGACACTTTCTTCCATACAACGCTCGAATGGAGCCATGCCAATACTTGCTTGATAACTCGTTGTCAGAGGAAAACTCCACCAATGGTAAGAACTTGTCCCAACTCCCTTGAAATCAAGGACACAGTAGTCTTAATAGATCTTCAAGAGTTTGAATAGTCCTCTCCGATCGTCCGTCCGTCTCGAGGATGATATGCCGAGCTAAATCGTAAGTCCGCGCTCATAGCTTTTTGCAAACTAACCCAAAATCGTGAAGTGAATCTTCGGTCTCGATCGTAAACTATGGATACCGCATACCATGCAGCCTTACAATCTCGCTTATGTACATACGAGCAAGACGCTCAAGTGTATAAGTTTCTCAGACGGTAAGAAATGAGCGCACTTGGTCAACCTATCAACAATGACCCAAATCGCATCAACGCCTTGAGAAACCTTAGAAGACCCAGAACGAAATCCATGGTAATGTGCTCCCACTTCCATTCGAATTTCAAGTGGTTGCAATGGACCTTTTGGTACTTGATGCTCCGCTTAACTCGCTGACAAGTTAGACACCTCGAGATAAACAAATATCTCTCTCTCTCTTCATATTGCTTCCACCAAAATGTACGACGAATATCATGATACATTTTGGTACTCCTGTGATGGATCGCAAATGGTGTGTCAGGTGCCCCATCATGATATTATACTTTAAATCGTGGTCGTTAGAACACAAAGTCCGAGTCGACTCAAGTATTCCTTCTTCATCGATTCTTGCTTCCTAAGATAAGACCTTCTTGCACTTTCTTCCTCATACGATCACCTCCGTGTCCAGTAGCTCGAGCAAATTTTAACTTTATCAATTAAAGTCTGCTTCTACTCAGATACTCGCTATCATCACACGCGCCCCTCGAGTCTTTAATTCTATCTCCATCCTTTGCAAGTCACACAAAATGGGCTCATACGACAATATCGCACTCAGATTGCATATGATTTTCTACTCAATGCGCCGCCTACCACGCTCGCTTTTCGTGATGGTATCGATGGTACGATCATAATCTTTCAATACTTCAAGCCAACGCCGTTGTCGCATGTCGAGTTCCTTTTGAGTGAAGAAATATTTGAGGCTTTTACGATCCGTAGAAGATCTCCACTTTCTCCCCATACAAGTAATGCCTCCAAATTTTAAGTGAAGATAATAAATGCTAACTCTAGATCACGAGTAGGATAATTCCTCTCATATTCTTTGAGTTGTCATGAGGCATAGGCTATTACTTTTCCATGTCAGATGAGAACACATCCCAACCCTTTGCCCAAGCATCATCAGAGATGACAAATCCTCCGAGCCGATGGTATTGTCGTAACAAAATAAATAAGTCTCCTCTCGAGTTCTTGAAAACTCTTCTCACATTCTTCGCCTCCAACCGAACTTTCAGATCTTCCGAGTCACCGAAATCAATGGAATAGCGATTCGAGAAAATCCTTCCACGAATCTCCGATAATAACAAATAAACCGAGAAAGCTACGATTTCTATTAATCGATTTAGGTTGTTCCCACCTTTCAATAGCTTCAATCTTTGGCGGTCAATGATATTCCACGACTTGATACCATCGCGCCCAAGGAATGCTACTTCTTCAAGCCGTAACTCGTGATTTCTTCAACTCGCATAAAGCTTATATTCACGGCTTTTTTGGAGTGTCACCTCAAGTGTTGCTTTCACGATCTTCACTACTTTTGGAATAAATAAGGATGTCATCAATAAAGACGACCACAAAGTGATCTAAATATTCCTCAATACTTGCTCATCATATCCACGAAGGCAAAGAGCATTAGTCAATCCAAAGGACACGACTAGAATTCATAATGCCCGCATCGAAGTTCCGAAAGCCGCCTTTGAATGTCACGGCTCTAATCTTCAATCGGTGATATCCTAACGAAGATCAATCTTTGAAAAGAATTTGCCTCTTGCAATCGGGTCAAACAGTCATCAATACGCGGCATGGATACCTATTTTTGATGGTGACGTGATTCAACTCCCGATAATCAATACAAAGTCGATACTCCCATCTTTCTTCTTCACGAATAGTAATGAGAGCACCCCAAGGAGAAGTACTAGACGAATAAAGCCAATGTCTAACAATTCCTCGCAGCTTGGGTCTTTAACTCCTCAAGTTCAATAGAGCTATTCGACATGGGGCTTTGAAATAGGTTTTGTACCGGTTCAAGGTCGATACAAAATTCAATTTCACGCCTGGGGTAGGCCAGAAGTTCTTCTGGGAATACGCCAGAAATTTATTAACAATAGAATATCGCTTAAAACCGACGATTTTTATTTAAATCAGGATACGAGCTAAGAAAGCTTGACATCCGCTTTTCAATAAACGAATAGCTTTATGGCTTTGAGATGACCGTGATTGATTTTAATGGTTTGGTCGTTTGAATTCGATAATAGGTTGATTAGAATATGAAAGCTAACAACCTTACGAAAACAATCAATTTTTGTATGATAAGTAGTTAACCAATCAATCCCTTGTAATCACGCCAAATGCAAGTATTTTTAATGAAATAAGATCGACAGTAATGTGAGGGTACCGATTTGAACCAAACAAGACTTATAAACAAAGGATGTAATGAAGGTTTCTCCCAACGGAGTTTCCACAGATAAGTCAAAGTCTAATTTCTCCTGAGTCAAATTTAATCGATGAGCGCAAGTAGAGAAATAAAAGAATGGGTAGAACCCAGATCAAATAAAGTATGACTTCATTAGAGTTTATGATAAGCTTACCCGTGATGACCTCATTCGATTCTCGCTTTTTTGGGAGGTCACAACAAATGCTCTCCTCAGACTACCGGCTTTGAATTTTCCGACGGCCTTTGGTGCTTCCATCCTAGTCAATTTGTTTCTAGAAACGACAAAATCGAGCTAAGTGACCTTCTCTCCACAATTATAACACGCTTTGACTACATTTACGCAGCTTTGATCGATGTGTCCTCTCCTCCGCATTTGAAGCATACGATAGTGGTCTTTCTCCTTCCTTAACAACGGGTGCCAGTGCCGACGCCTTTCCATCATCATTGAATCTCCTTTTCTTGAAATGTCCATTCTTATTGTTTTGCCCCCGACACCACCGGCGTGGTTACCATATCCGCCCGCTGATTCCTCCACGCTTGTTGTCACCGCCGACGACTATTCTCGCCGGTATTATAATTTTGCCTACCGCTTCTTTTTAGTCATAGGCTGACTCATTATCGCTACTTCCACTAATCGAGCCCTATTTACAACATCCTAATACAAACACGCTTTACGAGAAATAAGATGTCGACGATTCCCGCTTCAAACCTCTTAAAAACATTCGCGCCATTCTCTCTTCATTATCCACCAAGTGGGACGAACCGTGATAACTCCGCAAATTTTGCCTCGTATCATTACACTGGCCATATTGTTTTGTTCCAACTTGATAAACTCCACCTCCTTCATGTGGCTAATACTTTTTTTCGAAAGTATTTGTCGCTGAATGTACCTCCCCGAACTTCTCCCAAGATATCTTCAAGACAAATTGGTCGAGTACGCTTTTACCGATTCCCACCAAGAATCCGCCCCGCAAGAACATAAAGGCGTAGAAGGGAACCTTTTGCTTCCTGAGCATCCCAAGACATCAAATATCTTGGTAATCTGCTTTTATCCATGCTTCCGCCGTAAGTGGTTTTGCTTCCCTTAAACTCCGGTGGTCCCAGCCTTAAATTGTTTAATGCGTGACCGCCGAGAGTTTTCCGTGTTTCCACCCCACGCTTTTGGACAGAGTCGCTCGCCTCATCATTGTCAGATAAATCGCATAAAGCCTCCGAACATTCGATCATTCATCATTTGGTCAAGTTGTTGTTTGTATGAGGATTGTCGCCTTCCTCGATGCACATTATCCTCGATTATCGATATGTGGTGAATCAACAATCGTCAAGGCCCATCAATTATTCTCAACATTCTCGATGTCATTTTCAGACATCGCCACAAAACAAAAGGTTAATCGACATGTAACAAATTATCCCTATCTTCCCACCAACCAATAAAATATCACATAAACTTAGTAGGTCATACTAAATAAGGTATTCCCCGCCTCCCCTCCTAGTACTATTCTCACATCTTAGCCAGGATCATATCCCTAAGCTCGATACTTAACCGCGACGCCCCCAAAATTAGGTATACATCACCCATCTTGGGTCGCCACTTACATGGTATGTAATTTAAATACAACTTATTAACATAACTGCTCGTGGTACAATACGACATAAATCGTGAGTTTAAATACAAATATCGCCTACTAGATATTATACAAACTCAAACAAAAAGTCCTCATTACAATTATTATCACACTATTTTACGTATTAGTGAGGACTACTAATGCTATCTTCAGACCATCACTGCTTCCCGACTCGTCCCAAATTATATTATCATTTCCTCAAGAGAATAAAGAAAAGAAAGGGTGAGCTCAACTAGCCCAAGAAGAAATATTACGACTAAGATAATGCGTAATAAATTATCAATAGTCTTCAATAATGTTAAACCGATAAAATACAATAGATAAATCCGCTTTAATCATAGCTGAATATGCAATCCATTAAAAGAGTCAAGTAGAAAATAAAGTCTACTATCTTTTAGGTTTTAAAAGGTTTTTCATCATCGCTATAGCCGAGACTCACTTTTAATAAATATTTCACATCATCGAATCACCCCGCACTACTACTAAGGATATTCTTTAAGATCACGACCACAATTATTCACGCACTACGCCAAGAATATTTGTGTATTCATTAATGGTCATGATCATGCCAACAATCGGCCCATCAATGCACTACTACCAATCGAGGATTTTTATCATCACATCATTTGTAACATTACTACCATGATTACAATCGGTAGTCTCTCGTCATAATCATACCAAGTCCATCTATGCACTACAAAAGCACGTATTTACTTTCAAAAAAATATAAATACGAGGATGATGACAATGATATAAGAATTCAATAAAACAAGTTCAAGAATTATTTTATCCAGAATTATTAACGCCCAAATTATCAACATGATATCTTTTGTAGAGTAAAATTCAAGAATGATCGTAAGAATATTTCCATGAAAAGATATCGATGAAACGCAAATATCAAGGATATTCTACTAATTTCATGGAGTATAAGTCAAAGTTTTAACCAACCGGGTATAATAAAGAATGGAATAACAAAAGAAATCACCATGCATGCGAGCGATAGATCGCATGCATGTGTTATTCCAATGTAATAATAAATAATCTAACCAAAGTCGTGAAATTCACACCGATGTGATGTTCCAATGTAATAATAAAGATGGAACTGCATCCTGTAAAACACACATGATAGATATTCCAATGTATAATAAAGATTTTAACCAGTCCTGTAAAACACACATGCATGTGATGTTCCAATGTATAATAAAGATTTTAACCAGTCCCAAACACATGCATGTGATGTTCCAATGTATAATAATAAAAGATTTTAACCAGTCCTGTAAAACACATGCATGTGATGTTCCAATGTAATAATAAGAATGTCACCAAGTATAGGTAAACCACTTATACAAAAGTTATTCCAATGTAATAATAAGCAATGGAATAACAACAGCTTCTTCTTCATGAATAAGAAAGAATAACACCCCTTACATTTGGTAGAGATTGAATACCGCAAGAGCAAGGTAAGAATAAAATACTCTTCTTCTTTCTCTTATTCTCTCTATACTTTCTCTCTATAGCTCAATGAATTCGTGAAAAATAATGAAGCCCTAGCCTCTATTTATAGAAGATTTCTAGCTTAGCACCGCCGCCGTGAAAAGGCAAGTGGCTCGATTTGACGAATCGGGTTCGACGCTCGTAATGTGAAACGACAAGTGGTTCGACGCCAGAATGTGAAACGACAAGTGGTTCGACGTCTAAAAAGGTAATTACTATTAACGAAGGTAAATACTATCGATTTAAGGTAAATACTATTCACAAGGGTAATTACTATCGACGAAGGTAATTACTATCGACGAAGGTAAATACTATTCACAAGGGTAATTACTATCGACGGGTTGTAATTACTATCGACGAAGGTAAATACTATTCACAAGGGTAATTACTATCGACGAAGGTAATTACTATCGACGGTTATAAATACTATCGACGAAGAGACTCTTAGATGATGACATATAAAGCCCCCATAAAATAATCAAACTTACCACAAATCATTTTTTTTTCATCAACACATATTTAATCTTTCAACAATTATTAATCATTTATAACTCATCGCCTCAATTATTGATTTAATACTATAACATATTATACGTATGATAATCGCGACAATAATCAAATCAATAATATAAGAGATATGATGCAAAGAATTATCAGAAGTAATAATCGAGCATAAATGAAAGTGACTTCTCACGTAAGATCAATAATCAATACCGCAGCGCTACTACGCAACCACATGCGCAGACATCAGATTTTTTACCACCGTAGTTCAACAAATTTAATTTTAATCAGAATACCTCCGCCAAGTTATTTTTATAAAATATTTTTGTCGCTTTCAATCCGACAATAATTCTCAAGGGGGTCCACCAATGATCGAGCCATCATATTTAATATTCCCTAACAAAAAGAATATTCCCCACCAAACGAATATTTTATAACAACTTGCATACTTTGCAAAATTTATAAATATTACCCAACTATAACATTATATCAAATTTATTCCATAATATTCAAAAATAATATTTATAGAAAATTCATCATCTTTTATTTATAAAAGTCGGGTCTTAAGAGTTTAATTAATTATCCCTAATAAGATTAGGAGCTTAATTAATTAAAAATTTAATTAATTAAATAAAACCCAATTCCTTAATTGTTAAGGTGGGTTGCCCACATCTATAAATAAGAGGAGTCTTATTATGGGTGGTGGGTGTGGTTGATTTTTCAACATACGTAATAATTCCAATTTGTTGGGAGAGTACACCTTTCTCTATAGAGATAGAAAAACTAGGGTTTAGCCAACCACCCTTTTCTTGAATCATTATTATTCCTTGGTGGATCACCCTCAGAGGCCAAACATATGGGTGGCTAACGTTGATCAAAGGAAGGAACAAAACCCCGTGGATTCAAGATTGAACGCGAAAGGATTTGGAGGTGAACTTGTACCGAGGAAGCTCGATCTTCAAGGGTATGATTTTATTCTTTATCTTTTCGTTTAATTAATAATTATGCATAAAGGGTGATCCGGGTATATGGTTTGTAAATTTTAAACTCGATTTTTACACGCTTACGCACTTTTATGCAATTTGATTGCGTTCATGAATATTACAAACCTAACAGTGTATTCCAACAAAGGTTAATTGTAATAACTACGCCAAGTTATTTTTAACCAACTTATATTTGTCGCTTTCTTCATCCAATCGCTTTTCAGCTATGGGGCCCACATATAGTCGCTACTGTCGTCATTTGAATATTCCCCGACAAGATTTAATATTCCACGACCAAACGAATATTCCCCGATAACAATGAATATTTTATAACCACTTGCTTATTTTGAAATATTTATGTATCTTACCCCTAACTATCCACATTAATCAAATCAACCCTTACTATTTCAAAATAATAAATAGAGAAAATTAAATTTCATTAATAATAAGTTGGGGTCTTACAACGACCACCGGTCATATGCTATAAATGCGGGAAAGAGGGACATATCACCAAACCGCCTACACAATACCAAGGTATGCTATAATTGTGGAAAAGAAGGACATATCGCTTCGAGATTAGACGCAGATCGAAACCTAGTTCAATGGGGACGATGACTCAAAAGATCGTCCCGAAAAAGTCAAAGTCAATCTGCCTCGGAAGAAGCGTTTGTCAGGATCGGTCAAAATGCGAGGAACCCAAACGAGGTGATCACGGGTAAGCTATTTATAAATTCTTGCGAAGTTTATACCTTATTTGATACCGGTGCTACCCATTCATTTATCTCTCCCGCTTGTGCTCAATGTTTAAACTTGACTCAGGAAAATTAGACTTTGACCTATTTGTGGAAACTCAGCTAGAGAAACTTTCATCACATCCACTCGCTTATAAATCTTGCTTGATTCAGTTTGTACTTTATCACATTACTCGTTAACCTTATTTCTATAGAGATATTTTTTTTGATGTGATTTTAAGGTAAACTACTCATCATGCCGAAATTGATTACTTTCGTAAGGTTGTTAGTTTTCGTATTCATAAGCAATCTGTTATTCGAATTCAAGCAATCAAACCATTGTAGTCAAACATTTTCATATCAAGCCATGAAGTCATTCGTTTATTACGGATGTCAAGTTTTCTTAGTCCATGTTATGGATTTGAATAAAGACACGTCAGATTTGAATAATATTCTTGTTGTTATTGATTTTTCCTGACGTATTTCCTGAAGAATTTCTTGGCTTACTCCCAAAGCCTGATATTAAATTTTGTATCGACTTTGAACCCGGTACAAAACTCATTTCTAAAATCTCATATCAAATGGCTCCTATTGAACTTCAGGAGTTAAAAATTCAACTATAGAATTTGGTACCTGAGCCTTTATCTGGTGACTTCCTTTGTGGAATGCACCAA
This sequence comes from Panax quinquefolius, assembly GCA_020205615.1. Lineage (NCBI taxonomy): Eukaryota > Viridiplantae > Streptophyta > Magnoliopsida > Apiales > Araliaceae > Panax > Panax quinquefolius. The sequence continues at coordinate 4,345,911 of CM035155.1, read as the reverse complement.
GCGAACTCTCGTAGGGGACACCATATTCGCATGCGATAAAAACCGATAGGTGTCATTGTACGTAAGTATCCAAGGTTGGGATATGAGTCACAATTGAGAACAACCTAAGTCAGAATCGAAATACGTAGCTTTCTAGGCTTAGTTGGTTATTATCGGAGATTCGTTGAAGGATATTCTCGAATCGCTATTCCATTAACGCAGCTGACTCGTAGAGATAAAAAATTCGAATGGAGCAAGGAATGTGGGAAGAGCTTCGAAGAACTCAAGAGAAGACTCATTTCAGCACATGTTCTGACCATGCCATCCTAGAAAAGCGAATGTGGTAGCTGACGTGTAGAGTAGAAGATCGTATACAAGTACGAGTACGATATTGTCAAAGACTCATTTCGTATAATTTACAAATAATAGAGATGGAGATGAAAACTCTAGGTACCCACGTGATGATATACGAGTATAATCAACTTTAATCGATAAAGTTAAAGTTGTTCAAGCTACACACCGGAGCTGATGAATTTGAAGAAGGAGGTGCAAGAAGTTGTTATTTCAAAAGCGAGAATCGGTGAGGTGAGGAAAGCTCAAACCTTCGATTTATTAATCCATTTGAAATTCTTGATCGAATAGGAACTGTGGCCTATAGACTCATTTTACCGCCAAGTATGACGCGTGTTCATAACGTTTTTCACGTATCGATGTTACGTAAATATGTGGACGAATTCAACCACGCTCATTGAAGTTAGAATCCGGACGAGATAGCCAAGACCGAACGTACGAGAGGTACTGTCAAGATCTTGGATAGAAAGAACATGTCCCATGTATCGAGGTTATACCACAAGTTAAAGTTTTTGGAGAAACCATGCTATTGAGGAAATGACCGGGAGTTGAAAACGGAAATGAAACCGAGGTATTCTCATCTTTTCAAACACTGTGTATCGTCGCCAATTTCGAGGACGAAATTTCATAAGGAGGGGAGGTTGTAAGACCCCAAATTATTAATAAATGAAATTTATTTTCCTCTATTTATTATTTTGAAATAGTAAGGGTTGATTTGATTAATGTGGATAGTTATGGGTAAAATGCTTAAATATTTCGAATAAGCAGTGTGGTTATAAAATATTCATTATTGTTTTGAAATATTCGTTTGGTCGTGGAATATTCAGTCTTTTCGGGAATATTCGTACGACCAAGCAGCGATTTTGTGAGGCCCCATAACGAAAGCGATTGGATGAAGAAAACGACAAATATAAGTTGTTTATAAATAATTGGCGTAGTTGTTACTGCTTAATATTGTTGGAATACCCGGTTGGTTAAAACACACTAATCGCGTTGTTGAACAAAGTAAACCAGTATTGCACCAATTATTGATTCTTACGTAAGAAGGCACTACTCAATAATTGTTATAGTAATTATTATTCAATATTTTATTTTATTGATTCAATAATTGTCGCATTGATATTTTATATTACTTGTTGTTTCAATAAATTGTCATTACATAGTATTTTCCATTATCGGTGCAATAATTCATATTATCTGAATAATATTATTAGAAAGTATTATTGGCAATGTCTAGAAAGTTCTGTCTATGGAGAGGTTTGGTCACCTAATTGCGCGCCAAGAAGAGAAAATCTTTATCAAAAAGCCCTCTTCCTGAACCGCCCTGCGTTGTCAATATTGTGATTCTCGTAATATTATTTGTAAATAATTAATTATTGATTCATATGATGAGGAAAATATTGATTTTATGTGGATATAGATGGAGAAAATTTTTAATGTGACAATTGTTGAAAATTAATATTTTATCTTTTTCCGATAAAATAATTTATTTAAATATATTATTTTAATAATATATTAACGGTGATATTTTATAATGAATGTGGGATATATGAGTATATGAGGAGGAAGAGTATTTTGTGGCAATAAATGTTTAACACATATTTTGTGTGTTGGTAGAATTATCGTAGAAATTTGATTATAACTTTAAAAAATCGTCTGCTTATGGATTTCGATCCAATTTACGTTTGGAATTTGGAAAAACTTTCTTCCGCAAAGTTGTAGAGAATTGAATTTCCTATAGAAAATCGCGAGATTCAATTTTCCGACAAAGGGCTATTTATTATGAATTATTGAAGTTCCGAAGCTCCGAAATAATTGATTTTTGGAAGTTTTAATTATTTTTTTCAAGATAAACGTTTTTGGTGTGTTAAGTGGGTCTAGTATGTGTTATTGATTGCTGAAATCAAATCTCCAAAAGTGGGCGATAGAATTTTAACAAATAATAATAATATTATATTAAATTTTTACTTTTGGTGTTCTAAGCATTTTCCTATAAATAGGGTGCTTAGGTAAGAATTGAAAATCACACCGTAAAACCAAGTTTTCTTTCTATATTATCGTTTATTCGTGAGTATTTTGAGTATACTTTGAGTATTGCTATACTGGTGCAAGTTCAAGTCATAACCTATATCCTGTTTTTAACTAAGAATCGTGTTTCGAGGTAAGGGATGTTATTTTATTCAAAATGATATTATTTCTTCAATATCATTATGCCGAAATATTGGTTAAATTTTTTATCAAATTTGGAACTTTTTATGATTTTATTACTATTCATGAGTTACTTATTCATGAGTTACTATTCACGAAAGTACTATTCACTTAAACACGATGATGTTTTTGTGAAATTTCTATCTTTGGTGTCTGAGAGTTACTATTCACGATACTCGGACTATTCACGAATATGACACTATTCACGTAAAAATTAAATTTTCATTTTTCGTCTAAAAATATCTATTATGGATACTAGCTTTGATTGTATCCATGTTTTGATCATTCTTGAATTTTACTCCACTCTGATTACTTATGAAGTATTTTTGAACTTGGATTGTTTAAAATATGAATCCTTAATATTTGTTCTTTTGTTTCACTAGATTCGTTTCCTTTAAAATATTTTTCATCATCCTCAGTCCTAAATGATGATATTACTGAATATCTTTGGCCTGTAGTGCAAAGATGAATGATTTCTTGATGAATATCTTTGGCCCGTAGTGCAGAAGATGAACAGTGTTGAGATGAACACGACCGATCGATTAATATCTTTGGCCGTAGTGCAAAGATGAATGTGTGTTTAGATGAACATGACTAATCGATGAATATCTTTGGCCTATAGTGCAAAGATGAATATTTGATTCCGATATATATCGATTGATGTTACAGGATAAAATATCGACGATGAACTTTTAAATTCATATATAGAAGATAGTAGTTTGTATTCTCTACTTAACTCTTCTAATGAATTATTATTTCATTGCGAAGATTGATTTAAAACCCATTTGTCTATTATAATCTATTAGATTTTTCTCTCGTTGAAGACTAACGATAATTTGTTGTATATTATCTTAGTCATAATATTCTTTTACCTGCTATTGAGCTCACCCTTTTCCTTTTTGTTCCATTTTTCTTCTCAGAGAGGCGAGAATGTAAATAGTACTTAGTCTGGGTATGGAATGAAGGTTCTAGAGAGAGTTGTTTAATAGTCCTCACCATTTTGTAAAATAATGTATCAATAATTGTGATGGGGATTTATTTGCGTGTGGATATTATTTCTGAAGACAATAATTGTATTTAAACTCACAAGATATATGTTGTCGTATTTTACACGACAAATGTATTAATAAAGTTGTAGTTATTTCGCACTCACGATTTGGCGACTCGAGAATGGGTTGGATGGAATGGACCTATTTTGGGGCGCCACAAGTTCCTTCAAATTATATCTGATATTCCAGCCAAAAGTACTATTCTTTTCGAGGTAAGGGATATTATTTTTTTAAAAAGGATATTATTTCTTTCAATATCATTATGTTGGAATATTGATAGTATTTTTCTTGTGAAATTCTTGTCTTTTAGTGTTTGGGAGTTACTTATTCACGATATCGACCTTTATTCACGATATCTGATTATTTACTTAATAATCTGACCTTATTCACGTAAAAATTAAATTTTCATTTTAGTCCAAAATATCTATTATGTATACTAGCTTTGATTGTATCCATGTTTTGATCATTCTTGAATTTTGCTCCACTATAATTATTTATGAAGTATTTTTGAACCCGGATTGTTTAAAGTACGAATCCTTAATATTTGTTCTTTTGTTTCACTGGATTCGTTTTCTTTAAAATATTTTTCATCATCCTCACCCTAAATGATGATTTTATCAATATTTTTGGCCCAGTAGTCAAAAGATTAATAATTTTATGATGAATATCTTTTGCCAAGAAAGGTCAAAGATGAACATGTGTTGAAATGAAACATAACTAATCAATGAATATCTTTGGCTTTGTAGTGCAAAGATGAATATTTGATTCAAGATGAATATTGATTGATGTTACGAGGATAAAATAATGATGATGGACTTTTAAATTCATAGATTATAGTAGATTTCATTCTCTACGTAACTCATCTATGAATTATTATTTCTATTGCGAATATTGATCCAAACTTGTTGTCATTGTATTTTATCGATTTTCTCTCATGAAGACTAACGATAATTTGTTCTATATTATCTTAGTCATAATATTCTTTACTGGGCTAGTTGAGCTCACCCTTTTTCTTTTTGTTCCATTTTTCTTCTTAGGAGGCGAGAATGTAGCAAATACTAGTCGGGGTATGGAATAAAGGTCCTAGGAAGTTATTTTAGTAGTCCTCACCATTTTTGTAAAATAATCAATAATTGTAATGAAGATTTATTTGGGTGTGAATATTGTCTAGATGACAATATTTGTATTTAAACTAATAAAGTTGTAGTTGTTTTTGTACCATGTTATTGACGATTCAAAATTAGTGATGTATACTTATTTTGGAGACGACACATGTTAAGTGGAAATTAAGGAATTCATCCATTTTTCATTTTCTTTTTCCATGGGATGATAAAGATATATAAATTATTTACCATTTTAAAATCACCCATTTCATTAGCGAAAGGTTTTTAATGATTAAAGTTGAACGTACAATGGATAGATTAATTAATATATGGCTCACTTTCAACTCTTATATAATTCGGTTGAAAGAATAATTACTTAGATTAATTTAAGCATGTAAATTAGTAGATGCATGCAATTTCTCTCTCTCTTTTTTTTTTTTTTTGGAAACAATGCACTTTCTCTCCTCAAGTAAAATCAAACCTAGCTAACTAAGATCTAGGATTGTTAATTAATCTAATTTGATTAAGAGTTCTACTGTAAAAGATTTCAGTCGAATTACGATTGTGATGTAAATCAATATATGAAATTTAATTAAATTATAAAATTGACACATTGTATAAAATATATTGTAAAAGTATTATCAATTAAATTTATTCACATAATTTATAATAAAAAAAATCGACATATATATATATATAAATAGTATTAATTATATAAATTACACAAGTTTATAAGTGAAGTAATTAATCCTGTGCTACAAGTACAACATAAAATGGTGTGAATTTAAGGAATGAACTAATTAATGGGTCAAAGCTAACAGCCAAATTTATATATATATATATATATATATATATATATAGAGAGAGAGAGAGAGAGAGAGAGAGAGTTTTGGCGGGTTCATGCACCAGGACCAAATATGTCCCATATCAATGGTCCATTCTAGTTATTAAGAATTATAGGCAAATATATATATATATATATTATGTACTAGACACTACCGCACTAGCACATCACCCCCACCCGAATATTATTTATATATCCGTCGTCATTTTCAGATATAAAAAAAAAAATCATATTTTTATATAATTTTTAATATGACCTACATGTTAGTTAATAAAAATTTGATATATTAATAAATATGCGGCCTTACGTAAAAAAATATTAAAAAATGATATAAAAATAAAACTTTTGTATTTCATATTATCATTTAGTATCAGATAGTGTGTTATCATTATAATTAAGAAGCTGACTGCCGCGAATCATGTTAATTACGTACACTTAAACGCTTTGCTTATTAGACTAATTACAATGTTTAGTTTAGGGGGTTGAACGTACTAGTTGGGATTCTTTATTTATTAATTTTACAAATATATATTCCTAAGTATTTATAGATAGATAAAAAGATGGAAGGGATGAGGTGAAGTGTAATCTAATTAAGAACTGAAGTGACCATGTACCATGAATCTAAGACTATGTATAATTGGATGTTTTTGTTAGGTCCATAAATTAACAAGCTGTCTGATTCTACTTCTAGATATATACTAGTACGGTTTAGGGGACCATATAATATACATCCTCTAATAACTTAATTTCCCACGAGGGCTTAATTTATCCTTGTAAACATGTGCCAATTTTAATATACTATGTTATAATTAAGTAAAATAAACTTATATTTGAAGAGGATTTTAGAAAAAGGATTACAGTTAATTCGATCTACTTTCTATCGCATTTTCCATTCATAATGTTCTTTTTTTAAAATAAAAAAATTTAAGTCTAAAGTTAATTATTTGTATTTGATGCACGTGAACACTAACGCAGGACTAAAATTAAATTAAATTTTAATATTAATGTTCTTATATATATATATAGTAATTGAATACCCTATTAGCAGGGGTATCAAAATTCAAAAGAGGGACTGAATCTGGATCATTTTTTTTGCTAATCAACTGTAGCTTTCTGCGATGTGCCCTAGTTGTCTATATATACCTGATAGCTCCATTAACCGACTTCAAATCAACGAAAAGTTGTTTAAGCTTTAATTATTATAATTTATTCATTTTAAAAATAATCTAATTCTGAAATTTTGAGGACAATATATATTCTTTCATGTTTGTCACTAGATGAAATAAATATTTAATTTGGTAGTGATGACATAATACGTAGTAAAATTCTATTGTTATACTTGATGATAATGTGTCATTCATTATACTTAAGTGGGTACCATAATATATATGTATGACAAATTGAGTGTGTTCTTTGTTCCACTCTGTGCATGTCTCAAATTTTTGATCTTAAATAGGTCTCAAATGATATGTTACTGAATATTTTAATAATAATAATTTATGGCATAACTAATCACACGTGAGATCTATTCAACCAATATTATCATTTAATAAATTTTTTGAGACAAAATTTGAGACCCGTAACAAGCATCACCCAATAGTATACTTTTTAAACTTTGAATGTTATGAAAAATCATGTTGATAAATTGGAGTTTAAGAGTTTTCCTTAACATATTTAAATATATTGTTGTTATATTTGTTGCACTTAAAATGTTAAATAATTTAAGGTGATTTAAATAGAGGAAGAAGAGAATCAAATGGAAATTTAGAAATTCAAAACAGTTAATGAGTAAAGGAGCAAAAAGTCTCTTTCGTTGGACTGATCTAGAAATAGTGGAGTACTACACACATAGTAGTAGTATTCTTTTCTTCCAGCGCTGCGCTGCGCTGCACTGCACTGCACTGCATCATTTTTACATTAATAATAATATTCAAATTTTATATCTGATTTAATTAATTCCTCACACAAAACCTAAGAAAGAAATTACTGGACTACTACTTACTAAGTACTAGACTAGTAGTATATTCTTAATATGTGTATCTACACCGAAAATATCAATTAAGAAAAAATTTAATTAACAAAACATAACTAATTTTAAATTTTTCGTTCACCCTAATAAATGATCAGAATCGTCTACAATTTAAGATAAATCTCAACGTCCATTATATTATCTTTAATTTTAAAGAAAAAAAATTGTTCTCTCCCATTCTCATATCCTTCTCCGTTCTTCTTCTTTCCGAACTCGTTCTCTGCCTTCTTCATTCAATAACGTGGGCAATCTCTCATTTCTTTCGTACGCAGTGCCGGAGTCACGAATATTACTGCTAGTGTATCAATATTCGGGAACAACCTGTAGTAATGTTTGCACTTGTAGGTTGTACCACCTACTAACTGTAATGTTTTATAGTATCAATTCCCCCCACCCCCATTTATGACTTAACTATCCTCAATTCCTGGACAAAAACTCTAACCACAGCATCACACGTGGACGTGGCGACAAAATTAAGGAGGCTGACCAGTAACATACGTAGAATGACGTCAGCCAAATTGCATCGAGGGAGGGAGGGAGGGAGGGAGGGAGGGAGGGAGGGCTCTTGCCGCCTGGAGTCATTTGACCCACGTGCATTAAATAAATCTACCCCCAACCCAAGTTGGGCTATTATTTATTACAAGGACACTGACCCTCCAGTCCAGGCTCTCTCCTTCTCTTTCTTTTAAAACTACAACTCCACTAATGGATTCCATTATTTTAGTAAAATTTTGATCTTAACATTATTTAATTCTATTTTCAAAATCCCCCTTTTCGTAGGGGTATAAGAAGGGTGGCAGTGCTCATAAACTTTGTCATTCTCCTCCTCCCTCCACACTAAAAAAAAAGAAAAAGAAAAAGCTATGGATTCTTCTTTCAATTCAGATTATAATTACTCGCCGGAATCTTCCTTCGGCTTACCGGAATCCTTCCGTTGGGACGTCGAGCTTTTTTTAGACAGTAGTTCTCTCCCCTTCAATTTTAACGACTCCGAGGAGATGCTACTATTGGGTGTACTAGCCGAGGGAGCCAGGGAATCGGATTCCTCCAACGGAAGTAAAGAAGAAGAGGTGAGTTCAGGTGGAGAGAAAACCAAGAAGGAAAAGGCGTATAGAGGGGTACGTAGACGGCCCTGGGGGAAATTTGCGGCGGAAATAAGAGATTCCACGAGAAATGGAATTCGGGTTTGGCTGGGTACTTTTGATGATGCTGAGGCGGCGGCCTTGGCTTATGATCAAGCGGCATTTTCAATGAGGGGAGCGATGGCGATTCTTAATTTTCCGGTGGAGAGAGTCCAAGAGTCGCTTAGGGAGATGAAATATGGTTGCGAAGAAGGGTGTTCCCCGGTGGTGGCGTTAAAGAAAAGACATTCCATGAGAAGGAAAAACAAAGGTAAAGAAGTAAAATTGGAAAATGTGGTTATATTGGAGGATTTAGGAGCAGAGTATTTGGAAGAATTATTGACTTCATCATCATCTGATGGTGATGGTGTTGGTGCTCGGTGAATCAACGTCATCAATTATATAAGGCTTCAAAGTTGGTTTTTTCTTTTTCTTTTTCTTTTTCTTTTTTTGAAGAGGAGACTTGAATTCTCTTTCTCTTCTCTGTGTTCATATTAAATTAGTAAAGGGAAAAAGTGTTGTCGTCATTGTTGGGTTAAATCCAATTCTCAAGTACTCCAATCATTCTCTGTTTTAGCACAATCAAAATTGGAAGGGAAGGGAAGGGGGCTGTGAAGTATGCACAAGCAAGAGCACAATGCAACCATGGCACGTAATAACACGCGAGCACGTACGGTGGCTAATAACTGATGATGAGTATATATATATATATATATATATATATATATATATATATAGTTATGTACTAGTGACAAATTTTATGCGCTCGACGAAATCAGTAAAACAGCAGTCAAGTAGTATGCATGGTTTTAGAATAGAATTGAATAGAATATGTACACAAACACAATTGTTTAGCACCCACTAGCCAGGCCCAGTAGGCAGTAGCCAGCCTCATCATTGGAGTTGAATAGTTATATGGAAACAAATCAGCCTCTAAATTCAGTAATGAAATACTAGTACTTACTAGGTAGCACGTATCCTATCCTATCCTATTGTTGTGTTGGGGAGATGTTTTTCGCTTTGTCAAAAAGCACTTTTATCCCAATGTGATTATAGTGTTTTAAAACAATTAATATCGCGTCTTTTAAAATATTCAATTAAATTTAAATCGTACTTTTTTTAAAATGTTCATTAAATTTCCAATTCCGTCCAATTTCTTGGACGGACGTTAAAAAATTGCACATGTGGCATTGAAAAAAAAAATTATTATTTTCTGATGTGGCAACACAAAAAAATAAAATAAAATAAAATAATTGATTATGTAGCATGTACAATACATGTTGACTTTATATATAATCTGTATAAGACCAAATTTTAGACAAAAAAAAAAATAATGCAAATTATAAACATAAATAAATTAATATTTATAAACATAAAGAAATAATGAAATTTTCTTTCTTTTTCTTTACCTAAATATTTATAATATGTATAATATTAATAAAATTTAATAATATAATATATATAATATGTATGTCTTATTTTAAAAATAAAAATAAAAATACTTTTATATTTTAAAATACTTATAAATTTTTTAAATATGTATAATTTTTAAATATGTATAATATTAATAAAAATTAATATTATAAAATTTTTAAATATGTATAATATTATAAAAATAACCCACGCCATCGCCATCGCCATCGCCATCGCCATCGCCATCAGGAAATTATGTGAATAATGATGCGGAAGAGGATCCACGTGTGCAATGCCATAAAATGCGGAAGAGGATCCACGTGTGTATTTAACCTTTTCAGGGGCACGTCCTAATATTAATAACATTATCGACTCTCTCTATGTCCTCCGGATAATATATAAGCAAAGTGAAGGAAATGAAATTGATAAAACCAAATTCAGTTCAGACGACTTATGTAATTAAAATTGAACTACAATGAAGCAACTCAAATTGTCATAGTTTATCTCCTTAATTAATTCATATTACCATACAATAATATCCTTCTTTCCAAAGTATTAATTAACTTTTGTTAGTGGTGCGGCTTCTCGACCTTGACTTTTCGTTGCCACGTGTTTTCCAATTTTTCTTTTTGGAAATTTTGATCTTAAAAACACATCTAATTTGACATTTAATGTTTTTTTTTTAACAATGTTTCTTAATATCCGAACTTATTTTAATAAATCTTGATATTAATTGCCAATAATTCTAAATAAATTATTGGTCATCTATGTGCAACCTTAAACCAATTTTAAATACGGCTTTGAATCTTATTTTACTTGTCAGAATTTTCACACCTAGCTAGGCCAATTTTACACACGCTCCATTTGATGTGGGAATTTTTTTATTTAAAAAAATGCATTTGTTTGGATTTTGGATTTTGGTATCTTCAGCACTATAATTTTTCCGTGCAATAAGTAATTTTTCAACACATAATATGTCTAGTTTGAACATGTATTGTTGTATGAAAAAATTATACACATTAATGAGTGTTGTCATGTATTACAAAATTTTTCAGGTTATTATAATTAGGACGTATAGGTAAGAATTAAAAATTGACTCCCACTAAATTGACCCGAAATCACTTAAGTGCGGTTTGAAAAATTCAAAACCGCACACGAAATCGCTTGTGATTGGTGTGGTGCGGTTTTAAAGTGTGCGGTGCGGTTTCGGTTCCAAAACCAATTAAAACAACAAAAAAGTTTAAGTCTTCAATAAAATTTAACATAAAACTTACATCGAGCAATTAACTTAGTGACAAAGTCGGCAATGAGAATTATATCAAGCATAAAACCAAAGTTTCTTCTGCCAAACATGTCAAATATTTCACCATCAAATCATAGAACAGTGAGACACGTAAAATAGTTTTAGTTTATAATAAAGGAATGATGCTTTAAAACTAAAATATACGCTATATAAAACAACAGAGACCATATATTCGATAACAAACAAGAAGGTTTATCTAGTTCCCAAAAATTAACAGTATATACTGGAGATAGAATGAAATTCTATCTTATATATTACAGGGAGAACTTATAGAATATAATCCTAACTATACCTAATTTGAAAAATAATCTATTAGACTATTACTATTATAGTATTGACCTTAACCAATGCATCAAGTACTCGAATTAACGAATTTGGCCCCTCAGCTATAAGCCCCTCCAATAACGCATCAAACAAATTCAAAATTCCAAAACCCAATTGCTTAATTTTTGACTCTATAATCTCTAACAATCTTCTTTTAATTTGTGAAAAAATGACAATGCAAGACTGGGGTTTACTCGAAATAGATTCAAGTGAAAAGTAACTTTAAATTTACTGTAGAGATACATACATACATACACACATGGTGCAATTTTGGCTAATAACCAAACCTAATCAGAATTTAGTTACTCAATTCCACCTAAAATCGCTTATATAACGCCTGAATCTGGTGCGATTTTAATTAGTCTTGATTCAATGCGGTTTTTAATGCGATTTCGCCCAATTTGGTTACTTTCTCAACCCTAACTCAATCCATACAAATATAAGGTATTTATTCATACAAGCTCACAAGCACGGGTGGTATGGATAATATTTTATTATATTGATAATAAAATATAATAATTGTGATTTTGAGAAATATAATTGTAATAATTAAATAGTTAAATATTTATTTAAATAATTAAAGATTGGATTGTATATTGTAGATTCTTTCAATTAATTATTAAGCTAAATATTTGAATAAATTATTATAGATTTATTTAATTATAATTATGTGAAAATAATTATTTTAATTTTATTTAAGTTTGAATAGAATTCTATATTAGCATTTATATTAACAAAATTTGCTTGAAATTCTAATCTGAATAGAATTATGAAATTCATGTTTTAATATCTTTTAATTTAGTTATGACAATTAATTAAGAATGAATCCACTATAATTTTTCGACTAATGTTATAGTAATTATGTTTCAAATTCACATATACTATTAATACAATTAATCATGTGATTTGATAATATTTCAAGTTTAAATGAATTAAGTTAGTTAAGAAATTAATTTAATATTGAAATTCATGACTAATATTAATATAATTAAATCGCTTGATATATCTCTTTAATGTGTTTAATTGATTGTTTGTATATAATTGTTTTGCATGTGATTTTTTTAGTGAATTGCATGTGTTTTACCAATTTTATAATAAAATTAGTAAAATCAAAAAAAAAAAAATTCGTAGTTATTTTTTCTATTAGAGATTGATTGGGTTTCTTTTGAATACTTTGTAAAATTAGGTTGTGTTTGATAGCCACTTTTTGACCTAACTACTTTTTCGCGTCGAGACTATGTTGTTTGATGAAAACTTTTTTAACTTCTATTTGTCTCTTGAAAAAAAGATGATACCCCCACTATCTTAATTTCCTATTTTTAAGTATTCACTTCACTTCTCTCATTATACCACCATCACTAAGGGTGTAAACGAACTGAATCGATCTGAATATTGAGTTGCTCAAATTTGATTCACAAAATTTATCGAGTATAAAATAAGGTTTGATTGAGGCTCATTTAGCGACTGAGTCGAGCACGATTCCGAATCGAGTCCGAGCAGTTTGAACTTTTCGAACAAATATGATCCGAGTATCAATAGAAAATTACAATTTGAGAAGGTTCAAGTAATTTATCGAACTTTAAAATGTGTTCATATTTGACTTATATATATTTCGAGTCGAACTCGAATCAAACTTTTAGTCGAGCAAATACAAATTAAGCCCGAACTGTTTACTCATTTTACAACCTTAACCACCACCATCACCACCCACAACCACCCACCACCATCACCATTATTACCTCCATTCAATAATAATAGATGTTTTAACTTCATGCACATGAATTAAAAAAGTTATTTAATACTGTCATTTAAGAAATAAAATTAGTATAAAATTCCATCACTTCCCCTTTATGGGAAGTTGAAACTATTAATACAAAGGAGAAAAATTCTTGGGACAATAAGAGAAGGTAGGGGTGATATGAAAAAATTAATAGTTTATTCTCCTAGAAAGTTATAAACGACAAAGAAATTGGAATAAATTTTTTTTCCTAAAAAGTCAATTATTATGGAATGGAGGTAGTAGTAATTATGTAAAATTGTCATAATTATTAATTATAATGTTTGATTATACTTGAAATATTTTAGTAGTTATACATTGTTGATGATTTTATTTAAATTAATTATATTTTTATCATCACCCTAAATTTGTATAAACTTATATAAGGCAAAATTAGTAAAATGGTGTATTCAGACATACAAAAAAGATGGGTTATTAAAGAAATCTATTACGTTTAATCGTAGTTTTAAAAAGAATCACTATTTTATAGAGAGTCTCCATTTTAATAAGATCTTATTACATAATTTTATCAAACACTATCTTAGATAATATATATTTAATTATTAATCAATACTTTATATATAAAGGCAGCAAAGGCGATCCATCCAATTTGAAAAGTAGGCGAATCAACTCAGTCAATTTCAAAATTAACTCAGTCAATTTGAAAACCACTCGGTTAAAAATTAAATCGATTCCTTCTCTTCTTCTGGCTTTTCCGATCGGTTCCCTTTATTTGGCTTTCAGTCTTTCAATCAACAATCTCTTCATCTCCTCCTCATTAAATCTCATCTCGGTTTGATCTCCTCCGTCTCCCCTCAAATCGTCTCCAATCAATCTTCACTTATTAAAAGTATGTTCCGTACATTTGCATACATCTCCAAAGTGATGTCACTATAGTTTTTATACTTGAGGTGGCTTCATCTTCCTTCCTATTTAGATCCACCATCGCCTTCCCCTATTTGAGTTTAAATTAGGTTTCTTCTGTGAATGTTAAAGATCAGATCGAATTCGTCAACAAGGTATATATATATACACACACACATATGTGTAAGACCTCAACTTTTATGAATAAAGATTTTTTTTTTCTCTAATTATCATTTTAAGTAATATGGCGTGGATTTGATATAATGTTATAGTTGTGAGTAATATTTATAAATTTTGCAAAGTAAGCAAGTTGTCATAAAATATTCGTTTGGTCGGGGAATATTCGTACGATGACACAATCATTGGTGGACCCCACAACAAAATTACTGTCGGAGTTAGAAAATGACAGAAATAACTTGTTATGAAAATAACGACAAAAGTTTTACCGTTAACTGTTGAAATACCCGGTGGTAAAAGTACAGTAATACGCATGGTTGCATAATAGCACACGGTATTGTACAGTATCTTTGATTATTGATGCTTACGTGAGAAGTCACTCAGTTTTATTCTATTATTGCCACAGTAATTGTTGCATAGTATCTCACGTTATTAATTTAATTATTGTCACAATATTTTATATTATTAAATCAATAATTGAGACGACAAAGTTATTAATATTATTATTTGCATTATTGATGATATCTAAAAAGTTTTGTCGAGGAAAGGAGTTTGATCACCTAATTGCGCGCCAATAAGGAGAAATTTTTATCGGAAAGTCATCTCTTTTTCTGAGAATGATCTGGTTGTTAATATTGCGAGTTATAATATTAATGATGAATAAATATTGTTAAAAATGTGTTTTGTGAAGCCAAGTGGATTGAGATAAATAGAGGAGTTTTTATGAAGTATTTATTATAAGTTTGGCGTATTATTTGGACCCTCACTTACTCATTTTTCAAAATAATTGATAGAAAATTATAAAGTATGTTAGTATATATATATATATATATATATATATATATATATATATATATATATATATATATATATATATATATGGTGTGTGCATGAATATTTGTGTTTGTGTGTGTGTGTGCCTTTGCAATGAAGACAAAGGATTATATGTATATATATTATAAATTTTATTTTTATATAAAATAGAATATATTTTATTTTATTTGCATAAGATCAAGATAATGTGTGCATATTATTTGCATAAAGTGCAACATAGTAAAATCAAAATTTTTAAAAGTTTCAGCCGATGAATTGCGCCCGTGATTCCGTACTGTGCACCCATGATTTTCTAAATTTAAATTGTATCATGTCATTATCCTATAAATAAGATGCTTAGTTTAGAATTGAAAATCACACCAGAATCAGAGAATTTTTCTTCTATAAATATTGAGCGTATTTCTTTTGAGTTTAAGGAAGCTTTGAGTTTAGAAAATAGTATAAGTTTTCTTCAAGAATATTCCCGCCCTACCAGTCAGAATTACTCTATTTTTAAGGTAAGGTGTGAGACCCCGAATTTTATGAAATAAAAGTATTCAATTTTTCTATTTTGGTGAATAGTTAAATTGATAAAAGTTTAAAGTTAAGGGTAACATTTGAAATTTTTTTCAAAGTAAGTGATGATGAAGTTTTGTTTTATTAGTATTATTAACGTAATAAAACAGAAAAACTTTTTATATAAAACAGAATACTTTTATAAAGTTATTCGTTTTATTAAAGCTAATAAGTAAAATCTTTTATATAAAACAAAATACTTTTATAAATGTATCTGCTTTTATTAAGCAATAATTAGAATATATTATATTTTATTATGCATAGTATTTGCATAGTGCCTGCATAGTGTTTGATAGTAAAATCTTTTTAAAAGTTATTCATTTTATTAGATTAAAATAGAATATATTATATTTTATTATAAACCAATCTGGACCGTCTGCTTAAAAGTAAATCAATCTGACTGCTTCATGAATTAAGTAATAATGCAGCACTATTCTTCTATAAATAAAACTCATTCCTTCATTATTTCTTACGAATTCAATTTGAAACTCTGAGAGAAAACTATAGAGTTCTTCTTCCGTAATCTCGAGCGTATTTTTTTAGAGTTTAAGAAAGCTTTGAGCGTAGAAGATAGTGCAAGTTTCTTCAAGTATATTCCCGCCCTACCGTTTGGAATACTCTTCTTTCAAAGGTAAGGGATATTATTTGTTGTACTCGTAAGGGATATTATGCTTTCTTATTCATGAATAGAATTACTTTCTTTCAATACTCGTAAGAGTTGTTATTCCATTTTTTATTATTATGTTGAATAACTTTTGCTTATGCTGCAATCCGCATACGTGGTGAAATTCTTCTATTATTCCATTCTTTATTATTCTCGTAGGAATATCCCGCTTGCATTTAATTTCTTTGACTTTGTTCCGTTCTTTTTATTATTCTATTGAATAACTTATTTATCCGAAGTACCGCATACATAGTAAAATTTTATTGTTATCGCATTCTTTATTATTTTGTCAGAATATCCTGTCTGTGCGTTTACGCCGGACCTGGTTCCATTATTTATTATTACGCATTTATTATTCTGTCAGAATATCCTGTCTGTGCGTTTTACGCCGGACCTAGTTCCATTATTTATTATTTTGCATTTATTATTCTCGTCAATATTCTCGTCTGCGCGCTTTCGCCGGGACTGGTTTCCATTATTTATTATTCTGTTGGGAATAATCATTCGCGGTCTCTATCGCATGCATGGTGAATCCTTCTGTTATTCCATTCTTTATTATTCTATTAGAATAACCTGTCTATGTGGATTACCACATGCATGGTGCATTGATGGATAATTTTTGGTATGATTATGGCTATGGATTCTCTTCGGCCAAGGGTGCAAAGATGAATTATTTTATGGCATGGTCAGGACCGTTGATGAAAACATGATTATCTTTGGCCCGTAGTGCATGGATAATCCGTAGTCATGATACTAAAAGAATATCCTTGGCCTATAGTGCAAGGATGAATTGATGATGTGGATTAATTATTGAGTTGAGTCTCAGCAATGAAATATTAATTTATGGATGTGATAATAATGAATATCCTTGGTCGTAGTGCATGGATAATTCATGGATGTGATATTAACGAATATCCTTGGCCGTAGTGCATGGGTGATTCGATGATGTGGATTATTTATTAAGCTGAGGCTCAGCGATAAAATATTGATAATAAGCTTTTAAATTCGTAGAAGATAGTAGATATCATGCTCTACTTGACTCTTCTAAAATACAGTTGTATGCCTTTGGCCTGTTGTGCAAAGATGAATTGTTAATGAATATCTTTGGCCGTAGTACAAAGATGAATTTATTAGTATGATTATGAACAGGGATTGTGATTTGGTATAACCATGATTTTTGATGTTTCAGGTGAAGATAGGTGATGAAAATTATCTTCGTCCTGGATGAGAAAAGGAATTTGGAACCACAAATATGATTATGAGTTATTTATATGATTATGGACAGGAACTGTTGATTGATGTTACAAGGTTAAAACATTGTTGGTGGACTTTTAACATAGAGAAGATAATAGACATTATGGTCTATTTGACTCTATTAATGGAATGCTCGTTCCGCAGCAACTATGGTTGAAAGGTTTTATCATTTACCATATGTTCTAAATCTCTTATTTATTACTGATGAAGACTATTGATAATTTAATTATCTTTAGCTATGATATTCTTTATTGGGCTAATTGTGCTCACCCTTTTGCTTCACAATTTCTTTCAGGTAATAAGAGTGTAGCTGGGTCGAGCGGGGATAACAAGGGAATAGAACGGTGATCTATAGCTGTTGAGGTTTTCCCTAAATAGTATGGAAATAATTTTATTGAGAACTTTAGATAAGTATGTCGTATTGTATACGTCATTTGATATTTAATTTTGGTGAACCGAATAGGGTGAGGCGAACCCAATTTTGGAAGGGTATTTTGTCACTATCATACAAGATGTCTAATGACATACAACTTCGTGTTATCATAAGACAGGGTTGTGCACATCCACTTGCTGAGTATATCTACGAGCACTACCTATATGATCTTGGAGTTTATTTGAAATATAATTTTCATTTGGAGGCAGTGGAGATAGTTATATTGTGAGACCCCAGATTTTATCAATAAAGATTTAAATTTTGTCGAAATAATTTTTAATATTATGGTGTGAATTTGAGATAATATTATAGTTGTGGGTAGTATTTATAAATTTTGCAAAGTATGCAAGTGGTTATATTATATTCGATTGGTCAGAATATTCTTGCTTAGCGGGAATATTCGCATAACCACTTAATCATCAGTGGACCCCATAATGTAATTATTGTTTGGATTGAGAAAACGACAAAAATATTTTATTGAAATAACGACGAAAGTTTTACCGCTTGATCTTGTTGAACTACTTTCGGTAGTAAAAGTACAAGAATAATCGTGTGGTTGCATAAAGTAAGACACCAGTATTGATTATCGATGCTTATGTGAGAAGTCACTCAGTTTGATTCCATTATTGTCGATTAATAATATGAATTATTATAATGATAATGACGCTTTGTTTTATTAAGTATTATTAACGTAATAAAATGTAAAACATCTTTTATATAAAATGTAATACTTTATTAAAGTTATTCTATAAATAGAATATATTATATTTTATTATGCATAGTGTTGCATAGTGTTTTTGATAGTGTTTTGCATAAGGTTGCATAGTGTTTACATAGTAAAATGTTTTTATATAAATAGAATATATTATATTTTATTTAAAAGATTTTGCTTTTAAATATGGACCGTCAGATTAAAGTAAATCAATCTGGACCGCTTCATGGATTAATTACTATGCATTCTATTTTCCTATAAATAGAGCTCATTCCTTCATTATTTTCTTTACGAATTCAATGAAAAACTCTGAGAGAGAAATTATAGAGAGAAGCTTTATAGAGAGAAAATCTATAGAGAGAAAGAAGAAAGAGTATTCGGTACTTCACTACTTTGATATCCAATGTCTTTTACTAGTAAGGTGTATTATTTGTTGTAATACGTAAGGGATATTATTCGTTTGTATTCATGAAGAGAACCTCTCATTATTCCATTCATTATTATTCTCATTGAATAACTCCGTAAAAAGTGGTATACCCTATACATAACCTAAATATGCGCGATACCCTATACTTGGTGAAATCCTTATGTTATTCCATCCTTATTTATTCTGTTGGAATAACCTATATACGCGGAATCCCCTATACTTGGTGATCTTCTTCTATTATTCCATTCTTTATTATTCTCATTGGAATATCATGTCCGTGTTTTACACCGGACTGGGTTCCATTGTTTATTATTCCGCATTTATTATTACATTTGAATATCCTCGTGCGTGTGTTTTACACCTGACTGGTTTCATTGTTTATTATTCAAAGATTTATTATTCATTTGGATCATCCAATTGGTGTGAATTTCACGACTCGTTCCGTTATTATTATTCTGGTGGAATAACTCGTCTCATGCAAGTACCGCATGCATGGTGATTTCTTTTGTTATTCCATTCTTTATTATACCCAAATTGGTTAAAACTTTGACTTTCTATACTCCATGAAATTAGTAGAATATCCTTGATATTTGCGTTTCATCCAAAGATCTTTTTCATGGAAATATTCTTCCGATCATTCTTGAATTTTACTCTACAAAACAAAGATCTTGTTGACAATTTGACGTTACTAATTCTCGGATAAAATAATTCTTGAACTTGTTTTATTGAATTATTATGTCATTGTCATCATCCTCATGATATATTATGTTATCTTTGGCATACGTGCATAGATGAACTTAGTATGATTATGACCAGGGATCATTCGGTATAATCACGACTTGTTATAAATGATGTGATAAAAGTCCTCGTTGGCTTTGTAATGCGGTGATGGATAGTTTTGGTATGATTATGACCAGGGTGATTGAAGGTATAGTCAATTACCATTGATAATTTGATGAAAATCCTCGACCGTGGTACAGGGGGATGATTAGATGTGGTGGTTTATTTATTAAAATGAGTCTCAAATGATAAAAAATTGATGAAAACCTTTTAAAACCTAAAAGATAGTAGATTTTATTCTCTACTTGACTCTTTTAATGGATTGCATATTCCATCGCAGCTTAAACCGGGTTGTCTATTGTATTTTATCGGTTTAACATCATCAAAAGGCTAATGATAATTTATTCGCATTATCTTAGTCATAATATTTCTTCTTGGGCTAGTTGAGCTCAAATTTTCTTTCACCGTTTCTCTTGTGAAATGAGAATATAGGCCGGGACGAAGATGAGTCGGGAAAAGAGTGATGGTCCCAAGATAACATTAGTAGTCCTCACTATTCTGCTAAATAAAGGTGACAATAAATGTAATGAGGACTCCTTGAGTATGGATATTGTCAAAATGACAATATTCCTATTAGAACTCTCGCTTTATGTATTGTCGTATGTTACCTACGATGTATAATTAAGTTTGTATTTGAATTTATGTACCATGTAAGTGGCGACCCAAGATGGGTGACGTATACCTTATTTTGGGGGCGTCACATATATGTTATGAGAAGACTCACCATTGGAAGGAACATGATAGTAATCTTCTCGTTTTCCTTTGGGGTCTATTGGGCCAACCAAGGATAATTCTCTGGACATATGATATCTATCATAACTTAGATTCATGGCCTCCTATGTACGAAGGTTTCCTTGAGCACTTTCTAAAGATTTTAATTTCTAAAACAGTTTTTGACTGTACCTTTATGTAAGGTGCAATTGTAACATGAGTCAGAGTTGGTATATGTATTTTTATTTAAAATCACAGTATACATGTCGTCATATTTTGCACGACAGTTGTATAAATGAAGTTGTAAATGATTTTTATAGTGTATTTTCTGGCGACTCAAGATGGGTGATGTATACCTATTTTGGGGGCGTCACATTTGGTATCAGAGCTTAGGGATATGGTCATCATGAGATATAAGAGTCTAGAACTAGGAGGAGAGACGAGTTATATACTTCAGCTAGTGTGACTTACCTAAGCTGAAATTGTTTACTTGATAAGTTGACAAATTGTGATATGTCGATTAACCTTTGTTTTGAAACTATATTCTAGAATGATATCTGAAATACAGGAGATGAGAAATGGGAAAATCATGATAGCGAGGAAATTACCGGGAAGGTACAATCTGAAAAGAAAGCAAGGTATTCTCATCTCTTCGAATATCATGTACGTACGTAAATTTCAAGGGCTAAATTTTATAAGGAGTGGAGATTGTGAGACCCCAAATTTTATGAAATAAAAGTATTCAATTTTTCTATTTTGGTGAATAGTTAAATTGATAAAAGTTTAAAGTTAAGGGTGACATTTGAATTTTTTTCAAAGTAAGTGATGATGAAGTTTTGTTTTATTAGTATTATTAACATAATAAAACAGAAAAACTTTTTATATAAAACAGAATACTTTTATAAAGTTATTCGTTTTATTAGGCTAATAGTAAAATCTTTTTATATAAAACAAAATACTTTTATAAAGTTATCTGTTTTATTAGGCAATAATTAGAATATATTATATTTTATTATGCATAGTATTTGTATAGTGCTGCGTATAAAGTTTTTTATATAGTAAAATCTTTTTAAAAGTTATTCATTTTATTAGATTAAAAATAGAATATATTATATTTTATTATAAACCAATCTGACCGTCTGCTTAAAAATAAATCAATCTGGACCGTTCATGAATTAATTAAGAATAATGCAGTCCATTCTTCTATAAATAGAAACTCATTCCTTCATTATTTCTTACGAATTCACTGAAACTCTAGAGAGAGAAACTATAGAGTGTTCTTCTTCTGTAATGTCGACCGTATTTTTTTAGAGTTTAAGAAAGCTTTGAGCGTAGAAGATAGTGCAAGTTTCTTCAAGTATATTCCCGCCTTACCGTTCGGAATACTCTTCTTTCAAAGGTAAGGGATATTATTTGTTGTACTCGTAAGGCATATTATGCTTTCTTATTCATGAAGAGAATTACTTTCTTTCAATACTCGTAAGAGTTGTTATTCCATTATTTATTATTATGTTAGAATAACCTGTTTATGCGAAGTACCGCATACATGGTGAAATTCTTCTATTATTCCATTTTTTATTATTCTCATTGGAATATCCCGGCGGTCAAGTAATTTTGACTTTGACACAGTTCCGCTTTCTTTATTATTCTGTTGGATTAACCTGTTTATCCGAAGTACCGCATACATAGTAAAATTCTATTGTTATCAAATTATTTATTATTTTGTCGGAATATCTTATTCTGTATGCGTTTCTGCCTTTAACCTGGTTCCATTATTTATTATTGTGTTTGGAATATCACGTCTGCAAATGCGTTTCTGCCGGACTGGTTCTATTATTTATTATTCTCGTTGGGAATAATCATATGCATATGGTCTCTATCGCATGCATGGTGAATCCTTTTATTATTCCATTCTTTATTATTCTCGTTGGAATAACTTTCATCATGTGGATTACCACATGCATGGTGAATGATCCTTTATATTCATTCCTTATTAAATTGTGAAAATGATCTGGTTACGTTGATTATGATGAGAGTCATAATAAAAGTATTGGACAGATGAAAATCATGGGTATATGAAGTATTAGTAAGTGTTATGATGAGTTATGTTGGTTATTATGTGAAAACATGAAAGTTTCTTACAAATCACAAAGGGTTGAAAAATTAGATTTTAGTGAAAACGGAACATGAAATTCAATTAACTATATCTCCTATTATATTTTGAATTTTTGAGTGTGGTCAAGTTCTAGAGTTAGATCTATGAGTTTTGTAGCATCTCCAAGTGGAATCACTGGAAAAGGTGCTGTAGATTTTCGTGTGGACTGATTTTATTAAAGGAGTCAAAAACTGAAAATTGCTAAAACGCTACTGTCCAGAAATTTAAAAGGGCATTTTCGGTCACTTAATTTGTGAGAAAAATGCTGGCCTTTTGGGACATGAAAGTATATGGTATAAGGTAACTCCTATCCAAAAATGAGCTTATTCCGACTTAAAATGAGCAAGTTATGACCATTTCAATATTTAGGTCTTTCTGACAAAAAATGCTATAACCGGAGTTCTATAACTCCGATGACCATGAAATTTAAACTGGAAGCTCACGTTAACATGTGTAAGATCCTGCCAAGATTTGGGAATTTATGGAGTTAACCTTGAGGTAGCTAATTTCTTAAGAAATTAATTGGAAATTGATTTTTGTAAAATAGTAAATGAATTTTAAAAATTCCGAGATAAATATATGTTCATTATGGGACTATATTCTGCTAAATTCGAAAAGAAATATTTTGGGACCGATTTGGTATTTTTCATGAAAATGGTTTAATTACTGAACATATGAGTTAAATATGTTATGTGAAGTAACAAAGTTGGAAAATAAGATTTTATGGTTTGGAAATCCTATATAAGGTATATCCTGATTTTTGATGAGGATTTGATAATTGGTGATGAAATCTCATGAGTATGGCATTTTTGAATGATTAAATGCATTATTTGGTAAAATGTAAACAATTAAAATAAATTGTTTATAAGTTTAAGAAGTGATTAAAATATTGTTATGATATTAATAATATTAGATTATGAGTAGTTGATAATATTTGGATAAATTTAAAGTCTTTAATATTTATCCTTGTTTTCGTTTGATTAATACTTCTTATATCATTGTCATCATCCTCATGAATATATTATGTTGAAAGTCATCTATGGCCTATAGTGTATAGATGGACTTGGTATGATTATGACCAAGGATTATTCGGTATAATCATGACCGTAATGTTACAAATGATGTGACAAAAAAGTCCTCGTTAGCCGTAGTGCATTGATGGACAGTTTTTGGTATGATTATGGCTACGGATTCTCTTCGGCCAAGGGTGCAAAGATGAATTGTTTTATGACATGGTCAGGACCGTTGATGAAAACACGATTATCTTTGGCCCATAGTGCATGGATAATTCGTGGTCGTGATACTAAAAGAATATCCTTGGCCTATAGTGCAGGGATGAATTGATGATGTGGATTAATTATTGAGCTGAGTCTCAGCAATGAAATATTAATTCATGGATGTGATAATAATGAATATCCTTGGCCGTAGTGCATGGATAATTCATGGATGTGATATTAACGAATATCCTTGGCCGTAGTACATGGGTGATTCGATGATGTGGATTATTTATTAAGCTGAGTCTCAGCGATAAAATATTGATAATAAGCTTTTAAATTCGTAGAAGATAGTAGATATCATGCTCTACTTGACTCTTCTAAAATACAGTTGTATGTCTTTGGCCGTAGTTGAAAGATGAATTTGTTAGTATGATTATGAACAGGGATTATGATTTGGTATAACCATGATTTTTGATGTTTCAGGTGAAGATAGGTGATGAAAATTATCTTCGTCCTAGATGAGAAAAGGAATTTGGAACCACAAATATGATTATGAGTTATTCATATGATTATGGACAGGAACTGTTGATTGATGTTACAGAGTTAAAACATTGTTGGTGGACTTTTAACATGGAGAAGATAATAGACATTATGGTCTATTTGACTCTATTAATGGAATGCTCGTTCCGCAGCAACTATGGTTGAAAGGTTTTATCATTTACCATATATTCTAAATCTCTGATTTATTACTGATGAAGACTATTGATAATTTAATTATCTTTAGTTATGATATTCTTTATTGGGCTCGTTGTGCTCACCCTTTTGCTTCACAATTCCTTTCTAGTAATAAGAGTGTAGGTATTTGGGAAGACGGGATAACAAGGAATAAAACGGTGGTCTATTGTCGCATGTTGAGGTTCTCCTAAATAGTATGAAAATAATTTTATTGAGAACTTTAGATAAGTGTGTCGTATTGTATACGTCATTTGATATTTAATTTTGGTGAACCGGATAGGGTGAGGCGAACCCAACTTTGGAAGGGTGTTTTGTCACTATCATACAAGATGTCTAATGACATACAACCTCGTGTTATCATAAGACAGGGTTGTGCACATCCACTTGCTGAGTATATCTACGAGCACTACCTATATGATCTTGGAGTTTATTTGAAATATAATTTTCACTTGGAGGCAGTGGAGATAGTTATATGTCATGAGAAGACTCACCATGGGAAGGAGCATGATAGTAATCTTCTCGTTTTCCTTTGGGGTCTATTGGGTCAACCAATGATAATTCTCTGGATATATGATATCTATCATAACTTAGATTCATGGCCTCCTATGTACGAAGGTTTCCTTGAGCACTTTCCAAAGATTTTAATTTCTAAAACAGTTTTTGACTGTTCCTTTATATAAGGTGCAATTGTAAAAGGAGTCAGAGTTGGTATATGTATTTGTATTTAAACTCACAGTATACATGTCGTCATATTTTGCACAACAGTTGTATAAATGAAGTTGTAAATGATTTTTATAGTGTATTTTCTGGCGACTCAAGATGGGTGATGTATACCTGTTTTGGGGGCGTCACATTTGCTATCAGAGCTTAGGGATATGGTCGCTGGCGGAGATATGAGTCTAGAACTAAGAGGGGAGAGACGAGTTATATACTTCGCTAGTGTGTGAATTACCTAAGCTGAAATTGTTTACTTGATAAGTTGACAAATTGTGATATGTTGATTAACCTTTGTTTTGAAACTATATTCTAGAATGATATCTGAAATACAGGAGATGAGAAATGGGAAAATCATGATAGCGAGGAAATTACCGGGAAGGTACAATCTAAAAAGAAAGCATGGTATTCTCATCTCTTCGAATATCATGTACGTACGTAAATTTCGAGGGCTAAATTTATAAAGAGGGGAGATTGTGAGACCCCGAATTTTATGAAATAAAAGTATTCAATTTTTCTATTTTGGTGAATAGTTAAATTGATAAAAGTTTAAAGTTAAGGGTGACATTTGAAAAAAATTTCAAAGTAAGTGATGATGAAGTTTTGTTTTGTTAGTATTATTAACGTAATAAAACATAAAAACTTTTTATATAAAATGCATACTTTTTATAACGTTATTCATTTTATTAGGCTAATAGTAAAATCTTTTATATAAAAAATGAATACTTTTATAAAGTTATCTCTTTTATTAGGCAATAATTAGAATATATTATATTTTATTATGCATAGTATTTGCATAGTTACTGCATAGTGTTTGCATAGTAGTAAAATCTTTTAAAAGTTATTAAAGTTTTTTTATTAGATTAAAAATAGAATATATTATATTTTATTATAAACCGATCTGACCGTCTGCTTTAAAGAAAATCAATCTGGACCGTTCATGAATTAATTACTATGCAGTCCATTCTTCTATAAATAGAAGCTCATTCCTTCATTATTTCTTACGAATTCACTGAAACTCTAGAGAGAGAAACTATAGAGAGAGTTCTTCTTCTGTAATCTCGAGCGTATTTCTTTATAGTTTAAGAAAGCTTTGAGCATAGAAGATAGTGCAAGTTTATTCAAGTATATTCCCGCCCTACCGTTCGGAATACTCTTCTTTCAAAGGTAAGTGATATTATTTGGTGTACCTATAAGGGATATTATTTGTTGTACTCATAAGGGATATTATGCTTTTGTATTCATGAAGAGAATTACTTTCTTTCAATACTGTAAAAAGTTGTTATTCCATTCTTTATTATTATGTTGGAATAACTTTGTTTATCTGCCAATCTACCATACATAGTGAAATTCTTCTATTATTCCAATAATTATTATTACATTGGAATATCTCACACGGTCTTGCATTTCTGCGACTCGGTTCCGCTTCTTTATTATTACTCGTTGGAATAACTCGTTATTTATAAAATCGCATACATTGGGTGAAATTCTATTGTTATTACATTCTTTATTATTCGCTGTCGAATATCACATGCGTGCGTTCTGTTTGGACCAGTTCCATTATTTATTATTACGCATTTATTATTCCGTTTAATATCCTCACTGCTGTCGCTTTTACGGGACCGGTTCCATTATTTATTATTCCGCATTTATTATTCTCGTCGAAATATCACGTACGTGCGTTCTTACGCCGGGACTGGGTTCCATTATTTATTATTTTGTTGGGAATAATCTGTCTGTACGGTCTCTATCGCATGCATGGTGAATCCTTCAGTTATTCCATTCTTTATTATTACTCGTTGGAATAACTGCCTACATGTGGATTACCACATGCATGGTGAATGATCCTTTATATTCATTCCTTATTAAATTGTGGAAATGATCTGGTTACGTTGATTATGATGAGAGTCATAATAAAAGTATTGGACAGATAAAAATCGTGGGTATATGAAGTATTAGTAAGTGTTATGATGAATTATGTTGGTTATTATGTGAAAACATGAAAGTTTCTTACAAATCACAAAGGGTTGAAAAATTAGATTTTAGTGAAAACGGAACATGAAATTCAATTAACCATATCTCCTATTATATTTTGAATTTTTGAGTGTGGTCAAGTTCTAGAGTTAGATCTATGAGTTTTGTAGCATCTCCAAGTGGAATCACTGGAAAAGGTGCTGTAGATTTTTATGTGGACTGATTTTAGCAAAGGAGTCAAAAACTAAAAATTGCTAAAACGCTACTATCCAGAAATTTAAAAGGGCATTTTCGGCCACTTAATTTGTGAGAAAAATTCTGGCCTTTTGGGACATGAAAGTATATGGTATAAGGTAACTCCTGTCCAAAAATGAGCTTATTCCGGCTTAAAATGAGCAAGTTATGACCATTTCAATATTTAGGTCTTTCTGACGAAAAATGCTATAACCAGAGTTCTATAACTCCGATGACCATAAAATTTAAACTGAAAGCTCACGTTAATATGTGTAAGATCCTGCCAAGATTTGAGAATTTATGGAGTTAACCTTGAGGTAGCTAATTTCTTAAGAAATTAATTGGAAATTGATTTTTGTAAAATAGTAAATGAATTTTAAAAATTCCGAGATAAATATATGTTCATTATGGGACTATATTCTGCTAAATCCCAGAAAAGAAATATTTTTGGGACTGATTTGTTATTTTTCATAAAAATAGTTTAGTTACGAACATATGAGTTAAATATGTTATGTGAAGTAACAAAGTTGGAAAATAAGATTTTATGGTTTGAAATCCTATATAAGGTATATGCAGATTTTTGATGAGGGATTTGATAATTGGTGATGAAATCTTATGAGTATGACATTTTTGAATGATTAAATGCATTATTTGGTAAAGTGTAAACAATTAAAATAAATTGTTTATAAGTTTAAGAAGTGATTAAAATATTGTTATGATATTAATAATATTAGATTATGAGTTGTTGATAATATTTGAATAAATTTAAAGTCTTTAATATTTATCCTTGTTTTCGTTTGATTAATACTTATATCATTGTCATCATCTTCATGTATATATTATGTTGAAAGCCATCTATGGCCTGTAGTGCATAGATGGACTTGGTATGATTATGACCAAGGATTATTCGGTATAATCATGACCGTAATGTTACAAATGATGTGAAAAAAAGTCCTCGTTAGCCGTAGTGCATTGATGGGCAGTTTTTGGTATGATTATGGCTATGGATTCTCTTCGGCCAAGGGTGCAAAGAAGAATTGTTTTATGACATGGTCAGGACCATTGATGAAAACACGATTATCTTTGGCCCGTAGTGCATGGATAATTCGTGGTCGTGATACTAAAAGAATATCCTTGGCCTATAGTGCAGGGATGAATTGATGATGTGGATTAATTATTGAGCTGAGTCTCAGCAATGAAATATTAATTCATGGATGCGATAATAATGAATATCATTGGCCGTAGTGCATGGATAATTCATGGATGTGATATTAACGAATATCCTTGGCCGTAGTGCATGGGTGATTCGATGATGTGGATTATTTATTAAGTTGAGTCTCAGTGATAAAATATTGATAATAAGCTTTTAAATTCGTAGAAGATAGTAGATATCATGCTCTACTTGACTCTTCTAAAATACAGTTGTATGTCTTTGGCCTGTAGTGCAAAGATGAATTGTTAATAAATATCTTTGGCCGTAGTGCAAAGATGAATTTATATGTATGACTATGAACAGGGATTGTGATTTGGTATAACCATGATTTTTGATGTTTCAGGTGAAGATAGGTGATGAAAATTATCTTCGTCCTAGATGAGAAAAGGAATTTGGAATCACAAATATGATTATGAGTTATTCATATGATTATGGACAGGAACTGTTGATTGATGTTACAGGGTTAAAACATTGTTGGTGGACTTTTAACATAGAGAAGATAATAGACATTATGGTCTATTTGACTCTTCTAATGGATTGCTCGTTCCGCTGCAACTATGATTGAAAAGTTTTATCATTTACCATATGTTCTAAATCTTTGATTTATTACTGATGAAGACTATTGATAATTTAATTATCTTTAGTTATGATATTCTTTACTGGGCTAGTTTTGTTCATCCTTTTGCTTCACAATTTCTTTCAAGTAATAAGAGTGTAGATGGGTCGAGCGGGGATAACAAGGGAATAGAACGGTGGTCTATAGCTGTTGAGGTTCTCCCTAAATAGTATGGAAATAATTTTATTGAGAACTTTAAGTGTGTCGTATTGTATACGTCATTTGATATTTAATTTTGGTGAACCGAATAGGGTGAGACGAACCCAACTTTGGAAGGGTGTTTTGTCACTATCATATAATATGTCTAATGACATACAACCTCGTGTTATCATAAGACAGAGTTGTGCACATCCACTTGCTGAGTATATCTACGAGCACTACCTATATGATCTTCGAGTTTATTTGAAATATAATTTTCACTTGGAGGCAGTGGAGATAGTTATATGTCATGAGAAGACTCGCCATTGGAAGGAACATGATAGTAATCTTCTCGTTTTCCTTTGGGGTCTATTGGGTCAACCAATGATAATTCTCTGGACATATGATATCTATCATAACTTAGATTCATGGCCTCCTATATACGAAGGTTTTCTTGAGCACTTTCCAAAGATTTTAATTTCTAAAACAGTTTTTGACTGTACCTTTATGTAAGGTGCAATTGTAACATGAGTCAGAGTTGGTATATGTATTTGCATTTAACTCACAGTATATATGTCGTCATATTTTGCACGACAGTTGTATAAATGAAGTTGTAAATGATTTTTATAGTGTATTTTTTGGTGACTCAAGATGGGTGATGTATACCTATTTTGGGGGCGTCACATTTAGTATCAGAGCTTAGGGATATGGTCACTGACGGAGATAAAAGTCTAGAACTAGGAGGGGAGAGACGAGTTATATACTTCGCTAGTGTGTGACTTACCTTTGTTTTGAAACTATATTCTAGAATGATATCTGAAATACAGGAGATGAGAAATGGAAAAATCATGATAGCGAGGAAATTACCGGGAAGGTACAATCTGAAAAGAAAGCAAGGTATTCTCATCTCTTCGAATATCAGGTACGTACATAAATTTCGAGGGCTAAATTTTATAAGGAGGGGAGATTGTGAGACCCCGAATTTTATGAAATAAAAGTATTCAATTTTTTTATTTTGGTGAATAGTTAAATTGATAAAAGTTTATAGTTAAGGGTGACATTTAAATTTTTTTTCAAAGTAAGTGATGATGAAGTCTATAAAAACATGTTTTAAACATTTTTTTGTAACAAAATCAATTCAGAACCAATATTCTGGAACTTCAATAATTCATAATAAATAGCCTTTTTATAAGAAAAATTCAAATCTTCTCTCCATTGCATAGGAAATTCAATTCTCTACAACTTTGTAGCTTTAAGTTTTTCCAAATTCTAAACAGAAATTGACCGAAATTCACATACGGACGATTTTGCTGGCTATAATCAAACTTCAGTCAAAAATAGGGTCCACCAACATGTTTAACATATTTTTAGCATTTATTGTAACAAAAATACTCTTCCTCCTCATTTATTCATATATCACACATTCATTGTAAAAATATCACTATTATTATATTATTATAATATAATAATATATTTAAATGAATTATTTTATCAGAAAAAATAAAATATCAATTTACAACAATTGTCACTTTTCTAAAAATTCCTCCATTTATATCCACATAAATAAATATTTTTCTTATCATATAAATTAATAATTAATTATTCACAAATAATATTACAGAATCACAATAATAATGACAATCTGTTCGTTCCCAAGAGGGCTTTTCGATAAGGATTTCTCTCACTACCGTGTAGCATTAGATGACCCTTTCTCCTTGAGAGCGAACTTCCTTAGACATTGCCAATAATGCTATCTAATAATATTATTCAAATAATATGAATTATTGATCGATAATGAAAAATATCGCATGCGATGATAATTATTGAAACAACAATAATATAAAATATCAAAGTAGCAATTATTGAATCAATAAAAGAAAATATTGAGCGATAATTACTTGTAACAATTATTGAGTAGTGCCTTCTTCACGTAAGAATCAATAATTAGTGAAATACAGGTGCTATCTTGTAACACCGCCAGATTCTCGCAAGATTAACCACGTAGTATTCCAACAATAGCATTGTAAATAACTACGCCATTATTTATAAAAACTCATACTGTCGCTTTCTTCATCCGCCGGTTTTTTAGTTTATGGGCCCCACAAGGTCAAGTCGTCGCATTTAATATTCTCCGACAGTAAGAATATTCCACGACCAAACGAATATTCCCTAATACAACAATGAATATTTTATAACCACTTGCTTATTTAAAATATTTGCGAATTTTATCCATAACCGTAAGACCCCAATTTATTATAAATAAAATTAAATTTTTTCTATTCATTATTCTAAATTAATAAGGTGTTAATTTGATATAATGCTTTGGTTATGGGTGAAATGTGCAAATTTTACAAAATAAGTAAGTGGTTATGTAATATTCATTTCGTCGAGAGAATATTCGTTTGGTCGTGGAATATTCTTGTTTCGAGAATATTCGCATCGACAACAAGCTACCATTCAGGGGCCCATAATGTAAAAACTATTGGATGAAGGAAAACGACAAAAGTATGAGTTTTTATAAATAATGGCGAGTTGTTACTGCTAACACTCTCGAATACCCTATGGGTTAAAAATACAATAATACGCGTGGTCGAACAAAGAAGACACCAGATATCGATGATTTTTTGAAATTATTGATCCTTACGTAAAGGGCACTACTCAATAATTTTTACAAAGAATTACTATTCAATATTTTATTTTATTGATTCAATAATTGTCATATTGATAGTTTATATTATTGTTGTTTTAATAATTGTCACCATGACAAGATATTTCTCATTATCATATCAATAATTCATATTATTTGAATAATATTATTAGATAGCATTATTGGTAATGTTTAGAAAATTCTCGCCTAAGGAGAGGTTTGGTCACTTAATTCCGCCAAAGAAGGAGAAATCCTTATCAAAAGCCCCTCTTCTTGAACCGCTTGGGTTGTCATTATTGTGATTTTGTAATATTATTTGTGAATAATTAATTATTGATAAGAAAATATTTATTTGATGCGGATATAAATGATGGATTTATTTATTTTATGTGGTTATAATTGAAGGAATTAATGTTGAGGTGTTTTATCAGTATTTTTGTCGGAATGAAGGTATTAAAAATCAAATCAGTATTTTACGATATATTGCGTGAGTTATAATTTTTAATCCGACCGTTGGATCGTTGTAACTTTTGCATATGTTATACATATATAAGTTGAGTATATATCCACAAATTTTGAACCGTTAAAAATGAACGTATGATTTGTTATGAATTTTAAGAGGTGATTGATTCGAAAATTAGGTTTATAAATGATTTTGGTGAAAAATTCTAGAATTGAGTGGGCCCCACTTGTGGTTGGTGAAAAAATGTGCTAAATTTTATTTCAAATATGGTGGGTGGCAATAGTAGCAGGTAAAGCCTTTAGGTAGCAGGTCAAGTCTGCTTCGACGTGCTAATATTTTCCTATAAATAGAGGGCTAATTTAGAATTGAAAATCACACCAGAAACAAGTTTTTTCTCTCTCTATATTATCGAGCGTATTTTGTGAGTATTTAGATACTTTGAGAGTTGTTGTTCAGTACAAGTTTCATTCAGCATCACTTTTGACCTTTCATTCCGAAGTACTATTTCTTTGAGGTAAAGGATGTTATTTTCTTCTAAAATGATATTATTTTCTTCAATATCATTATGCTAAAATATTGGTTTGAACTTTTTAATCAAATTTAAAACTTTTTGTGTCGGGGTTATTATTCACGTATACGACACTATTCATCGAAAAATGAAATTTTCTTCTTTTTATCCAAGATTTCTATTATGGTTACTATATTTGATTGTATCCATGTTTTGATCTTTATTTTTAAATTCTGCTTCACAATTGATTATTATGAAGTATTATTGATCTTGGATAAACTGTTATACGAATCCCTAATAATTGTCCTTCTGTCTCATTGAATTCGTTTTTTTTTAAATATTTTTCATCATCCTCAGTCCTAAATGATGATATTACTGAATATCTTTGGCCTGTAGTGCAAAGATGAATGTTTAACTGATGAATGTCTTTGGCCCGTAGTGCAAAGATAAATAAATGTTGAGATGAACATGACCAACCCAAGTGATAAAATGAATATCTTTGGCTCAGTAGGCAAAAGATTAATATTCGATTAAAGATGTATATTGATTTTTATTACAGGATAAAATATTGATGATGGATTTTAAATCTTAGAAGATAGTAGAACTCATTCTCTACTTGACTCTTCTAATGGATTCTTTGTTCATTGCATTTGTTGATCTAAAACTTCTTGCTCATTATATTCTATCGATTTTTCCTCATTGAAGACTAATGATAATTTGTTGTATATTATCTTAGTAATAATATTCTTTACTGGACTAGTTGAGCTCACCCTTTTCCTTTTTGTTCCATTTTTTTTCTCAGGAGGTCAGAATATAGCAGGATCGAGTCGGGGTATGAAGTGATGGTTCTAGAAAGATGTTTTAGTAGTCCTTACTATTTCTGTAAAATAGTGTATGAATAATTGTAATGAGAACTTATTTGAGTGTTGATATTGTCTAAAAGACAATATTTGTATTTAAACTCACAGTATGTGTTGTCGTATTTTGCACGACAATTGTATTATTGAAGTTGTAGTTTGCTTTCTGTACCATGTATTTGGCGACTCAGAATGGGTGTTGTATACCTATTTTAGGGGCGTCACAATAACTAACCACATTAATCAAATCAACTCTTACTATTTCAAAATAATAAATAGAAGAAATTCCATTTTATTAAAAAAAAAATTGGGGTCTTACACAATTGTTGGCATGATCATCATGACCATTGGTGAAAATAACGAATATCCTTGGCCCGTAGTGCATGGATGATTCGTGGATGTGATAATAATGAATATTCTTGGCCGGTAGTGCATGGATAATTCAGTGATGTGGATTATTTATTGAGCTAAGTCTCAGAGATAAAATTGTTGATAAACTTTTAAATCATAGAAGATAGTAGATATCATGCTCTACTTGACTCTTCTAATAGATTGTTTGTTCCACTGCAGTTAAACTTGTTGTATGTTAAATTCTATCAGTTTAACACTGTTGAAGGCTAACGATAATTTATTCTGCATTATCTCAGTCATAATATTCTTTAGTGGGCTAGTTGAAATTACCCTTTGCTTTTATTGTTCTCTTCAGAAAATGAGAATATAGCTGGGACTAGTCGGGGAATAGAGTGACGGTCCAGACGGTTGCTTTAGTAGTCCTCACTATTCTGTGAAATAGTGTAATAATATTTGTAATGAGAACTTTATTTTAGTTTAGATATTGTCTAGGAGACAATATTCGTGTTAAAACTATCAGCTTATGTTACACGATAGTTGTATAATTAAGTTTGTACTTGTATTCTGTACCATATATTTAGCGACTCAGAATAGGTGATGTATACCTATTTTGGGGGCGTCACTATATATATACATATTTTTTTAACATGTTCATTCATAAACATATTCTTGATTCAATCAATTATCTTTCAAAAGATCCATCCAAAGAAAATTCTTTTCCTTTTTAATTTGCTAATTTTAGATTCAGTTGTAAGTTTTTTGTTTTCTTTTTATAAGCTTCTGATCTTAATTTCTTCTATAAAAGTTATGATTTTTGTAAAACATATTCTTGATATGTCTACTGTGATTCAATCAATTCTTTTCAAAAGAAAGATCAATCCAAAGACGAGTCTTTTCATTTTGATTTTACTAAGTTTTGATCAGATTGTAACTTTGTTTTGTTTTTACCTTTCCTCTTCATTCATTTTACACCACACAGAAAAAGTCTAGATCTTTGTACAATAATGGCAAATGTGGACCTTCGATATTCATCTTTACTCAATTCGTCCACTGAACTACCCAAAAATTCAACTACAAAATCATTAGTAATCTTTTTTTGTCTCTCTTTACACGAAAGCTCACACAATTGTATGTACACATGCCTCATTATTTCTTGATATTTTAAGCAGATTTTTGATTCCCAGTTGAATTTCTTGGAAAGGGATCAGACCCAGTTGAGATTGCCAGATTATTCCAAGTGTGTATTTTAAAAATTTAATTTCTCTTGCAGTATTTTGAATTTGTCTCTCCTAAGAAAGTTCAATTTTTAAAAATTATACGGATTTTCTACCGGGTATTAGTTGTTGGTACTGTTTTCTTGGTAGATTTTTAATACTATGAGCTAAATTTTAGTGTCTGGAGAATTTGATGGAAATGGTGATCAAATGTTGAGCACTTGATTTTTCTATTTCTTTTGTTTGCAATTTTTGATGCAATAATTTGTTAACATGAAATAGGATTGAGTGTGTGTATGTGATGATACATCCATAATTCGTTCAAGCTTTTGCTTTTGAATGGAGACCGTCATTATGTAATAGAGGCGAATATGTTGTTTTAGATATAAAATTTTAGTATTTGTTTTTTATTTAAATTTTTTGTAAATGATAGATTATATGAAGTGGATTGTCCAGTTAGATGGTAAAATCTTAAGGTTTGATAATATTTGCACATTACTTGTTTGGTGGAATGACAAAAAGAGGTCATAGCCTTCAGTTAGAATAACTAACATATACTTGAACCCTTGAAAGACTGTCTCATTTTGAGGAAAGTAGGAAACCCTTATGGATGCCAGAAATTTTGGTATTTTTCAATTCATTCTTGGTCCAATTTACCAAAGGCTTGGTCTTAATTTCAACCAACTGCCACTCACTGTTATCACCAAGAGAGAAATTTATATACTTCGAATCCAAGATGGAAAAATTGTTAGAATGTGATTTTAGGGAGAGCAAGTGTCATTCTCCAATTCAAACTAGCCTTGTATGTGTGTGTGTGTGTATTTAGTAGTCATTGAATTCTTTTCGTGACATAGTTGGAAGTTCCTATAACATAAAAAATTGATGACTTTTTGGAAAAGATGGAGAAGCTTTTTCAATATCCTTTTATTTCATATTTCAAAGGGACATTATGCATAGTTGCCATGAGATGTTAGATGCAATGTTGTCTGATAGATTTACATTTACGAAGTTGCTGATACAGCCTTTGGGGGAAAATGATAAAGTTGAGCTTTTGTATAATAAATTTGTGCCTTTTTTGTTACTAAAAACGTAATGTTTTTTTTGTTACTTCAAATGTATTTATTGTAAATTATGGGCCATTTCGCAATTACAAGAAAAGTCGAAACGTCTTATGATCAAATTTATGAAATTCTTTTAAGAAGTAGTGGCTCGCTTCTACAATACCAATCACTCCTATATCCATTGTACTAGTTGCATATTTATATTACTATTTTAAAAAAATATATTGACACATTGTATTCTGCTCTATTGGGTTAGTATTTGTTTTTGGATGCAATGTTTATTTGATCAATAATTAGTTTCATTGTTTGAATGTCTTTTAGCTTTTATTTATGTATGATTTTTGAGGTTTATGTATGCATATCAAAATTTAGGATGTAATTTATTTGTAATTAACAATCTGAATTAAAAATGGAGAGGGGGAAGATAATTTTCTATGCTATAGATCAAATTATGGGCCAATCAAGAGACGTCTCTTTGTTTTAAAATTTTGTCAAATACTCCTCGCATATTGGATAAATTATTCAATCTATTATTTGAACTAGCTCGTGCATTGCACGGGTTATCAACTAGTTATTATAAATTTGTATAATACTTCTATTAATTTGAATAAGAAAGGAAAAAATCTTCTTTTTTTTATTCCTCTTAGAGATAGAAATATTTTTAAATTTGAATAGTATTTAATTGATACAAATTTTGATAGTACTTGTGCTAATATGAATTAAAAAGGTTGAATAAAAAATTGGCGAAACCAAACCGAATAAAATGTGTTTTTAATTAGGAACAATTAAATTTTATATGACATTTTAAAAAGTATTTACAACAATAGTATACTCATTAAATATTTACAATTTTAATGTATATAAATTTTTATTTTCATTAGTAGTGAAAAAAAATAATTCCTTTAATAATGGTGTTTTATTTAATGTGCTGGTGACATGGCAATTCAGTTATTTTTTTAAAAAAAAAACTGTTCACGCTTTTTGTGGGATAAGGGGCTCGTTTTTCAATTTAAATTTTGTTATTATCTTTGTTCGTCTCTTTTTCTATTTGGAAACCCTTATTTCGTGTATTGGGAACTCTTTAAGCAAAACCCTTCTTTTCTAAGCAGTCAGCGGTCGTTCTTTCCGGGAAAGATTCATTGTTTCCGTTTTGATTATCTGGATCGTTGTTTTCATATTATTGTTTTACTCGTGAGTATTTATAAGTTGTTTGGTGTGTTCTCATTTAATGGCTCTTCATTTTTTGAGTTATTTGGTTTTTGTCTGTGATGGTATCTACGAGGAAGAGAATAGAGGGACTGGGGCATACGAAAAGTGATGGAAAGGGTAAACGAGTTAGGGATGATGATTATAGAAAGGTTTTGAATTCATCTGTAGAGGTGAAGGATAGTATGGCAAGGTCTTTAAATCAAGGGAAGTTGTTAATGGTGAAGTCAGAGGTTGAAAATAAGAAATTTGGGAGGCATTCGAATAAGAAGGCTAAATCATTGGTATGTATCGATTCAGATTTTGATGGTTCTGCAAAAAAAGATGTAGTTGAGGCTCACAAGCGAAAAATTGTTCCCCGACAAAAAATAATTGAAGGTTTGTTATTTTTTTTTATTTTTTTTAAAAATATATATATTTTTTTTGTTTTTGGTTACCTGTGTCCTTGTTTTTGTGTATGGTGATGTTTCAACCTTCTCAGTGTTGTTTATTTTGTTTATGAGTAGTGTCATTATTTGTTGAGGTTTTGTAACTATATAATTTTTGTTTTCAGTCCGTGTGTATTTTCAGAGATTAGTATCTAGATTACATTTTTATGATTATGCATGTTGATTTTGTTTTGTTGGTAACTTGTTAACTGAGTTTTGGTTACCAACATTTATGTGTTTAGAAACTGCTGATTTCATAGTTATTAAAATGTATTATATTACATTAGAGTTGTAGTTTTTTTAAGGATTATTCAAATTGTTTTTGTTAACTTTACTTTTTCATTCCTATTTGAGTGTCGCTAATAGTATATTATGTTTTGGTAAAGTAGATTACATTATTTGTGATTATGTGTTGATAATGTTTTGATGGTAACTTACTTCTTGAGTTTTGGTTACCAACATTTATATGTTTGAAATTGTTGTTTTCGGTATTGTTGATTTAATTGGTTGGGGTTTTAAATTTTACGGATGTTATATCTTGATTTGATTAATGTGTTTGTACTGTAATTTTTTGCATTTTCAGATTTGGGAGCTATTCTATGAGGAGAATCATCGAAACTTTTCTGCAAAAGTTATTTATTGGTGTGAAATGGAAGTTCCAAATATTATTAAGAATAAATTATCTGTAGTTCAGTTGGATAAGTTTAAGTTAACTTGTTTTGGTAAATTTTTAGATTTTGAGCAGCCCAAGATGTTTTCACAAATAATACATCATGCTTTGATTAGGGAAGTTTATCAGAGGTATAATGGGGAAATGTGGTTTCTATTTGGTGAGAGAAGGGTAAGGTTTGGATTGCCTGAATTTTGTTTAATTTCTGGTTTAAATTGGCATGGAGACGGAGACATTGGTAGTTTCAAGGGGATTGAAAATTTGTTGGTGGAGAAATTTTTTCGAAATGAGGTTTTAACCCGTTCTAGTATAGGAAGGATTTATAAGAGTGCTTGTTTTGATGATGATGATGAGGCAGTTAGGATGTCTATTATTTTTTTGGTTTTTAATTTCACACTTGCTACTGTCTCTGACAATTATGTTGATGAAGTTTTGTTTAACTTTTTGTCATATGGTGATGTTTCAAGTTATCCATGGGGAAAGTTGCTTTTGAACAAACGAAGAACTCTCTATCCCTTGTTATAAAGGGTCATGTGAAAAGGGATAAGTACGGTGGGGTGATATACAATTTTTATAGTGATAATTATTGTAAATCTTATAAGCTTAGTGGTTTACCTTATGTGTTTCAAGTTTTTTTGTTTGAAACAATTCCTACATTGAAAGTTAGGGGTTTCTGTATTGATGATAATGATTCGTAATCTTGATTATTCGAGATGGAGGGAGTTAGAAAGGCTCCCAAGAATGAGAAGTTGAACGACACGGGTTTTGGTTACGGCGGTATGTTGGTTGCCATTTACATTATATTCGGTTAACTTTATATATGTTATTGGTTACTGATTTTTTTTTTAAACTTTTTTGTTTCTTTTTTATGTTTAATGTTTCTGATATGGTATATTTGTTGCTTTTAATTTGTTTCAGTTGATTATTCAAAATATTGTTCCTACAAAGGATGAGAAGTTACGGTTGGATTTAGGAGGTTTTTATTTTTTTAGTGGAAGTGAAAGTGGAGCCAAAAGGTCTGATATTAAAGTTGAATCATCAAGGAGGGTTAAAGGCCTTATGTTTTCTCTTTCTGATATTGAAAAAATTATTGATGAACGGGTGAAGCCTTTGGAAGGTAAGGTGATGGAAGTGAAGAAAGATATTCAGAATTTGAGTGTTGAGTTTAAAGATCATTTGAAAGTGTTACATATTCAAATTTGTAGGGACATAAAATAGATGGTTAGAAAGCATTTATATGGAAATTCTAGTTATACTAAGCGGAGAAATGTAACTTTTATTGACGATGGTGATGATGATGATGATGATGATGATGATGATGATGGTGAGTTGGATGAGAATGATGATGTTGATGATGTTGAGATGGATGAGAATGTTGATGGTGGCAATGTTAATGTTGTAGTTGATGATGTTATGAAGGTTGAGGATGATGTCTTTATTGAAGTTGGTGACATTTCAAAACAGCTTTCACCAAGTAATAATCGATGATGTTGATGGGGTTGGTGTGATTCAGTTTGAAGAAGTCGATGCAAAGGTTTTTAAATATGTTAGATTTTCATTTTTATTTTATGTTTATTAAGTAAATGCTGATTTTTTTCTTTTTTTTTTTACTGATTAAGGAGAAGAAAGACAATATAAATTCTGATGGTAAAGAGATTGTTATTTTTACTCCTAGACGGGTCCTCATCAATGTTGAGAGTGAAAAGGTTTAGATTTTTTTTTTGTTTTTTAATGTTATATTTTTATGTCTTATATTGATTAAATGTATGTTTTTTTTTATCAGGTTGAAAAGATAAATGACTTTCCAAGATTTGATATTTTAAGTCATTGCAGTGGCCAATAAATTGTTGTTTTTACCCCAATTGAGGTTAGTATTTTTTATAACAGTAGTTACCATTACATGTTGTATTAGTTACTAGATATGTTGTTTATGTTTCTATTGATTCTGTTTCGGTTTTTTAATTTGATATTGTAATTATTTTTTGTGTAATGTCTTAAAATTCATTATAGGGTATTAAAAGTGAAGCGCAAGACAGGTCTATGCTTGATGACATGGTTTTGACAACACAAGATTTAATTGATTGTGTTGAAGTTGAAAATTCTGTAACTAACCCACTTGGTAGGCCTGTCTGAACGCATGCGAAGAGTGCGGTGTTGAAGAGTCCGTATACGTCGAAGTTTGGATCACCGATTCAAATTAAATGCATTGTTGGTGATAAAACATTACGCAGCGAACTGTCTGCATTTTCAGATGTTTGTATGGGTATGCCTTTGAAGTCTGATGTTGTTTTGTTTGAGCAGTGGTTTAAAATTGGGTTAAATAACAGAAAAAGGTATGTTTAATGGAGTTTAATATATTTTTATTATGTTTTTTCTAGAGATAAAATCATTTATGTTTTCTTTCCAATATATTTTTTTTCGAAGGATTGAAAATTTTTACGGAATCAATGACAAAATAGAGCCTTCCTTTAGATTTGGGTCTATTTTTATTTCCTCAAAATGTGGTTTTATGTTTGAAGACCCCGTCGTCGATGGCTTGATGATGATGTGAGTTTTTTACTATGTTTTAAATTATGTTTGTTAGTTTGCCACCTTTACCTTATTATTTTGGTTACTATATGTGTACTCAGTATTGGATACTTCTTTTTATACGTTCTTTTTTTTGTTAAATTGTTAATATCTCGATTGTTATTATGGTTTTATTTTTGTTCAAAGACATCAATATCTCTGCTTTATATTATATGCGTAAACTGGCTAGATACTCGAACAATATCACTGTAAGGGTTACGACAACAGATTGTTGGTTTCATGTGAAGTTGACTAACTTATATGGGGAATACTGTAACAAAAATTGTGATAAGGCTTTGTTGTTGGGCAACGGTGATATGGCTGAGTATATTCATGGCTTTCTTATGGATGTCAACACACCGTGGATTGATGTTGATTTTGTCATGTTTCCCGTCCATATGACAGTTCTTGGGCATTGGTTTTTACTGGTTTTTGATGTGCATTGTAGAGTGTTAGTATTTTATAATTCTCTATAGCAGAACAAGAACATCATGCGAACAAATATCATGGATGTGTGTGACCCATACATTTTCATTCTTCCGATAATATTATCTGCTTGCGATTTTTGGAAGAATAGATCTGATATTGATTTCAACAGTGAATCATATCGCACCAAAGGAGAATATGATATTATTGATCTTGAATTTGCTGAGGGTTTACCTGAGCAAATTGAAGGGTATGTTTACATTGTTTCTATTTTTTTTAGTTTTCAATATATTATGATGTTTGTATTGATTTGCTTTATATCTTGTTTGTTTTTTCAGTGATTGTGGTATGTTTACTATTTCTTTTGCGGAACATATTCTCCACAACCAGATTTCTGCAATGCCAAACCCATTTCCAATCATTCAATATCGCAAGAAACTATGCGTCAATTTGTTCATTCATGCGACAAACAAGCAAGTAAGTGTATGAGTCCGATTCGTAACATCCAGCAAGTGAATTGTTAGTCAAGAATAGTTTGGTTTTTCATCATGTTTCTTTTCTTTTTGGACATTTGTTACCATTTGATATGGTTATTGACTGTGAAATGTGTTTGTAAATATTCTGATGATGGAATGATATAGTAATTTTTACTATTACACGTATGATATTGTTTTGTTGTTTCAAATTGTTATTTTTTTGTCTTGTTTTTTTATTTTTTAAATAATATTGTAAATTAATTTTTGTTATGGTTCAGTAGGTTGCCAAATTTGCATTTAAAGGTAACAATTTTAATTTTATTTGGTAACCAATCAATACTAACAGTGAATTGTAAAAGCAGTTAACAAATTGTATCATGTATTTGTTTTTTAAGTTTTAGTTGTTTGCTAAATTTGTATCCAAATGTAACATCTGTTTATTGTTGTTGGTAACCAATTAGTCCAAACATTAAATTATAGCAACAGTTAACCATCTATATCATGTATTTGTATTTTATGTTACCAAATACTGATGGTTACTGTTATGATCACCAGTATCTGTTGGTGAGCATATACTTATAGTTATGTTTAAATTTAATATTTTTATGGTTAAAAATTAGTAATAAAATTTAAATTTTAAACAATTATCAATGTTTAAAAACATATGTTCTTTGTATGTTACAGTTCGTTGCCAATTTTTGAATCAAAGGTAACTATTTGAGTTGATGTTGGTAAATAACAGTGGAAACAGTAAATTTAATGACACTTCATAATTTCTTTAATGTTTTTGTCTTTTTTGCTTCAGATGGGAACAATGGTAACAGTAAAATACAAAAACAATTATGATGCTTAATACGGCACAGT
This sequence comes from Panax quinquefolius, assembly GCA_020205615.1. Lineage (NCBI taxonomy): Eukaryota > Viridiplantae > Streptophyta > Magnoliopsida > Apiales > Araliaceae > Panax > Panax quinquefolius. The sequence continues at coordinate 4,302,204 of CM035155.1, read as the reverse complement.
TGGTTGCCAAATATGAATAAAAAGGTAACAAAATTAATGTTAGTATGTAGACAGAATGTCATAAAGAATAATCACAACTTAGTAAACCAATTATGATATGTCTGTATTTATTTATATTGTTATTTGAAGATAAAATTACTTTATGTTAAAAGTAAATTAATGAAAATAATCACCTTTCAATACTGTGCAATTGAAAATTGTTTTTTACTCAAGTAAAAAAGTACAATATGTATGGCTATTGAAAGAACCATAGTAAACTTCAAAGAGTTTGTTACATTTGTTTTGATGTTGTATTATATCAAATCTTCCGTGGTCTTAAAATTGGTGGATTATTACATGTTTTCTTGTTGTGTCCTTTCTCTTGGTATCTGCTGCACTTATTTTGAAATGTTTTTCGGATACATGTTTGTATCTGCCTTTCTTTGGTCTTCCAGCTGGTCTTCTTGTATTTGGTGGTTTGACACATATGCTTTTAATCTCGTCTGGAACATCCCAATTCTCTTTGTCATCTAACGGCATGATAGAAGTTGAATACGTGTCCACCAAAGTTTTATTTGAATAATATTTTGAGCAAAAATCATAACAGCTCAAATTTCTTTTTCCGATAACAACAGCAGCGTGTGAGCAAGGCATCTCATGGTACTGAAATTTACGGCATGTGCATGTCTTTTGTTCCATGTCCACGATAAATTGTTTTGTGATATCGTAAACAGTGAAAATCACTAGGTTTGACGTCTTAACCTACAATAGCATTTAATTGTGTAGTTAGTATGTAAAATATTTTTTTTATATATGTAATTTTGAATAATGAAAGTCATATGTAATGTTGGTATCTTTATCATTTTATACAGGTAACCAATAATGCATATGTGATAACCCGAGATTTTGAATAATCAAAATTTTACGAATAAATTTTTTTTATATTTAATATTGAAATTGACTGTTAATATTGTATTGTGTATCTGTGAGACAAGTCTCGAGAACTGGTCAAAGTATGTATTGACTGAGAAAATAGAGTAGAGTTGTGCTTAACATCTTTAAAAAACCCTAACCCTAATTTTCGAATAGGGATTCGATAGAAAATACAATTAAAATAATTGTACTGTTGATTATGTGTTTGGACTGTATAGAAATGTTGACCAATGGTTGACTGGATGAGGTTTAATATTAATAAACCTAGTAAGAGATTAGAAACCCTAATCTCGGGATTAGAAACCCTAATCGATAGCCGGGAAACCCTAATTTCAAAACCGGGAATTGTAAACCCTAAATTAAGAAAATCTAATCCTAATTAGCAAGCTTAATGTGTTTAATTAAACTTTAATATAATTAGAAAACCCTAATTATATTTTAATATATTAATTTTCTATTTTTGAAACCCTAATTGTATTTTTGAAATATTTAATTTTCTAATTTATAAACCCTAAATTAGAAAATAATTATAGAAATTAAAGTTGTAAAACTCTAGGGTTAGAATCTTAGGGTTAAACCCTAAGGGTTTGGTTATTGTCCAATTTGTCATTAAAATTAAATTGTAAAAGTCCACAATGCCCTTTTTGTATAAATTATTAGGTAACTTGCAAATCTTGGTGAATTTGTGTTAGGTAACCAACTTTATTGACTTGTGTGACTTATTTTATCAGCCAATTAAGCTCCAATTGACAGCCAACATCAGCCATTCAATGAATCAAGCAATATATAAATGGATTTGGAGAGAGAAAGTTCACAAAAATAGCAAAATTTATGTCCAACACTCAACAAACTCTCTCTCTCTCCTAACCTCCAAATTTCTCTAGTAGATTAGTCACTAGAACACCTTTTAGATCAACAATATCATTTCAATAGATCAAGGATCAAAGATTTGGATAGAAAGGTATAAAGCTTAAAACTATTTTGATCTTACATGCTAAGAAAATCTTTGTGATTATGTGTTTAGAATCTTGCTATTGGATGTTTTATGAAGATCTATGATGATTTATCATGGATCCATAGCATTATAATACTTTAAATTGGAGTTTTTGAAAAACTGTCCAAGAGCTTGATTTATGGTCTGACAAGCTAATGTCAGGAGCCATAAATCGTTGCTCGTTTTTGATTTTTGTGTTGTAATAGTTGTTATTTGTAGCCTGGTATGTAGGCTTTAATCTTCAAGTAGTAATACAAATTAAATGATGTCTAGATCAGAGTTTATTAATTGGTTGAAACCCGCTTGACCGGGCTTGACCGAAACAAATTCTCAGTAACCCGAATCAGCTAAAACAAATATCGACAACATCTTTGAGCCTCTTGATCTTTCAGTTGTGTTAATGTTTTGATGTTATGTTGTATTCAGTTGTAGTTGGTTATCTAGACTCTAGATCCATGTTAATATATCTCTTAAACAACACATATGATGGTCGTAATGATTGGTCAAACTTGACAAATTTGTTCACGGTTGCACTTTCTGGAAATTTCCATAAAATATAAGAACAACATTCTGACAATGTTTGACCTAGTGGAATCTGGAGTTTTGGGTGTTATTTAACTGAGATGTTGTAATGTATTTGTACCTTGACACTAGTACTATAGATTTTGACCTTAACATATCTAATTTGATGAACAGAACATAGATTAAAATGATCAAGAAGGTGCCTAGTCGAGTTTCTGGGTTTCTGGAGAAACCCAGAATGGGTCTGACAGCTTCTTTAGCAAGCCCAGATCGTTAATTAATGTAATGTTATGACCAATTGGTTGATTGTTAATGGTAGTACTACATGAGTACTACATAACTAAACCTAAAGATTTCCCAGAAACAATATTTAATGAGATTTGCACGCGGTCAAACGTGACAGGTTGTTAAGCCGGCTGTCAGTGTTCTTGAGGCTCAAGAACACCAACAGCGACGCTTTTTGTCGTTAAAGCCTTATAGCGATGGTTTAATTAATTTAATATTCTATTTTTCTGGAAATTAATAAAAAAATAGAAATAAATTATAAAAATTACCAAAAATGGTTTTAAAAATTATTTTAAATTATGAAAAATAATTTCTGACTATTTGAGATATTTTTCATTAATATTTATAATTATTTAAGTATTAATGATATTTAATTTATTTATTAGTATATTAAATAAATTAGAGAAAATGATTTAATATTATGTAAAATCATTTTAAATAAGAATGATGTATTTAAAAATATTTTGAGTTATAAAATGTAACTTTTAATATTTTTGGAGAATTTTATTAATAATTTAATATTAATGATATTAGATTTATTTGATTATTAAATTAAATAAATAAGATAAAAATGATTTTAATGATTTAAAAATTAATTTAATTAAGAATAAAGTGTTAGAAAATATTTAAATTATAAAATATAATTTTCAATTTTTTGGAGAATTCTCATTAATAAATTAATATTAATGATGTTGGATTTATTTAATTGTTATATTAAATAAATGAATTAAAATGGTTTTATTGATTTAAAGATCATTTAAAAATGAGAAAAATGATTTAAAAAATTTTTTAAGTTGTAATTAATGTTTTTAATATTTAGATGATAATTTCATTAATATTTATATATTAATGGTAATGATTTAAAATGATTTTAATTACTTTAAAAATCATTTAAGTGGAATATTGTTGATTTAAAAATATTTTAAGTTATTAATAATAACTTTAATATTTTGACAAGTATATTATTAATATTTTGATATTATTAAATATTAATAATGATACGATTAATTGATAATTAAATCATTTAAAATTGATTCTGATATTTGAAAAATAATTATAAATTATAATAATTGCTTGATAATTATTAAAAGCTTCCAAAAAATATTATTATTGATAATTGACTTATCTAAATTAATATTAAAGCTTAGAAACCAATTTTGATTTATAATAACTGTGTTAATTGTCGAATAGGGTGACCAGAACACTGAGAATGGACCGAAGTCCAATCAGATTGAACTAGTTTGACTTGTTAAGTGTTTATATAGGTTATAAACACTGATGTGGCTATGTGGTAATGTGTCTAGGAGAAGTTTGACTGTGAATTGCAGTGCTGTGTGTTATGAAATATTGTGCTAATTTTTAGACCGATATTATTGGTTATAGGTCTTTCGAAAGCAGATAAGTTTATTGTGTAGCTGTAATCAACGGAAGAGGCTAGTTCCCTAACTCAACCTTGAGTTAATATTGTTTAAATATTATTGGTGGTTAATTATTGCTAATTAGACCACGTTCAGGGATTTATTGTTGATAATTCGTTGTTAGTGCATGCTTAATAGTTCGAATTGAATTATTGATTTGGAAAATATTTATTCGTAGAATTATTGTTGTTGGATATTCATATCTGTAGAAGTTAGAATTGACAGTACAGATAATTCCTGTTTATTGTCAAATTACACTGAGAAATGTCTTAGCTAATTATTCTAGCTAGACGAACATTTGTTTGAACTTGATAGGTTTGAAAAGAAAATTCAATTATTATTGACAGATCGATGCCAATTATTTCTGCTAGAATCAGAAGTAAATAAATTTGAAATCCCAAGAGTATTTCGTTGTAAAATCAAAATCTTGATTACGAGGCGAGAAAAACAACCTTTTATATAAAGGGAACATTTTATTGGTCGTGAATTAGATCTTTCTTGCTGCGTTTAAGTATTATGCATAATATAGGGTACAAAGAGTTGGCCGGCTCTGAGTACTTGCATAGGGGTATGATTTAATCTTTATGGTTATCTGATACACCTGAGTATTTATCAAAGTAAATCTTTGATAGATACCCGAGAATATAAGTTCAAGATCTAGTGTGATCACTCAGCATAAATCTGGAAAACATTCCACTTTACTATTTCGTAGAATTGATTCTTGATTATTCATTTGAATATATCGTAGAACTTTGAAAGCGTTGTACTCTTTCATTATTAAATTATTGTGTTGTATAGAATATGAGAAGACTTGTTATTGAATAACGATTTGTTCAGCTATTTCAAGGTTCCCCGAACTTTGGATTTATTCTTTCAAATAGATGGTCTGTTGTTTTGATTTCTTATACATTTATTGTATATCTTAACTTGCGGGGCAAATTAGTTGCTCACCCTTGCTAAATAAAACTTTTCAGCTAGGGACGAAGTTGCAGGAGGTGCTGTAAAGGACAAAGGACAAAGGACAAAGGCAAAGGCGTTGTAATAAATTAGTTATGAATAGCATCATTAGTATTTATGTTTGTAAACCTTTATGTATATCTAAAGGGTATGTTTGTAATGTTAAGGTTAGAGAACCTGGGTAATGTAGTATCAAACTCTGATAAAGTCTTATGTATGTTACTATCTATATAATATGGGTAGTTAAATATTATTTATATTGTGGATCGTGAGCACCAGACTCGGGGGTCAGGTAACCTGGGTTTGGGGGCGTCACAGGTTGGTATCAGAGCTGTAGGTTATAAACCTTAAGTGGGGTGGGGAAAACCCTAGGATTATAACCATAGCGAGATAGAGAATACTCATTTAGAGTATTAAGTGAGGGATTGCTGAAGCGTATCGATAGTGAGATAAGTGGACTCTTAGTGAGAGAAGTTTGTACTGGTGAAGTACTAATCAAGTTGTTTAAACTGATTGTAAGATGTCGAGAGAAGATAAGCTGAGTACGGAGATGCCAGCGGCTGTCGCACCAGTGCCAGTAGCCGAGGTGCCAGCACGGAGCGAATCAGTTGAGGAGGTAGGAAAAGATGAACCAATGATCAATCTTGGGAGTGATCATGACGATTATCCTGAGATGTATCTAAGTGGTGATGAGGAGGCGGAGTCTGAAGAAGCTAAGGTAGAACTAAAGAATAAGATCAAGGTTGGTGAACAAGATCAGCTATCTGTGGAAGTCCAAGAACTCCGAAGCAAAGTATTTCTTTTAGAGGAGTTGTGGAAGACGGAGCGGGCGTTACATGAAATGACTGAAGAACGGATTGAGCTGAAAGCGCAGGTGGAGAGGATGAAGACTGAAGGTGGTAGATCGTCTGAAGGAACCGGCAAGAAGGATAAGAAGAAAAGAAAGAGGGACAACGATAGTGACAACTCTGAAAAGTCAAACCCGAAGAAGAGGAAAGCCTGTAGCAAGTATGGAAAAACTCACGTGGGGGAATGCATGATGTGGAAGAACGTGTGCTTCAACTGTAAGCAGGAAGGACATATCTCTTTGCATTGTCCTAAGCCAAATATGAGGAAGTGTTTTTCCTGTGGGCAAACGGGGCACGGATTCAACAAGTGTCCCGGCAAGAAGAAGATTGGTGAAGGGAGTGGACGTTAAATAACTTAGATATAAGTTATAATATCTTTTGGTAGAAGTTTCTGATATTAAGATATGTAATATCAAGAACGATGTTTGAACATATGTAAATATATGTTTGTATGAATGAAATCTTTATTTTCTATATGAATATAAGATTTAGATTAAATTTGTGTGTTCTTAAAACTCATACCTATGGTATGTTCATGACTCATAATTATATGAAATGTTCTGAACCCCTCAGCGAATGGACGCCAAAGGTCTGACTAGGATAAGTTCATACACTCATATAATTGTGGCAAGTTACTGAACTCCTAAGTGTGGTAAGTTTGATGAACTGGGAATAGTAATTTGAAAATGGAGAGTATTAACTTTTTGTGTAAAGTTGGAGAATTGCAGCTTTTGTAAAGTTGAATATATTAATCCTAAAATTATTTTAAAAGGATAGTAATATGTGTTAAGTACTATAGGTACTACGTGCTATTTGAATAAATAAGCGATTACATGAGAACTATATGTTGAATTCTTATTGTGTTAAGAATTTGTATAGAGAAAGAATATTAATATAAGATTTTTATTTAAATCAGATCATGCCGCCTAGACGACAGAATCGAAACCAACGAGAAGAACAATCAGTAAATAACGAAGGAGGTCAAGCTGACCCAATGCAGAAATTTGTGGATATGCTAGCCCAAGCTATGGAGAATAGAGCTCCAGCCAGGGGAAGAGCAAAGAATCAGCCAGTCGACAGATTGGCTAATTTTAAGGATTTTAAAGCAGTAGGTCCACCGGAATTTAAGGGAACCACGGATCCGATTGAAGCCCAAACCTGGGTAAAAGAGATGGAGAAAGCATTCATGATTGCGCGTGTAGCGGAAGAGCAAAAGACAGCGTTTGCAACATATTTGATGAAGGGAGAAGCCAATTACTAGTGGGAGACGAATCAAGCGCGAGCTGGTACAGCTATAGTGACTTGGACCAGATTCAAGGAATTATTCTTTGAGAATTACTTTTCAACAAGTATGCAAGCTCGAATGGAAGTCAAGTTTCTAGAACTAAAGCAAGAGAATATGTTTGAATACGCTGCCAAATTCAACGAGTTGGCGAGATTTGCACCTCATCAGGTGGACACGAAAGCAAGAAAAGCGAGAAGATTTGAGAATGGATTGAAGCCGGGGATTTACAACAAAGTAGCTGTGTTGCATATCAATACGTTCGCGGCTTTGTTGGAAAAAGCATTAATTGCTGAAGGAGGGAGCGAGGCTGCATCTCGATTTCATCAGGAGAAGAAAAAGAAGGCAAATGAAGGAGGTAGCAATGGTGGTAGTAACCCAAACAAAAGGAAGTGGAGTGAGAATACCCAATCGGGTAGTAAGACTTAAGAGAATAAGAAAGGAGGAGAGCCATGTGCGTCATGTGGGAAGAATCACGCAGGTATTTATTTGAAGAAGAAAGGAGTTTGTTATAACTGCGGACAAGAGGGGCACATGTCGCCCAATTGTCCCAATCCGAAGAAGATGCAAGGTTGTTATGCTTGTGGATCAACTGATCATCTGGTTCGAAACTGTCCGAAGAAGAATATTGAGAAGGAAAGTGCCAACAAGGGACCCGGTGGTGGAACCTTGGCAATCCGAGGACCTGCACAGCCAGGAAGATCAACGGACCGTACATTCAACATGACGGCGCAAGATGTAGTGTCTACTCAGGAGGTGGCAGGTAACGATTTCGTTTAGAAATTTAATTACGCGAGTAATCTTGGTTAGTTATTGCTGTGAATTGTTTTCTTTTATAGATCCAAGTCACACGTTAGAATTTAAGACACAAATGAATATTGTGTTGATAAGAATGAATTGATGATACAACTTTAAAAGATTGTAGAGAATAAGAAAGCGGTGATTCTGAGGACGGAATCCTTTTAAGGAGAGGTGAATGTGATAACCCGGGATTTCGAATAATCAAAATTTTACGAATAAATTTTTTTTTTATTTAATATTGACTGTTAATATTGTATTGTGTATCTGTGAGACAAGTCTCGAGAACTAGTCAAAGTATGTATTAACTGAGAAAATAGAGTAGAGTTGTGCTTAACATCTTTAAAAAACCCTAACCCTAATTTTCGGATAGGGATTCGATAGAAAATACAATTAAAATAATTGTAATGTTGATTATGTGTTTGGACTGTATAGAAATGTTGACCAATGGTTGACTGGATGAGGTTTAATATTAATAAACCTAGTAAGAGATTAGAAACCCTAATCTCGGGATTAGAAACCCTAATCGATAGCCGGGAAACCCTAATTTCAAAATTGGGAATTGTAAACCCTAAATTAGGAAAACCTAATCCTAATTGGTAAGCTTAATGTGTTTAATTAAACTTAAATATAATTAGAAAACCCTAATTATATTTGAGTATATTAATTTTCTATTTTTGAAACCCTAATTATATTTTTGAAATATTTAATTTTCTAATTTGTAAACCCTAAATTAGAAAATAATTGTAGAAATTAAAGTTGTAAAACTCTAGGGTTAGAACCTTAGAGTCAAACCCTAAGGGTTTGGTTATTGTCCAATTTGTCATTAAAATTAAATTGTAAAAGTCCACAATGCCCTTTTTGTATAAATTATTAGGTAACTTGCAAATCTTGGTGAATTTGTGTTAGGTAACCAACTTTATTGACTTGTGTGACTTATTTTATCGACCCAATTAAGCTCCAATGACACCCACATCAGCCCCATTCAATGAATCAAAGCAATATATAAATGGATTTGGAGAGAGAAAGTTCACAAAAATAGCAAAATTTATGTCCAACACTCAACAAACTCTCTCTCTCTCTCCTAACCTCCGAATTTCTCTAGTATATCAGTCACTAGAACACCTTTAGATCAACAATATCATTTCAATAGATCAAGGATCAAAGATTTAGATAGAAAGGTATAAAGCTCAAAACTATTTTGATCTTACATGCTAAGAAAATCTTTGTGATTATGTGTTTAGAATCTTGCTATTGGATGTTTTATGAAGATCTATGATGATCTATCATGGATCCATAGCATTATAATGCTTTAAATTGGAGTTTTTGAAAAATTGTCCAAGAGCTTGATTTATGGTCTGACAAGCTAATGTCAGGAGCCATAAATCGTTGCTCGTTTTTGATTTTTGTGTTGTAATAGTTGTTATTTGTAGCTTTGGTATGTAGGCTTTAACTGCAAAGTAGTAGATACTGACTAAATGATGTCTAGATCGGAGTTATTAATCTGGTCAAAACCCGGCTTGACCGGGCTTAACCGAGAAACAAAATTCTAGGTAACCCGTAATCGGCTAAAACAAATATCCCGACAACATCTTCGAGCCTCTTGATCTTTCAAATAGTGTTAATGTTTTGATGTTATGTTGTATTCGATTTGTAGTTGGTTATCTAGACTCTAGATCCATGTTAATATATCTCTTAAACAACACATATGATGGTCGTAATGATTGGTCAAACTTGACAAATTTGTTCACGGTTGCACTTTCTGGAAATTTCCATAAAATATAAGAACAACATTCTGACAATGTTTGACCTAGTGGAATCTGGAGTTTTGGGTGTTGTTTAACTGAGATGTTGTGATGTATTTTGTACCTTGACACTAGTACTATAGATTTGGACCTTAACATATCTAATTTGATGAACAGAACATAGATTAAAATGATCAAGAAGGTGTCTAGTCGAGTTTCTGGGTTTCTGGAGAAACCCAGAATGGGTCTGACAGTTTCTTTAGCAAGCCCAGATCGTTAATTAATGTAATGTTATGACCAATTGGTTGATTGTTAATGGTAGTACTACATGAGTACTACAAGACTAAACCTAAAGATTGCCCAGAAACAATTGTGAATGAGATTTACACGCGGTTACACGTGACAGGTTGTTAAGCCGGCTGTCAGTGTTCTTGAGCCTCAAGAACACCAACAGCGACGCTTTTTGTCACTAAAGCCTTATAGCGACGGTTTAATTAATTTAATTTTCGATTTTTCGGAAAATTAATAAAAAATAGAAATAAATTATAAAAATTACCAAAATGGTTTTAAAATTATTTTAAATTATGAAAAATAATTTACGACTATTTGAGATATTTTCATTAATATTTATAATTATTTAAGTATTAATAATATTTAATTTATTTAATTAGTATATTAAATAAATTAGAGAAAAATGATTTAATATTATGTATAATCATTTTAAAAAAGAATGATGTATTTAAAAATATTTTGAGTTATAAAATGTAACTTTTAATATTTTGGAGAATTTTTAATAATAATTTATTATTAATGATATTAGATTTATTTGATTATTAAATTAAATAAATAAGATAATAATGATTTTAATGATTTAAAAATCATTTTAATTAAGAATAAAGTGTTAAAAATATTTTAAATTATAAAATATAATTTTCAATATTTTTGGAGAATTCTCATTAATAAATTAATATTAATGATGTTGGATTTATTTAATTGTTATATTAAATAAATAAATTAAAAATGGTTTTATTGATTTAAAAATGAGAAAATGATTTAAAAATATTTTAAGTTGTAATTAATGACTTTTACTATTTAGATGATAATTTCATTAATATTTGTATATTAATGGTAATGATTTTAATTACTTTAAAAATCATTTAAGTGGAATATTGTTGATTTAAAAATATTTTAAGTTATTAATAATAACTTAATATTTTGACAAGTATGTTATTAATATTTTGATATTATTAAATATTAATAATGATACGATTAACTGATAATTAAATCATTTAAAAATTATTCTAATATTTGAAAAATTATTATAAATTATAATAATTGCTTGATAATTATTAAAAGCTTCCGAAAAATATTATTATTGATAATTGACTTATCTAAATTAATATTGAAGCTTAGAAACCAATTTTGATTGATAATAACTGTGTTAATTATCGGATAGGGTGACCAGAACACCGAGAATGGACCGAAGTCCAATCAGATTGAACTAGTTTGACTTGTTAAGTGTTTATATAGGTTATAAACACTGATGTTGGCTATGTGGTAATATGTCTAGGAGAAGTTTGACTGTGAATTGCAGTGTTGTGTGTTATGAAATATTGTGCTAATTGTTAGACCGATATTATTGGTTATAGGTCTTTCGAAAGCAGATAAATTTATTGTGTAGCTGTAATCAACGGAATAGGCTAGTTTCCTAACTCAACCTTGAGTTAATATTGTTTAAATATTATTGGTGGTTAATTATTGCTAATTAGGCCACGTCCAGGGATTTATTGTTGATAATTCGTTGTTAGTGCATGCTTAATAGTTCGAATTGAATTATTGATTTGGAGAATATATATTCGTAGAATTACTGTTGTTGGATATTCATATCTGTAGAAGTTAGAATTGACAGTACAGATAATTCTTGTTTATTGTTAAATTACACTGAGAAATGTCTTAGCTAATTATTCTAGTTAGACGAACATTTGTTTGAACTTGATAGGTTTGAAAAGAAAATTTAATTATTATTGACAGATCGATGCCAATTATTTCGGCTAGACCGAGAAGTAAATAGAATTTGAAATCCCAGTATTTCGTTGTAAAATCAAAATCTTGATTCTGAGACTGAGAAGAATAACCTTTTATATAAAGGGAACATTTTATTGGTTGTGAATTCGACCTTTGCGCGCGTTTTAAGTATTATGCATGATATAGGGTACAAAGAGTTGGCCGGCTCTGAGTACTTGCATAGGGGTATGATTTAATCTTTATGGTTATCTGATACACTTGAGTATTTATCAAAGTAAATCTTTGATAGATACCCGAGAATATAAGTTCAAGATCTAGTGTGATCACTCAGCATAAATTTGAAAAACATTCCACTTTGCTATTTCGTAGAATTGATTCTTGATTATTCATTTGAATATATCATAGAACTTTGAAAGCGTTGTACTCTTTCATTATTAAATTATTGTGTTGTATAGAATATGAGAAAACTTGTTATTGAATAACGATTTGTTCAGCTATTTCAAGTTTCCCCGAACTTTGGATTTATTCTATCAAATAGATGGTCTGTTGTTTTTATTTCTTATACATTTATTGCATATCTTAACTTGCGGGGCAAATTAGTTGCTCACCCTTGCTAAATAAAACTTTTCAGCTAGGGACGAAGTTGCAGGAGGTGCTGCAAAGGACAAAGGCAAAGGCGTTGTAATAAATTAGTTATGAATAGCATCATTAGTGTGTTATGTTTGTAAACCCTTATGTATATCTAAAGGGTATGTTTGTAATGTTAAGGTTAGAGAACCTGGGTAATGTATTATCAAACTCTGATAAAGTCTTATGTATGTTACTATCTATATAATATGGGTAGTTAAATATTATTTATATTGTGGATCGTGAGCACCAGACTCGGGGGTCAGGTAACCCGGATTTGGGGGCGTCACAACATATATTTGTTTCCTTTAATTACAGATGCAATTTGTTGTAGGCATGTAGCTAACAATTTTAAAGTTGTATGACTAACCTTAAGTTTCTTTGACTCAATAATATTAGATTGCAATCTTCTCTCAGCTGTTGTGGAAAGGGTAGTGAAGGATGACATTGCTGCTTGTTTGTTTGTGAAATACCATCTTTAAACCATACAACGCAGGCATTCAATCATCGACGCAACTGGAAGATTTCTTATTTCCTTTATTGCATTGTTAATAGATTCGTCGGTGTTCGAAGTCATTGTTGAGTATCTGCTTACAGTTCTATGGAGCCTCGTGCACTTTTCTAGATGAACTTCTTCTTTCAAATATTTTCTTATTCGTACATCAATTGCATCAAGTTGAGCCATGTGTATGTTGAATTCTTCAATGGTGTAAGCTCTGCAAGCCGCGTTGTATGCTTGTTTGATTTCTTCTCCTTTCTTCTTGAATCTATTTTTTATATTTTTCAAAATATGGTATGTGCATGAACCGTGCATGACATCAGGGAAAACACAGTTTAGTCCCTTTATAATTGCTTCATGTCTATCTGAGACAATGCATTGCCCTTCTCTAACTCCACAGGCATCCCTCAAATTAATGAAAAACCATGTCCAGGATAATTCATTTTCACTGTCTACCACTCTAAAAGCAATGGGTATAATGTTTCTGTTTGCATCTTGTATGCTTGCTATGAGAAGTTTACCCCCGTAGGTTGATTGTATGAAGGTGCCATCAATTAAAATGATGGGAAAACAATGGTGTCATGCTTCAATGGATGTTCCTATTGCAAAGAAGAGATATTTGAATCGACCATTATTTTCCAACTGCAAGGATGTGATGGACCCTGAAATGAATTTTCAGTTTGGTTAATGTAAATATATATAATATATATTGTCCATATTTGTAGTTAAGGTTGCACTAAGTGTAGTATTTCTTGTATCCAAATAATGTGCATTTAATAATATTTTTTCATAGTGTTCAGAGTGTTTCCAAAATGCTTTTTAATTAGTTACATTTCATTTATATACTAGCTGCATGCAAAAATGATTTTTTACTTATATTTCATTATTACAGTTAGTAGCCAAACTTTAATTATTAGGTAACCAAATCATTTAATTTGAGTAACTGAAATATTTAAAATGTAAATGAACATTTTATAATTGATACCTGGATTTGTTTTTTTCAGTATATACAACCATGAAGGAATCAAGGTGTAGTCGTGTGGATTCCCTCTTACTTTTTCCATTGCTTTTTCTTTTGCTCTCCATGCTTTATGGTAGGAGATGGACACATTATACTCCGTCATCATATCTTCCACAATATCGTTTGGTGTGTAAATTTTCTTGAAGTTAGTTACTCTATGCATTATGCATTCACTAACCATTTGACTATTTGCTTGTCTATGATCTCCAAGCAGTATGTTGGATGAACAAGTGTGTAAATCATTGAACTCTCTCACCTTGAACATATTTGTTTGCCGAAATTTTGATGCTCTTAGTTTCTATTTGCAATTTTCATTGTCGATGCATACCAGAACAAAGTCTCGTCCACTTGTTCTTGCTACCTTGTGTTGTCTGTTTTGCCTGATTGAATGTAGCCTTATCGCTTGTGTTAAGATTCTTTTGTCTTTTTAAGTTTGATGAATTTTGACTTCAAACTTATTTGGATCTGATATGACCTCGTCACTTGTTCTTTCTACCTTGTCTTGTCTGTCTTGTTCTTTCTCAATAGCTTCAATGGCCAGATGCTCAACAAAATGTGATTCAATTTGGTCTTCTTGTGTAGCCAACATTTCAACGTCAGAATTCCTTTGTGCCAATCTCATTGGCGTTTCATCTTGAATTATATTTTCTTCTTCAATTATCACGTTTTGTAAGACTGTAGTTCCTCCAATGTGGTATTCAGAATCTATAATCAGTGGATACTTGCCATGTTCACCTGAGTTTCTACTGATTTCCATATAGAATTTGAAAGTTGATTCATTTGTCACATTGATTGGAGGGATGTTACTGCTAATATGAAATTTGATTGACAACTCTGTTTTGATCGGTTTCGCAATCAATAAATACGTGCAAGTATACACGGTCAACAAGTAATAAAGTGAAAGTAGAGTATCGTTCCAACGAGGAATTATTTAATAAAAATTACCAATTACTAACTCTTAACCAAATCAATTTTATTTAAACAATCGCAAATTGTGATTTTTCCAATTAAGAAAACTAAATTAATCAATTAAAACTAAGACTTTAACGAATGAATTCAGATAAATAAAGATTAAGACTCCAATATCTCCAATTATGAACTATAAACCAATTATCCCAATTATTATGTCTACTGAATTGTTAATGAAATTCTCAAATGCCAAAACCCTTTCTCAAGTGATCATTTGCCTTCTATTTAACTTGATTAATTTTGTTATATCTCTATGCAAAACAATTGAATTAAACTCAATATGATCCCAATTCCTTATGTGTTACATGCGGCAAATAGATATTCTCATTCTATTCACAAACCTACTTATTCACTGTGCAAATAACTAAGTCACATGTCACTATGCCCAGTCCTAACCCTAGAATTCCTCTCTCAATTCCTTCTAGAGTAACAAGGTAATTATTGATCAGATAATTAATCAATAAGCATAAGGCAAGATGAACAATTCACTTCAACATAAATAATTGGAATATAATGAATAACTAATTCATAGCCATAAAAAGTTCAATTGAAATCTTAATAAAAGAGTTAGTTCATAATTAATGAATTAAAACCAAGAATCCACAATTGAATAGACATTAAAAGATAAAAGTAAGAGAAGAGAATAGAATAGAATCTATTGTCAATAGTCTTGAAACTCCTCTTTCGCTCCTGCTTTGAATCTTCAATGGTCTCCAAGTTGCTTCAATCTCCAAAACTAAGAAGAACTAGGGTTATTTTCTAATCTAATAGAGTGTTTAATCTAAGTTAAGCTATGTAATCTCCCTTTATTTTATGCCTTACATCATGTATTTATAGGTTACAAGTCCAATTTTGAGCTTAAGAACAAACTCAATCAAATTTGGAGTTAAAAAGGTGTCAAAATTCGCCCAAAACGCGTCCAGGCCGCACCCAACCTCTTCCCCAGCACTGTACGATGCTGAGAATCTGCTCCCTAGCGCCCCGGCGCTGCAATTAAGCCTAAAATGGGCGCCCCGACGCTGCCACTTTTTCTGACATTTTCTGCTCCGACGTCCTTTGAGAAAATGGCCATAACTTCTTCGTCCGAACTCCGATTCCGATGATTCAAGATGTTCCGGAAAGAGGAGAATTAGATCTACAAATTTCATTCTTTGAGTTTTTCGAAATAAGGTCTGTAGAAATAATCAAATTGTCTCTGAAGTGACTGATGTGTAAATGACAAGCCGAAAACGCGAATCTAGCCACCCCAAACGTCGATCCAAGTAACTTTTGTCCCAATTCCTACAAAACAACATAAAACATGCTTGAATAGACATAAACACTTAAAAACTAATCTAAAAAACTTGAGAACAACAATAAATTAAGCCTGAATGTATCCAATTCATGTGTATAAAACTCACTCATCAAATACCCCCAAACTTAAACATTTGCTTGTCCTCAAGCAAAAACACAAAAGAACTAAAAATAAACAAAATAACTCAACTAAATGAATGCATATGCATAATCTACTTCCTAATATACCTCTGAACCGAGTAATAAATCGGTATGATATATATAGCAACAGCCTCAAAAATACCATTGGTACTCAAACAATATATCCAATCAATTCAAAATCCATAACTCTAACCAATTAGTCAACCCAAACCTGTCATCACCCATATTTTGTGTGTGTGTGTGCTTGTTAACCATTCTAACCAACCACGATTCAAGATAATCACATAACAAACTTCTTATAAGGAAAATTTTAGTTCCAATTCAATTACTTTTATGAACATGACAACTCCAGTTAAAACTAAGCAATTACCAAATCTAAGGGTAAATACGGGATTTATTTATACTTTTATTCAACCACGAGGGCATTTTTGCTCTTTCTCGTATTTTATTCATTTTTTTCTCATGGTACATGCGCCTCTTATTCCCTTAGGCTTTTCGATTGCTACCTTAACGAGCTTTCGACCCAACGACTCCCAAGCCATTAAGACCTTAGGGCGCTAGGTGTAAAGACAATCCCCTCGGGCTTACTTACTCAAGTAACAAAGGCCACAAAACTAGACAAGCATGCCACGGTGTTTATTCTTTTTTCTTTTTCTTTTTCTGGATTTTCTATATTTTTTTTTCTTTTCATCATTTCTTTTTCTCTTTTTTTTTTCTTTTTGTAATATATATATCCCATAGATTCCCCCAAACTAAAGCTTTTGCGTCATTCTAACCTTTACCGCCAGTTCACTAATTTCTTTAAATTTTAACAAAGATTTTCCCTTAGAAACAAATTATGAAACCCTTGAACCAAGTGGATTAAAACAGTTAAACTTTAAGTGCTAACCGGTTACATAAGTTTCAGATATGCTCAGATTATCATCATGATTAAAATTAGAACTCATCATCAATTATCAACACTGTTCAAGTTAACAATTAATACCAATCTTATCATAGGCCGAGCTAAGACCATACCAACCGATCACACAGATTCATGCAAAAAAAAATTTAAAAAAATGCAATTATACTACATGAACACATACTATTGCAACACATGTATGAATATGCAAATAACTACCATGTATTATATGCAGCCTAAAAAAACACAATGCTAACACATAAAAAAAATGAACAACTATGCAGATAACTAACTATATGCAATACGACACTAAAATGCCCCCAAACTTAAACTAGACATTGTCCTCAATGGATGAAATATAAAAAAATAAAGCAGAGGACTTCCCTGAAAATATAGCAATCTTCCTCCTTGTCCACTAAGTTTGGAGAATAGGCTAAGCACATGGAATAAATTGGGCACCACACTTGAATTTGACTTGAATAACCTGTAAACCATGATAGAAGCAATTTTATTAAATCCTAAAAAAATGTAAATTCAAAACTGCTAATATAAAACCTAATAAAAACTAAAAAAAAAAAAAAAACTTGGGTTGCCTCCCAATAAGCGCTTGTTTTATAGTCTCAGCCTGACTTCTTCAATTCTCTATCTAATTCCCCTACGAAAATTGAGGAACCCTCCATCCATCAGAAGCAATGTCTCTTTTGGGAGGTTTCCATTCGCAAAAACCCTTGAATTGAAGTCACCTAAAGCATGCTTCTTTGTAGATAGGTTCCCCATTAGAACGCCCCGATAAATAGGTGTTTTCTCCATTATGTACATGATTAGATTGGGGCATTGAAGCTTAATAAACATAATGGAGTCTTCCTCTATCTTCTCCTTTTCATCCCGCCACGACTCCTCCTGTTGTACTAGCTCTTATGTCACAAAGAGCTTTCTTGAAAGCGACTTATATTGCGCCAATTGGGCATGGTTTTGCAAAATTACCCGGATTCTTGAACTTTGGTGGAGAAGGTACATGGGACACTAATGAAATCGGTTCATCTTCGTTGGTACTCAAAGTTAGATCTTCTCCGATCTCCTTTTCTTGGTCTCCAAGTCTTTCCTCTCTTTCAACATCTATATCATTTGGCACATCCGGTTACAGATTTGGTTTGGGCTCACCATCAGTCTCGGCATCCATGTCATAGAGCCAAGTGTATTGAAGATGGATGTTCAACGCATGTGCTATTTGCCCCAATTGATTTTCCAGATTTTTTATCGATGCATTTTGTGTGACGCCCCCAAAATAGGTATACATCACCTATTCTGAGTTGTCAAATACATGGTACAGAAACAACTACAACTTTATTATTACAACAGTAAAACTGTGAGTTTGAATATAAATATTATCTTCTAGACAATATCTATACTCAAATAAATCCTCATCACATTTATTGATACATTATTTTACAAAAATGGTGAGGACTACTAAACAATCCTTTCTAAAACCTTCATTCCATACCCCAGGCTAAATGCTATTTATATTCTAGCCTCCCGAGAAAAATGGAACAAAAGGAAAAGGGTGAGCTCAACTAGCTTCGATAAGAAATATTATGACTAAGATAATATACAACAAATTATCGTTAGTCTTCAACGAGGAAAAATATAATAGAATACAATAGACAACATATTTTAAATCAATATTCGCATGATGTGAATAATAATTCATTAGAAGAGTTAAGTAGAGAATGCAAACTACTATCTTCTATGTATGAATTTAAAAGTTCATCGCTCTATCTTTTATCCTTGTAACATCAATCAATATACATCCGAATCAAATATTCATCTTTGCACTACTGGCCAAAGATATTCATCGATTAATCATGTTCATTTAAACACTGCTTCATCTTTGCACTCACGGGCCAAAGATATTCTTCAGAAATCATTCATCTTTGCACTACAGGCCAAAGATATTCTTAAGAAATCATTCATCTTTGCACTACTGGCCAAAGATATTCCATAATATCATCATTTAAGACTGAGGATGATGAAAAATATTTTTTTTTAAAGAAAGGAATCGAGTGAAACAAAATGACAAGGATTAAGGATTAAGGATTCGTACTTGGTTTTATCCACGTCCAAAAATACCTCAAAAATAATCATAGTGGTGTAAAATTCAAGAATGATCAAAACATGGATACAATCAGAGTTAGTATCCAGAATAGATGTTTTTGACGAAAAGAAAAATTTTATTTTTCTATTGAATAATCTGAGTATCGTGAATAGTCTTGAGATATCGTGAATAGTGTCGTATCGTGAATAGTAACTCACACACAAAAGATAAAAATTCCACAAAAAAACATCTTCACGCTTCATGAATAGTACTTTCGTGAATAGTAACTCGTGAATAGTAACTTCGTGAATAAGAACTCAATGAATAAGAACCCATGAATAGTAACTCGTGAATAGTAACTCATGAATAAGAACCCATGAATAAGAACCCGACATGAAAAAAGTTCCAAATTTGATAAAAACTTGAGATCAACATTTCGGTATAATGATATTGAAGAAATAATATCATTACGAAAAAAAATAATATCCCTTACCTCGAAAGATCAATACTTCTAGCTGAAACACCGGATATAGGCTATGACTTGGACTTGCACCGTATAGCAATACTCAAAGTATACTCAAAATACTCACAAGAATACGCTCGATAATATAGAGAGAAAAACTTTAGTTTACGTGTGATTTTCAATTCTAACCTAAGCACCTATTTATAGAAAATTGCTTAGAACACCAAAGCGAAAAATTTAATATATTAATAATATTATTTTTCCACATCTTCCTACGCACACCATCAGCTGAAATCAACCACTAACACATGTCCCATAAGTGACAAAAACGTTTTTCATAATAAAAATAATTAAAACTTCCAAAAATTAATTATTTCGGAGCTTCGGAACTTCAATAATTCATAATAAATAGCCCTTTCATCAGAAAATTCGAATCTCTCGAGCTTTAATAGGAAATTCAATTCTCTACAACTTTGCAGAAGAAAGTTTTTCCAAATTTCAAATAGAAATTGACCGAAATCCACAAACGGACGATTTTACACGCTATAATCAAATTTCAGTCAATAAATGGGGTCCACCGACATGTTTAACATGTTTTAAACATTTATTGTAACAAAAAAAAACTCTTCCTCTTCAGTATACTCATATATCCCACATTCGTTGTAAAAATATCACCAGATTAATATATTATTAAAATAATATATTTAAATGAATTATTTTATCGAGAAAAGATAAAATATTAATTTTCAACAATTGTCATTTTAAAAATTTTCTCCATCTATATCCACATAAAATCAATATTTTCCTCATCATATAAATCAATAATTAATTATTCACAAATAATATTACGAATCACAATATTGACAACCGTGCGCCTCAAGGAAAGAGGGGCTTTCCAATAAGAATTTCTTCTTCTTGGTAGCGATTGATTAGGTGACCAAACCTCTCCTTAAGCAGAACTTTCTAGACATTGCCAATAATGTTATCTAATAATATTATTCGGATAATATGAATTATTGCTTCGATAATGAAAGATCTTGTGTAATGACAATTATTGAAACAACAACAATATAAAATATCAACGCAGCAATTATTAACTCAATAAAATCTTTGATAAAGAATAATTCACGTAACCATTATTGAGTAGTGCCTTCTTCACGTAAGAATCAATAATTGGTGCAATACTGGTGTCTTCTTGTTCAACAACGCGATTAGTGTGTTTTAACCACCGGGTATTCCAACGATGATTAATTGGTAACAACTACGCACGTTATTTAAAAACAACTTATATTTGTCGTTTTCTTCATCCAATCGCTTTTTCGTTATGGGGCCCACACATGGGTGCTACTGGTCATGCGAATATTCCCAAACGATCTGAATATTCCACGACCAAACGAATATTCCCAAGCGATAATAAATATTTTATAACCACTTGCTTATTTTGAAATATTTGCGTATTTAACCCTAAACTATCCACATTAATCAAATGAACCCTTACTATTTCAAAATAATAAATAAAGGAAATTCCTTTTTATTTAAAAATTTCGGGGTCTTACAACCTCCCCTCCTTATGAAATTTCGTCCTCGAAATTGACGTACGTACCTGGTGTTTCGAAAAGGTGAGGATACCTCGCTTTCATTTCCGTTTCCAATTCTCAGGTCATTTCCTCTATAGCATGATTCCTCCACAAAACTTTAACTTGTGGTATGACCTTTCTTGGCGTAGGACATGCTCCTTCCTATCCAAGATCTTGACAGTACCTCCTCATACGTTAAGTCTTCTTGCTATCTCGTCCGGGTTCTAACTCAATAACATGGTTCGGGTCTTTCACATATTTACTGAAGTACGGATATGTGAAACACATTATGAACACGAGACATACTCGGAGGTAACGCAAGTCTATAGGATACATTTCCTACTCGGTCAAGAATTTGAAATGGACCAATAAATCGTGGATTGAGCTTTTCTCTCTTCTTAAATCTTGTAACTCCTTCCATGGAAGCGACTCATGAACAATACACGATGATCCCTACATTAAATTCCACGTCCTTTCGATGAAGATCCGCATAACTCTTTTATCGATCTTGTCGCTTGGTTGTATCGTTGTCGAATCATTTATATCTTTTCGATAGTCATACGTATTAACTTCGGGTTCCAACAATGTTGCTTCACCCCTCCTCATCCCAACATATTGGAGAACGACATTTTCGTCCCATATAATGCTTGAATGGAGCCACACTTATACTTGCATAATAATTGTTGTTGTAGGAGAATTCCACCAATGGTAAATACTTATCCTAACCGCCTTTGAAGTCTAGGACACGAGTAGTCTTAATAAATCTTCAAGAGTTTGAATAGTCCTCTCTGATTGTCCGTCCGCTTTGGGGATGGTATGTCAACTAAATCGCAAATCCGTGCCCATAGCTTTTTGCAAGCTAACCCAAAATCTTGAAGTGAATCTTGGGTCACGATCCGAAACTATGGATACTGAGGCATGCCATGCAACCTCACAATCTCATTCACGTCATATACTAGCAAGACGTTCAAGGAATAAGTCTCCGTGTCGGCAAAAATGAAAGCGGAGACTTGGTTAATCTATCAACAATAACCCAAATAGCATTGATGCCTTGAGAAACCGTAGAAAGACCCGTGAACGAAATCCATAGTAATGTGTTCCCACTTCCATTCCTAATCTCAAGTGGTTGCAACGGACCCTTAGGTACAAGATGCTCCGCCTTTTACACGTTAGCAAGTTAAACACATCGAGATAAACTTTGCAATCTCTCTTCATATTGTTCCACCAAAATGTATGTGTCAAGATCACGATAAATTTTAGTACTTCCGGATGGATTTCAAATGGCGTGTTGTGTGCCTCCATCATAATCTTGTACTTCAAATCGAGTCGTTAGGAACACAAAGTCTAGAGTGGACTCAAGTATTCCTTCTTCATCAATTCTCGCTTAGGAATAGCTCCTTCTTGTACTTTCTTCTTCATACGCGTCGGCTCAGAGATTCGGTGGCTTGAGCGACCTTAACTTTTTCTATTAAAGTTGGCTCTACGTCGTATACTTGACATCATCGCACTTCGTTCCGCGTATGATCTTCTACTCAATCGTCAATTACCACGTTCATTTTACCGGGATGGTATTGAATAGTGTGGTCGTAGTCTTTCAATAGCTCGAGCCAACGTCATTGCTGCGTGTTGAGTTCTTTTTGAGTGAAGAAATATTTAAGGCTTTTATGGTGCGAATATATCTCCACTTTCTCCCCATATAGATAGTGCCTCCATATTTTTAGCGCAGCTTATTGCTTTGCTAACTCTAGATCATGAGTAGGATAATTCCTCTCATACTCTTTAAGTTATCGCGAGGCATAGGCTATGACTTTCCCACGTTGCATGAGAACACATCTTAACCCTTTGCTCGAAGCATCGTTGTGATAACAAATCCATCCAACCGGATGGTATTGTTAGAACAGTCTTGAAATAAGTCTCCTTAAGCTCTTGGAAACTTTTCTCGCATTCTTCGCTCCAAGCGAATTTTGTATCCTTCCGGTTAGTTTGAGTTAATGGAGTAGCGATTAGAAAACCTTCCACGAATCTCCGATAATAACCAATAAGCCCAAAAGCTACGTACTTGATCACCACTTGTTGCTCCCAACTTTGTATTGCTTCAATCTTCGCGGATCAACGGATACTCCATGTTTCGACACCACGTGCCCAAGGAATGCTACTTCCTCGCTTAACTTCGCATTTCTTCAATTTGGCATATAGTTGGTTTTCACGAAGCCTTTGGAGTACCGACTTCAAATGGTGCTCATGATCTTCACGGCTTTTGGAATATATGAGGATGTCATCAATAAAGACAACAACGAATTGATCCAAATATTCCTTGAATACTCGGTTCATCATATCCATGAAAGTCGCGGGAGCATTAGTCGGTCCGAAAGACATGACTAAGAATTCATAATGCCCGCATCAGAGTTCTAAAGGCGTCTTTGGAATATCCTCGGTTAATCTTGGTGATGATATCCGAATCGAAGATCGATTTTTGAAAAGAATTGTGCCCTCAGAATCGGGTCAAACAAGTCATCAATACGAGGTGTAGGATACCTATTCTTGATGGTGACATGGTTCAATTCCCGATAGTCAATACAAAGTCGCATACTCCCGTCTTTCTTCTTTACTGAATAAAAACAGAGGACACCCAAGGAGATGTACTAGATCCGAATGAAACCAATGTCCAACAATTCTGTAGTTGGACCTTTAACTCCTGAAGTTCAATAGAGCCATTCGATATGGGGTTTTAAAATGGGCTTTGTACCGGTTCAAGATCAATAAAGAATTCAACTTCACGTTACGGGGTGAGGCCGAGAAGTTCTTCGAAATCGTCGGAAAAGTCGATAACAACAGAATATTATTCAAATTTGACGTGTCTTTATTCAAATCCATAACATGGGCTAAGAAAGCTTGACATCCGTTTTTCAATAAACGAATAGCTTTATGATTAGATATGGCGATGATTGATTTTAATGGTTTAGTTGCTTGAATTGCATACAACGGGTTGGTTAGGAATATGAAAACTAACAACCTTACGAAAATAATCAATTTTGGCATGATGAGTAGTTAACCAATCAATCCCTAAAATCACATCAAAAGCAAGTATCTTTAAAGAGATAAAGGTCACGGGTAAGGTGATGGTGCCAACTTGAATCAAACAAGATTTATAAACAGATGGATGTGATGAAAGTTTCTCTAACGGAGTTTCCACAGATAGGTCAAAGTCTAATTTCTCCGAGTCAAGTTTAAACGTTGAGCACATGCGGAGAGATAAATGAATGGGTATGCCCCTAGATCAAGTAAGGTATAAACTTCGCAAGAATTTATAAATAGCTTACCCGTGATCACCTCGTTTAGGTTCCTCGCATTATGACCGATCCTGAACAAACGCTCTCCCTAATCGTTGACTTTGACTTTTACCTGGGACGATCTTTTGAGTCACCGTCCCCCATTGAACTAGGTTTATTCTGCGTCTGATCTCGGCGATATATCCCTTCCTTTCCACAATTATAGCATACCTTGAATGTTGTGGGCGGTTTGGTGATATGTCCTTTTTCCGCATTTGTAACATATGACCGGTGGGTCGTTCTCCTCCCTTAGAACTAGTTGTTCTTGCAGACCGCGTCTTCTTCATATGGTCGTTGTTAAATCTCCTCTTTTAAAATCTCCTCTGACTCGCTTCTTCTATTTTCATGGCCATGATTACCACCAGAGTGGTTACCATTTCGTCCGTCTGTTTTTTTTCTCCGTAGGTTATCATTATTCTGCATTGATCGCTATCTACGATCTGATCCTCGGTTGTGGTCCTCGGTTGGCCGTACTTGTTATCTCGCTCTAATAATTGAGCCACATGCTTACAACATCCCGAATAAAGAGAAAATTTATAAGAAATGAGATCTTGGCGTATCGGGTTTCAAACCTCTAAGAAACATCCGCGTCATACGTTCCTCATTCTCCACCAAATGAGGTGCAAGCACGGATAACTCTGCAAACTTTGCCTCGTCTTGAGACACCGCGTCATGTTGTTTTGTTCCAATCGATGAACTCCACTTCCTTCATATAGCCGAACACTTTCGGAAAGTATTTGTCATTAAATAGCTTCAAAGCGTCTCCCAAGACATGCCGAGTGCGGTGGATGGAGTGCACGCTTCACTGACTCCCACCAGATGATCTCGCCTCACCACGGAACATAAAGGTGGCGAATGGAACCTTCATTCCTCCGTGCATCCCAAGACATCGAATATCTTGGTAATTTGTTTGACCCGTGTTTCCGCGTGATCGATCTCGGCTTTCCCTTAAATTCGGTGGTCCCAACTCTTTGAACTCGCTTGTTGTGACAACCCGTGAATTGCTATCATTTCCTCCTGTATTTTGAACACGAGTCTCCTCGCAAATGCGCTTTTACGTGAATTGCAAAAACTTCTAAACATCCCTCGTTCATCATCTCGCTTTCGGTTAATGTTGTTCACGGGAGGAACATTGCCACTGTTGCACGTTCTCCTCGTTGGTAAAATCTGAGGCATCTCCACGGTCTCATTTACTCCATCATTAATATTCTCGATCGACATTCTCAAATCTTTGTCATAAAACAAGGGTTAATTAAGAAATCAATATATCACATAATATCCCTATATATTTGACTAACCGACAAATAAGCTTAGGTAGGACACACTAGCGAAGGATTTACTGCCTCTCCCTCCTAGTTCTATTCCCAGGCCTTCGCCAGAGATCATATCCCTAAGCTCGATACCAACCGTGGCGCCCCAAAATAGGTATACATCACCTATTCGAGGTTGTCAAAATACATGGCATGAAACAACTACAACTTTATTATTACAACAAGAAAAGCGTGAGTTTGAATACAAATATTATCTTCTAGACAATATCTATACTCAAATAAATCCTCATCACATTTATTGATACATTATTTTACAAAAATGTTGTGGACTACTAAACAATCCTTTCTAAAACCTTCATTCCATACCCAGACTAAATCTTTCGCTATATTCTCCTCCCCGAGAAAAATGGAACAAAAAGGAAAAGGGTGAGCTCAACTAGCTCAAGAAAGAATATTATGACTAAGATAATATACAACAAATTATCGTTAGTCTTCAACGAGGAAAAATATAATAGAATCTGATAGACAACAAATTTTAAATCAATATTCGCAGTGAAAATAATAATTCATTAGAAGAGTTAAGTAGAGAATGCAAACTACTATCTTCATGTATGAATTTAAAAGTTCATCGCTCTATCTTTTATCCCCAGTAACATTAATCAATATACATCCGAATCAAATATTCATCTTTTTGCTTTCTGAGCCAAAGATATTCATCGATTAGTCATGTTCATTTAAACACTGTTCATCTTTGCACTACTACGGGCGAAGATATTCTTCGAAAATCATTCATCTTTTTGCACTACGGGCCAAAGATATTCTTAAGAAATCATTCATCTTTGCCTTACGGGCCAAAGATATTCCATAATATCATCATTTAAGACCGAGGATGATGAAAAATATTTTTTTTTAAAGAAACGAATCGATGAAACAAAATGACAAGGATTAAGGATTAAGGATTCGTACTTGGTTTTATCCACGTCCAAAAATACCTCAAAAATAATCATAGTGGTGTAAAATTCAAAATGATCAAAACATGGATACAATCGAGAGTTAGTATCCGAATAGATGTTTAGAGACGAAAAGAAGAAATTTTAATTTTCGGTGAATAGTATCGTTATCGTGAATAGTCTTGTATCGTGAATAGTCTTAGTATCGTGAATAGTAACTCAGACACCAAAAGATAAAAATTCCACAAAAAACATCTTCACGCTTCATGAATAGTACTGTGAATAGTAACTCGTGAATAGTAACTTCGTGAATAGTAACCCATGAATAAGTAACTCGTGAATAGTAACTCATGAATAGTAACTTCGTGAATAGTAACCTGACATGAAAAAGTTCCAAATTTGATAAAACTTGGATCAAAATTTCAATTATAATGATATTGAAGAAATAATATCATTACAAAAAAATAATATCCACTACCTCGAAAGATCGATTTCTAAATTTGAAACACCTGATATAGGCTATGACTTGGACTTGCACCGTATAGCAATACTCAAAGTATACTCAAAATACTCACAAGAATAAACTCGATAATATAGAGAGAAAAAACTTGAGTTTACGGTGTGATTTTCAATTCTAACCTAAGCACCCTATTTATAGGAAATTCTTAGAACACCAAAGCAGAAAATTTAATATATTAATAATATTATTTTTCCACATCTTCCTATGCACACCATCAGCTGAAATCAACCACTAACACATGTCCCATAAGTGACAAAAATGTTTTTCAAAATAAAAATAATTAAAACTTCCAAAAATTAATTATTTCGGAGCTTCGGAGCTTCAATAATTCATAATAAATAGCCCTTTCATCAGAAAATTCAAATCTCTTGAGTTTTTATAGGAAATTCAATTCTCTACAACTTTGCAGAAGAAAGTTTTTCCAAAATCCAAATAGAAATTGACCAAAATCCACAAACGGGCGATTTTACAGGCTATAATCAAATTTTAGTCAATAAATGGGGTCCACCGACATGTTTAACATGTTTTAAACATTTATTGTAACAAAAATACTCTTCCTCCTCAGTATACTCATATATCCCACATTCGTTGTAAAAATATCACTTAATAATATATTATTAAAATAATATATTTAAATGAATTATTTTATCGAAAAAGATAAAATATTAATTTTCAACAATTGTCATTTTAAAATTTTCTCCATCTATATCCACATAAAATCAATATTTTCCTCATCATATAAATCAATAATTAATTATTCACAAATAATATTACAGAATCACAATATTGACACCTGGCGGGTTCAGGTGAAAGAGGGCTTTCGAATAAGAATTTCTTCTTCTTGGGCAATTGATTAGGTGACCAAACCTCTCCTTAGATGTAACTTTTTAGACATTGCCAATAATGTTATCTAATAATATTATTCGGATAATATGAATTATTGCTTCGATAATGAAAGATCTTGTAAATGACATTATTGAAACAACAACAATATAAAATATCAACGCAAAGAATTATTAACTCAATAAAATCTTTGAGCGATAATTCTTTATTAACCATTATTGAGTAGTGCCTTCTTCACGTAAGAATCAATAATTGGTGCAATCTGGTGTCTTCTTGTTCAACAACGCCAGCGTATTAGTGTGTTTTAACCACCGGGTATTCCAACAAAGATAATAGCGATAACAAACTTCACGCCGTTATTTAAAAACAACTTATATTTGTCGTTTTCTTCATCCAATCGCTTTTCAGTTATGGGGCCCACACATGGTCTGGCCGTAAATACGAATATTCCCAAGCGATCTGAATATTCCACGACCAAACGAATATTCTAAGCGATAATGAATATTTTATAACCACTTGCTTATTTTGAAATATTTGCGTATTTAACCCTTAACTATCCACATTAATCAAATCAACCCTTACTATTTCAAAATAATAAATAAAGGAAATTCCTTTTTATTTAAAAATTTCGGGGTCTTACATTTTGACTCTGTATACTCAGCTCCATTTGATTAAATCTCTTATCACTCTCCTCACTCCTTTTCTCAGTTGCTTTAACAAATCTTTCCAAGGCTTCTTCCCAACTTGCTTTCCGCACAGGTTGTTGTGTCTGGTTTTGAAACCCGGGATTGTTTTGTTGTCTCGGTGCTTGTTCTGTAGCTTGGTTATTACTCCATGAAAAATTCGGGTGATACCCCCAATCATGATGATAGTTGTTGGGATAGACATAATTATTGGGGTAATCACCACCATACTGTACCGGTTCGAAATTGATGGCGCATTGATAACTCATATGATTTCCAGCACAATAATCACAAACCATTGCTACTTGTTGTGTGGATGGTGGACTCCATGTTTCCATTGGTTGAGTCATGTTCGTGTATGGCCATTGATACGCAAAGTCATCCATGGTACCTAAAAAGAGAGAAATATAGGAAGAGAATTAAAAATAAAAATAAAAATATTTAAATTAAGACTAATTTGATTGAAATTAATATTGGTAAATAATTATTAAATTAATTCCCCGGCAACGGCGCCAAAAACTTATTGATCGATTTCGCAATCAATGAATACGTGCAAGTATACACGGTCAACAAGTAATAAAGTGAAAGTAGAGTATCATTCCCACGAGGAATTATTTAATAAAAATTACCAATTACTAACTCTTAACCAAATCAATTTTATTTAAACAATCGCAAATTGTGATTTTTCCAATTAAGAAAACTAAATTAATCAATTAAAACTAAGACTTTAACGAATGAATTCAGATAAATAAAGATTAAGACTCCAATATCTCCAATTATGAACTATAAACCAATTATCCCAATTATTATGTCTACTGAATTGTTAACAGAAATTCTCAAATGCCAAAAACCCTTTCTCAAGTGATCATTTGCCTTCTATTTAACCCAGATTAATTTTGTTATATCTCTATGCAAAACAATTGAATTAAACTCACGTTACTGATCCCAATTCCTTATGTGTTACATGCGGCGAATAGATATTCTCATTCTATTCACAAACCTACTTATTCATCAGTGCAAATAACTAAGTCACATGTCACTATGCCTGATCCCTAACCCTAGAATTCCTCTCTCAATTCCTTCTAGAGTAACAAGGTAATTATTGATCGGATAATTAATCAATAAGCATAAAGCAAAGATGAACAATTCACTTCAACATAAATAATTGGAATATAATGAATAACTAATTCATAGCCATAAAAAGTTCAATTGAAATCTTAATAAAAGAGTTAGTTCATAATTAATGAATTAAAACCAAGAATCCACAATTGAATAGACATTAAAAGATAAAAGTAAGAGAAGAGAAGAGAATAGAATCTATTGTCAGTAGTCTTGAAACTCCTCTTTCGCTCCTGCTTTGAATCTTCAATGGTCTCCAAGTTGCTTCAATCTCCAAAACTAATAAGAACTAGGGTTATTTTCTAATCTAATAGAGTGTTTAATCTAAGCTAAGCTATGTAATCTCCCTTTATTTTATGCCTTATATCATGTATTTATAGGTTACAAGTCCAATTTTGAGCTTAGGAACAAACCCAATCCAATTTGGAGTCAAAAAGGTGTCAAAATTCGCCCAAAACGCGTCCAGGCCGCACCCAACCTCTTCCCCAGCGCTGCACGACTCTGAGAATCTACTCCCTAGCGCCCCGGCGCTGCAATTAAGCCTAAAATGGGCGCCCCGGCGCTGCCACTTTTTCTAACATTTTCTGTTCCAACGTTCTTTAGGAAAATGGCCATAACTTCTTCGTCAGAACTCTGATTTCGATGATTCAAGATTTTTCGGAAAGAAGAGAAGTAGATCTACAACTTTCATTCTTTGAGTTTTTCGAAATAAGGTCTGTAGCAATAGTCAAATTGGCTCTGAAGTGACTGCTGTGTAAATGGCAAGCAGAAAACGCGAATCTAGCCACCCCAAACGTCTATCCAAGTAACTTTTGTCCCAATTCCTACAAAATAATATAAAACATGCTTGAATAGACATAAACACTTAAAATCTAATCTAAAAGACTAGAGAACAACAATAAATTAAGCCCGAATGTATCCAATTCATGTGTATAAAACTCACTCATCAATTACATTTTCCTTTCATAACTGAAATTATTTTTACTCCTTTATTGGTTGCCAAATCATCAATTTTTATTAGTTGTATACTACTAATCTATTGGTTTCCAAATCAACCTTATATAGTTACCAAAATATATATTATTAGTATCAATGTTTTTGGAAAAATTTGTTTTCAACCCTTTTATTAAATTTTTAAAAGTTATGATTTTGTAAAGGTGAATTGCTAAATATTGTACATTTAAATCAAAGTTTCCAAACCTTTATATTAATGTCTCCAAACTATAATTTTGTAAAGAATGAACATTTAAAATCTAATCTAAATTGTATTGAATTATGCATTCATTGAAAGTAACCAAACCTATATATGAATGTATCCAATATTTTATATGAATTCTTCAAGCCATGAATGTGCTCTACTCCCTTTCGTAACTGAAATTAATACTTCTCCTTTATTGGTTGCCAAATCAACATTAAATAGTTTCCAAAATATTTATTACTAGTATCAATGTTTGTGGAAATACATGACGCCCCCAAAATTAGGTATTAATCACCCATCTTGAGTCGCCAAATACACGGTACACAATAATACAAATACAAATTTAATCTATACAAATTGTCGTAAAATACGACAAAACATAAACCGAGAGTTTAAACAAGAATACCGCTTTCTGATAATATCCATTCTCAATGGAGTCCTCATAAACATGAGAATCTTGATACAAAACTCAAATTCAAATTCCTCGTTATATTTATCATTACACTATTTAATGTATCATAGTATAGGACTACTAATGCTATCATCCGACCGCCACCCATTCCCCGACTCGTCCCAATATATTCTCATTTCCTCAAGAGAACAAAGAAAGGAAAGGGTGAGCTCAACTAGCCCAAGAGAAGAAATATTACGACTAAGATAATACGTAATAAATTATCATTAGTCTTCAACAATGTTAAACTGATAATATACAATAGACATCAAGTTTAACTGCAGCGGAATATGCAATCCATTAAAAGAGTCAAGTAGAGAATAAAGTCTACTATCTTTTAGGTTTTAAAAGGTTTTCATCAATTTTTATCGCTGAGACTCAGCTTAATAAATAAACCACCACATCTAATCATCCCCGTATTACTTGGCCAAGGATTTTCATTAAATCATCAATGGTCATGACTATACCGAATAAACCCTGGTCATAATCATACCAAAAACTATTCATCAATGCATTACAGGCCACTGAGGACTTTTATCACATTATTTATAATAGGTCATGATTATACCGAATGATCCCTGGTCATAATCATACTAAGTCCATCTATGCACGTAAGCCAAAGATGACTTTCAACATAATATAACATGAGGATGATGACAATGACATAATAATTCAATAAAACAAGTTCAAGAATTAATTTATCCAGAACTAATAATGTCTAAATTGTCAACATGATACTTCTTTGTAAAGTAAAATTCAAGAATGCTCAGAAGAATATTTCCATGAAAAGATACTGGATGAAGCGCAAATATCAAGGATATTCCACTAATTTCATGGAGTATAGAAGTCAAAACTTTAACCAACCGAGTATAATAAAGAATATATGAAACCGCAAATGGATTTTCACCCGCCATGCAGAATCCACGATATACATCATTTCCACAATTTAATAAGGAATGAATACAAAGGATCATTCACCATGCATGTGGCAATCCATATGTATAGTGTTATTCCAACTAATAATAAATGCGAATAATAAATAATGGAACCAGTCGTGAAATTACACCGATGTGATATTCCGACGTAATAATAAATGCGAATAATAAATATGGAACCGTGTCGTGAAATTACACAACATGTGATATTCCGGCGTAATAATAAAGAACTAAATAATAAAAGAATTTCACCAAGTATGCGGATTTGGAGAAAACAAAAAGTTATTCCAACATAATAATAAAGAATGGAATAATGTAAGAAGAAGATCACCAAGTATTGGGTAAACCACATATACAGTCATTCCACCAAGTATAGGTAAACCACAAGATACAAAAGTTATTCCAATGTAATAATAAAGAATGGAATAACATAAGGATTTCACCAAGTATAGGTATGCCACAGATACAAAGTTATTCCAATGTAATAAATAAGAATGGAGTAATGTAAGTTCTCTTCATGAATAAGAAAGAATAACACCCTCACCGTAAAAAGAAACTGGATATGTAGTAGTGAAGTAGCGTATCACTCTTCTTCTTTCTCTCTATAATTTTCTCTATAGCTTCTCTCTATAATTTCTCTCTCTAGAGTTTCAATGAATTCGTAAGAAATAATGAAGGAATGAGCTTCTATTTATTTATAAAAAACTAAGAGTGGCTCTTGGTCTTAACGAAGGGTCAAAATGACTTTTGGTAATATCAAGAGGCAACTACTATTTCATGAAGGGGTAATTAACTCTCGAACAATCAAGAGGCAAATAACTCTTGAAAGTCAAGGGTCAAGTTACTATTAAAACTCATGAATAAGAATCATGAATAAGAATCGTGAATAAGAACTCATGAATAGTAATCTCGAATAAGTAACTCAATAAGAATCGTGAATAGTAACTCGTGAATAGTAACTCCGACACAAAAAAGTTCCCCAAATAATTCGATCAACAATATAACCTCCGCACATCAATTATTATCGAAATAAATGTCAATTTTCACTAACACAAATAATTTTAACACAATGGAACTATCAAATTCATCTTTAATCAACACTAACTTATCCATCATTAATATCATAACTCACAATATTTAACAACCAAAGTCGCTCCTGTGAAAGAGGGGGCTTCAATAAGGATTTCTCCCTATCATGCGCAAAATTAGTGACCAAACCTCTCCTCGATGTAACTTCTAGACATTGTAAATATTGCAATTTAATAATATGAATAACTTTGTCGCCTCAATTATTAATTTAATAATATAACATATTATGCACACGATATCGCGACAATAATTGATCAATAATACGAGAGATATGATGCAAAGAATTATCAGAGCAATAATGCAAGATAACCGAAAGTGACTTTTACGTAAGCATCAATAATCAATACCGTGCTACTACTACGCAACCACGCCAGACATCGCATTTTTTACTACCGGTAGTTTCAACAAGATTAATGGTAAAACCTCCGCCGTTATTTCCATAAAATATTTTTGTCATTTTCTAACTACGACAAGATTTCCGCTAGGGGGTCCACTAATGATTGTGCCGCCAGCATTTGATATTCCCTACAAAAAGAATATTCCCCACCAAACGAATATTTATAACAACTTGCATACTTTGCAAAATTTTCAAATACTACCCATAACTATAACACTATCTCAAATCTACACCATAATATAAAAAAAATATTTTGAGAAATTTAAATCTTTATTTATAAAATCTGGGGTCTCACAATCTCCCTCCTTATGGAATTTCACCTCAAATTTACGTACGCACTCGGTATGATAAAGAGGTGAGGATACCTTGAATACCTTTATCGTTGAAAACATTAAATTCATCTTTGCAATCCTACCAAAAGATATTCATTAACAATTCATCTTCGCACTACAAAGTCAATCAGATAACTAATAATTAATAGCTCATCTTTGCACTACAGCCAAAAGATATATACAACTCAAAACCAATAATGCCGAGACTCACTTTAATAAGATCACAACCACGAATTATCCATGCACTACGCCCAAGATATTCGTGTTTTCAATTACTACCACGATTATACCGAATAATAATCCCTCGGTCATAATCATACCAAGTCCATCTACGCACTACTACCAAAGATGACTTTTTACCACATCATTTGTAACATTACTACCATGATTATACCGAATAATCCCCGGGTCATAATCATACCAAGTCCATCTACGCACGTAAGCCACGTATTTAACTTTCAACACAATATAAGCAATGAGGATTATGACATAATGATATAAATAATCAATCAAACGAGATAAAGGATAAATATTAAACATTTATAATATAATTTATCCAGGGTTTAAGAATATTCCAATGTTATCAATCACTTAATAATCTCATAATCTAATATCATTAATATTATAACAATATTTTAATCACTTCTTAAACTTATAAACAATTTATTTCAATTGTTTACGCTTTACCATATAATGCATTTAATCATTCAAAAATGCCATACTCATAAGATATCATCACCAATGATCAAATCCCTCATCAAAAATATGCATATACTCTATATAGGATTCCCTAGCCATAAAATCCTATTTTCCAATTTTGTTACTTCACATAACATATTTAACTCATTTACTCATAACTAGATTATTTTCATGAAAAATACCAAATCAGTTCCAAAAATATTTCTTTTCTGGGATTTAGTATAATATAGTCCCATAATGAAAATATATTTTTCTTGGAATTTTTAAAATTCATTTACTATTTTTCAAAAATCAATTTCCAATTAATTCCTTAAGAAATTAGCTACCTCAAGTTTAACTCCAAAAATTCCCAAATCTTGGAAGGATCTTACACATGTTAATGTGAGCTTCCAGTTTAAATTTCATGGTCATCGGAGTTATAGAACTCCAGTTATAGCATTTTTCGTCAGAAAAACCTAAATATTGAAATGGTCATAACTTGCTCATTTTAAGTCAGAATGAGCTCATTTTTGGACAGGATGTTCTTTATACCATATACTTTCATGTCCCAAAAGGCCAGAATTTTTCTCATAAATTAAGTGGCCGAAAATGCCCTTTTAAAAATAAGATCAATAGCTTTTTTGAAATTTCCAGCTTTTGACTCCTTTGCTAAAATCAGTCCACAGGAAAATCTACAACTCCTTTTCCAAAGATTCCACTTGGAGATGCTACAAAACTCATAGATCTAACTCTAGGACTTGACCACACCGAAAAATTCAAAATATATTAGGAGATATGGTCAATTGAATTTCATGTTCCGCTTTTCACCAAAAAATCTGATTTTCAACTCCTCATGATTTCTAAGAAACTTTCATGTTTTCACATACTAACCAACATAACTCATCATAACACTTACTAATACCACGATACCCATGATTTTCATTAGTCCAATGCTTTTATTATGACTTTCATCATAATCCACGAAACCTGCTCATTTTAGTCAAGAAATATTCGAGGGTTTAAGAAATGGGTTTTGTATCGGGGTCAATACAAAATTCGATTTCACGCCTAAGTAGGCTAAGAAGTCTTCAAGAATACGCCAGAAATTTATTAATAATAGAAATATCATTCAAAACTGTGACTCTCATCCAAGACTTGATATAGTACGTCACATCGATACCAACCGTGACTTCTATCCCTTAACCTAGATAAAGACCTCACAATGATACCTATCAACTTGCCATCTTTATTCACGATGTCGCCTACGTAAAGTCCGCCCCTGCATTCCACACAAGGAAGTCAACAACGAAAGGTTCGGGGCTCTTTTTACTTATGGCTTGATATGACAATGATTGACTTTAGTGGTTCGTTACTTGAATTCGCACAACAAAGTTGGTTATGAATATAAAAGCTAACAACCTTACGAAAAAGCATGATGAGAGTAGTAAACCAATTGATTCCTAAAATCACATCAAAGGCAAGTATTTTCAAAAAGATAAGATCGACAGTAACGTGAAAGTGTTTATTTGAATCAAACAAGATTTAAAAAACAAGTAGAGGTAACGAAGGCTCCTACTAACGAAGTTTCAACCAAATAAGTCAAAGTCTAACTTCTCCTGAGTCAAATTTAAACGCTGAACGCAAGCAAGAGAGATAAAATAATGGGTAGAACCGTATCTTATAAGGTATAGACTTCACAATTTATAATTAACTAACCTGCGTATAACTTCGTCGTTACTCGCTTTTTTTTGAAGTCACGAAAAAACGCCTCCCCTTACACTACCGATTTTGACTTTTCTCGAACTATCTTTGGTGCCTCCATCCTAGCTGAACTTGTCTTCTGTGAACGACAAAATCGGCTAAGTGACCTTCTTTTCCACAATTATAACATGCTTTGACTAATCGCGCAGCTTGACCCGATATGTCCCTCCCTCCGCATTTGAAACATATGATAGGTGGTCATTCTCCTTCCTTAACAACGGTGTGTCAGTGTCGACGCCTTTCCATCATTGTTGAATTTCCTCTTCTTGAAATTCCCATTCCTATTATCTTGGCCATGATTACCACCAAAATGGTTACCATTCTTGGCATGATAATTTCCCCACGATGGTTATCATTGTTCCGCGACCGCTGCCACCCAGATGATTATTATCGTGTTGTTGGTCGTCATTTTGGTTGTCATTGACTCATTATCGCGCCCCAATAATCGAGCCCCTATTCACAACATCCTAATATAAACAAAGTTTGTGAGAAATGAGGTATCGACGATATCGGGTTTCAAACCTCTTAGAAACATTCACGCCATTCGCCCTCATTATCGACCAAATGGGATGCAAACCGAGACAACTCGGCAAACTTAGACTCGCATCGCGACACGGCCATATTATTTTGCTCCACTTGATGAACTCCACCTCCTTCATGTGACGAATACTTTCGAAAAGTACTTGTCGTTGAATGTTTCGAACTTATCCCAAGACATCTTGAAAAGGCCAGTCAGTACGCTTTTACGATTCCCACCAAGAATCCGCCTTCTTCACGCAATATAAAGGTGGCAAAGGAACCTTTTTCTCCTCGTGAGCATCCCAAGACATCAAATATCTTAGTCATCTCCTTTAACCACGCTTCCGCCTTTAAGTGGTTCTCGCTTTCCAAAAACTCCTGGTGGTCCCAGCCTCTTGAATCGCTTAATGCGGTGACCGACCGTGGGTTGCCATTATTTTTACCTCGATTATGAATGTGAGCCGCCTTTCACCGATGTCGCATGAATTCTAAAAGCTCCTAAACGTATCGCCGCTCATCATTTGATCGTTGTTGTTGTTGTTTACAGGAGGATTATCGCCATCCTGTCGCACATTATCCTCGATTATCGATCCGTGGAGACTCAACTGCCTCCTCGTGCTCCATTGCTTATCTCAACATTTTCGGATGCCATTTTCAAATATCGCCACAAAACAAGGGTTAATTAACATGTCACATATTATCCCTATACACCGAATCACCCAATTAAATACCAAATAAACTTAGTAGGTCATACTAATGAAGGAATTCCCCGCCTCCCCCTCCTAGTTCTTATCTCACATCTTAGCCAGGATCATATCCCTAAGCTTTGATACCAACCGACGACCCCCAAAATTAGGTATTAATCACCCATCTTGAAGTCGCCAAATACATGGTACACAATACAAATACAAATTTAACTATACACAATGTGTCGTAAAATACGACAAAACATAAACCGAGAGTTTAAACAAGAATACCGCTTTCTAGACAATATCCATTCTCAATGGAGTCCTCATAGATAAAGATACAAACTCAAATTCAGTCCTCGTTACATTTATTGTCACACTATTTAATGTAATAGTGAGGACTACTAATGCTATCATCTCGACCGCCACCCGCTCCCCGACTCGTCCCAAATATATTCTCATTTCCTCAAGAGAAACAAAGAAGGAAAGGGGGGTGAGCTCAACTAGCCCAGTAAGAAATATTATGACTAAGATAATACAGAATAAATTATCATTAGTCTTCAACAATGTTAAACTGATAATATACAATAGACATCAAGTTTAACTGCAGCGGAATATGCAATCCATTAAAAGAGTCAAGTAGAGAATAAAGTCTACTATCTTTTAGGTTTTAAAAGGTTTTCATCAATTTTTATCGCTGAGACTCAAATTTTAATAAATAAACCACCACATCTAATCATCCCCGCATCTACTGGCCAAGGATTTTCATTAAATCATCAATGGTCATGACTATACCGAATAAACCCTGGTCATAATCATACCAAAAACTATTCATCAATGCATTACAGGCCACTGAGGACTTTTATCACATTATTTATAATAGGTCATGATTATACCGAATGATCCCTGGTCATAATCATACTAAGTCCATCTACGCACGTAAGCCAAAGATGACTTTCAACATAATATAACATGAGGATGATGACAATGACATAATAATTCAATAAAACAAGTTCAAGAATTAATTTATCCAGAACTAATAATGTCTAAATTGTCAACACGATACTTTTTTAAAGTAAAATTCAAGAATGCTCGTAAGAATATTTCCATGAAAAGATATCGATGAAGCGCAAATATCAAGGATATTCCACTAATTTCATGGAGTATAGAAGTCAAAACTTTAACCAACCGAGTATAATAAAGAATATATGAAACTCGCAAATGGATTTTCACCCACCATGCAGAATCCACGATACGATCATTTCCACAATTTAATAAGGAATGAATACAAAGGATCATTCACCATGCATGTGGCAATCCACATGTATGTGTTATTCCAACTAAATAATAAATGCGAATAATAAATAATGGAACCAG
The DNA here is from genome assembly GCA_020205615.1 of Panax quinquefolius. Taxonomy (NCBI): domain Eukaryota; kingdom Viridiplantae; phylum Streptophyta; class Magnoliopsida; order Apiales; family Araliaceae; genus Panax; species Panax quinquefolius. The sequence goes on along the minus strand of CM035155.1, from coordinate 4,262,697 downwards.
TCGTGAAATTACAATCGACAAGATATTCCGGCTGTAATAATAAATGCGAAATAATAAATATGGAACCAGTCAGTCGTGAAATTACACCGATAGATATATTCCGACGTAATAATAAAGAACTAATAATAAAAGAATTTCACCAAGTATGCAGATTGTGATAAACAAAGTTATTCCAACATAATAATAAAGAATGGAATAATGTAAGAAGAAGATCACCAAGTATCGGGTAAACCACATATACAAAAGTCATTCCACCAAGTATAGGTAAATCACAAGACACAAAAGTTATTCCAATGTAATAATAAAGAATGGAATAACATAAGGATTTCACCAAGTATAGGTATGTCACAGATACAAAAGTTATTCCAATGTAATAAATAAGAATGGAGTAATGTAAGTTCTCTTCATGAATAAGAAAGAATAACACCCCTTACCGTAAAAGAAACCGGATATAAGTAGTAGTGAAGTAAAGCGTATCACTCTTCTTCTTTCTCTATATAATTTTCTCTCTATAGCTTTCTCTCTATAATTTCTCTCTGAGTTTCAATGAATTCGTAAGAAATAATGAAGGAATGAGCTTTTATTTATAGAAAAACTAAGAGTGGCTCTTGGTCTTAACGAAGGGTCAAAATGACTTTTGGTAATATCAAGAGGCAACTACTATTTCATGAAGGGGTAATTAACTCTCGAACAATCAAGAGGCAAATAACTCTTGAAAGTCAAGGGTCAAGTTACTATTAAAACTCATGATAGAATAAAACTCGTGAATAAGAACTCGTGAATAAGAACTCGTGAATAGTAACTCGTAATAGTAACTCGAATAAGTAACTCATAAATAAGTAACTCGTGAAAAGTTCCCTAAAAGTTCCCCAAATAATTCGATCAACAATATAACCTCCAGACATCAATTATTATCGAAATAAATGTCAATTTTCACTAACACAAATAATTTTAACACAATGGAACTATCAAATTCATCTTTAATCAACACGAACTTATCCATCATTAATATCATAACTCACAATATTTAACAACCAGGTCGTTCCCAGGAAAGAGGGGGCTTTCCAATAAGGATTTCTCCCTATCATGCGCAAAATTAGTGTGACCAAACCTCTCCTCGATGTAACTTCTAGACATTGTAAATATTGCAATTTAATAATATGAATAACTTTGTCGCCTCAATTATTAATTTAATAATATAACATATTATGCATACGATATCGCGACAATAATTGATCAATAATACGAGAGATATGATGCAAAGAATTATCGAAGTAATAATGCAAAGATAACCGAAGTGACTTCTTACGTAAGCATCAATAATCAATACCGTGTGCTACTATGCAACCACGCCAGACATCGCATTTCTTTACTACCGGTAGTTCAACAAGATGGTAATGGTAAAACCTCCGCCGTTATTTCCATAAAATATTTTTAATAGGATATTTATTGCTTTTCTAACTACCCATGAAGTTAAAAGATTTCCGCTGAGGGGTCCACTAATGATTGTGCCAACACGCATTTGATATTCCCAGAACAAAAAGAATATTCCCCACCAAAAACTAATATTTATAACAACTCGCATACTTTGCAAAAATTTCAAATACTACCCATAACTATAACACTATCTCAAATCCACACCATAATATAAAAAATATTTCGAGAAATTTAAATCTTTATTTATAAAATTGTGTGTGTGTGTGTGTATATAAGTATGTCAATTTGCTTGATTTCTTGCATGCAAAAATACCTAGCCTTTTCTCATCCAAGAAGATCTCGGATTTTAATTGCTTCTGTCAATCTGTACAATATTTGATCTTTAATTGTACGATTTTTTCTCTAACTGCTTTTTTCAAGAATAAGAATTGAATCGGAATTGAAGTTGGAGATTTAATACGGGCTAGCTGGCTAATTTCCACTTGTTTCAATATTAGTACTATTTGAATCAGGAGTGGAATCATTTTAATTAATCCCATTAAATGCGCATCCCTAACACTTGTGGTCTTGCTAATTTTTATACTACTTAATTGCTTCGACAAATTAAATTGATTTTATTGTATTTTGAAAGCCTTGAATCTTTGTCACCGGAGTAATCCATGGTTTTGTTCTGCTTGAGTTACACTTTCGTATTTGGTTTTTGTGACATGCATATTAACAACATTTGGCCATAAAAATCAGTAAACTACTTTTAAAATTAGACAGGGCAATTGCACCTTACTTATCACTCTCACTTCATCAAATTATTACTCCATCCGTACATGATAAAAGTCGTAGATGATAAAATGATAAAATTGTTCATATTTAAATTCTCATTTAATTGCATAATTTTCTGCACATTACTAGTGATGCATAAATATGTGTAAAGAATAGAAATATAACAAATAAAGACTTTTATTTGGGACGGAGGGAGTACATATTTTGCCTCTGTTATTCGTGTTATATAGAGCAGTATATCAGAGTATATATGATGTACACTTGTATTTGTCCTAATATGCTAATGGTTAATAGTACTTTCTTGATTCTTTTCTTGTTTAAGGCATGATCCTTGAAATTAAATTCTCTTTCTTTTTTTCTTTTTTCTTTTTCTGTCAAATCCCCATTGTTTTTTTTTAGTTCTTGGAGTAGTAGTTCATAGATTATTATTTGAATGGCCGTTTTAATTATTATTTTTAACTGAGATAAGAATACTTAAACATTGTTTAGTATACACTTTTTTCAAGAACTCTTCTAATAAAATAAATTTCATAAGAGTTATTTTCTTACCATTAATTAATCTTCTTCAATTCTTGCAGAGCTAATTCCAAGAAAGAGGTAGCAAAGAAAGTTGGGGAGAAGCGGAGAGTAGAGGAAAAAGAGAACTAAAGAAGGAAAGAATCAGGCATGTCTGGGAATAATCTGCAGGTTCTTAATGCTCTGGATGTCGCAAAAACACAATGGTATCATTTTACTGCAATCATAATTGCTGGAATGGGTTTTTTCACGGATGCATATGATCTATTTTGCATATCCCTTGTAACCAAGTTGTTAGGCCGCATTTACTACCATGTTGATGGGGCAGAAAAACCAGGCACTTTACCTCCTAATGTATCTGCTGCTGTCAACGGTATCGCGTTATGTGGAACTCTAGCAGCCCAGCTCTTCTTTGGATGGCTTGGTGACAAGCTTGGCCGAAAGAAAGTGTATGGAATAACACATGCTCATGGTCCTCTGCTCTGTGGCCTCTGGCCTTTCTTTTGGGAAGGAGCCAAAAGCAGTCATGGCCACACTTTGCTTCTTTCGATTCTGGCTTGGTTTTGGCATTGGTGGTGATTAACCACTTTCTGCCACAATTATGTCCGAATATGCTAATAAGAAGACTCGTGGCGCGTTTATTGCTGCAGTGTTTGCAATGCAAGGGTTTGGGATATTAGCAGGTGGCATGTTTGCGATTATACTTTCAGCTTCATTTGATGCCAAATTTAAGGGTCCGGTTTATGAGGTGGATCCCATTGGCTCAACTGTTCTGCAAGCAGACTTTGTATGGAGGATCATTTTGATGGTTGGGGCGCTTCCAGCTCTACTCACTTACTACTGGCGGATGAAGATGCCTGAAACTGCCCGTTACACAGCTCTTGTAGCCAAGAACGCGAAACAGGCTGCATCAGATATGTCAAAAGTTTTGCAGGTTGACATTGAGGCAGAGCAGCAAAAGGTGGAGCAAATATCTGTGAAGCCTGCTAATTCATTCGGTTTGTTCACAAAGGAGTTTGTTCGTCACCATGGGCTTCACTTGCTTGGCACAACCACCACATGGTTCTTACTTGACATTGCGTTTTACAGCCAAAATCTGTTCCAAAAGGACATTTTCAGCGCAGTTGGATGGATTCCTCCGGCTAAGAAAATGAATGCAATCCACGAGGTTTTCAGAATTGCAAGGGCACAAACACTTGTAGCTCTGTGTAGTACGGTCCCAGGTTACTGGTTCACGGTGGCTCTAATCGAAAAGATGGGAAGATTTGCTATTCAGTTACTCGGTTTCTCCATGATGACAATCTTCATGTTTGCCCTGGCCATTCCTTATGATCACTGGACTCATAAGGACCATCGAATTGGATTCGTTGTTATGTACTCGTTGACATTCTTCTTTTCCAATTTCGGACCTAATGCCACCACGTTTGTTGTGCCTGCTGAGATTTTCCCAGCTAGGTTGAGGTCAACTTGCCATGGTATATCAGCTGCATCAGGGAAGCTAGGAGCAATAGTGGGTGCTTTTGGGTTCTTATATTTGGCTCAGAACAAAGACAAGGCCAAGGCAGATGCAGGGTATCCAGCAGGTATTGGGGTGAAGAATTCGCTCCTAGTATTGGGCTTTGTCAATCTTTTGGGGACATTGTGTACTTTTATGGTGCCCGAAGCGAAAGGGAAGTCTCTGGAAGAGATGTCAGGTGAGAATGAGGATGCAAATAAGGCACAAGTTTAGTTAATTTGATAAAAGCTGTTTCCTTATCCTCTTACTTATTAAACAACAGAACTTATCTTGCTACTCTTTTAATGGGAAAAAAATGCTGAAGTTCTGATGATCCCTCATCTTTTCTTGCTCTTCGAATTACTTTTTGTTCATTATCAGCCAGCTTAAAGAGTTGGTGTAATAATATCTCGCACTTTTTGGATCGTGTGCTTCAGTTCTCCCACAGTTGCATGCTTCCATTTCCTTGCAATGAAGGATTCTTTGTTTTGGTGTAACATGTATGTATGTCATCACCTTTAATTTGCTACCAAAAAAGATTACAAACTCGTGTTTATATCAAATAATAATAATAATATGTATTTGTAAAGAATATAAATATAATTCACCTAGCAGCCAGGAAAAGAATCAAAACCAAGTAACGACTTTTGGCGGCTCAATTTAATTATTTTCGAAATGATGGAGTATATAATTGAGTCTATCCAACAATGTCCCTCTCTGGTTCACTAAAAAACAAAAAACAATGAAAATATGACTTCGTTGTCCATCCTACTCCCTCCACCACCTACAAAACCTCAAGGATGCCTAAACATTCACTTAAATCGAACCAGTCCATGATTTTCAAAACAAATCAGAAGATGACGAATTAGGATTGGAGATGTAATTCTCTAAATAAACACACTTAGAGGGAGGGGTGAATATGTGTAAATACCAAAAAAAATTAACTTAATAAAATAATTTAAATAATTATAAAATGATTTTTTTTAACACATGCATAAGCATTATTATGCCACATGTCAAGGCCACGTCACTAATTTCATGTTAACTCCTAATCCACGTCATTAATCGTTAGTCTACTCATCATTTCCGACCGTTTTTTTGGCCAAAATTCTAAGTAATGACCATTTGGTAAGTTTTTTATAAGTTACGCTGATTATAATAAAAAAAGCTTCTGATGAACTACATATAAATCCGGTACTAAAGACAATGATCAAAAATATCAATTATACCAAGATTGTAGTAACCAAACAAAGCCTTATTGTCTAAATATGTTTAAATTTTGGGCTCAAATCTCAATGTCATTGTATGGCCCATAAGTCCACATAATTCTGAAGTGGTCATTCAAGCCCATTTCACATCGGCTTTGGAATTGGGTCTAGGTCAGCTAACCGACTGTAAATCGGGTCAGAATAATATTCTGTTTTTCTATCAAACATGGCGATTAATTGAGTTGCAGTCCGGTTCCCTCGTATTTATCTCTCTTCAAGGCGAATCATGGCGACTGCATCAGGTATTTACTAAAAATCACCTTTTGCCCTTTTCAATTGATGTGAATCTCTCTATACACACACATGTATATATTATTCGTATATCTGAAGCTATCCATCCGAATCCGATCAATTTTTTTACAATTAAAATTGTGCCCCTGTTAACCGTTTTCGATTCATCTCGTTTGATGTATTTTCTTATTTCAGTGTTTTGTATGATATTTCTTTGCAATTTCAGTGTATGATGTTGCTTTATGGTATTAGTTTCTAAAAATGCAAATAATAGTTCCTTGGTGAGTTTTTCTTTGTGAAAGTAGGCTACTTTACACTGGGAATGATTGTTTATAGTGTTGTAACAAATGGGCCTTTGTCCTTCGTTTTGTGCTTTTCTTACTAGTTTTACAGATTTTGGGAGATTGAAAATTCTACTTTCTAGTTATCCATCCTTTATTATGGTTTCCCTTGATGTTCTATACTAATTCGTAAGTTTGTTTTTCTGGGGAAACAAATTGGGACTTATATATAGATATTCCCTCTGTTTGCTTCTTAAGAATAAATTTAGATGTGTTACTTTTAGGAACATAATTAAGCACTTGTGAACTGTAAGAACTAAAAAGAAATAGCTTAAATTTTCAAGTCGAGTTCGCTGCCCTATGCCAATTCCAAAGCACTGTTTCCATGCAACCAAACATATGATTGTTGAATAGGAAAAGTATCCATGACCATTTTTCCCATTAATTTTGACAAGTAAATGGGCATCTAAAATTGTTGACATGTTTGTTTGCTTGAGTCAGCTCTCTAGACTTGACATGTTTGTTGTCGTTCTTTATACATCTCTTAGAACAATGACATATCTTTCACTTTTGATGTTCCAGTGGCATTCAAGTCTAGAGAGGACCACAGGAAGCAAATTGAATTGGAAGAAGCACGTAAGGCTGGGCTTGCCCCCGCGGAGGTTGACGAGGATGGAAAAGAAATTAACCCCCATATTCCTCAGTATATGTCCTCTGCACCTTGGTACCTCAATGCAGAGAGGCCGGTATGTTATCTTTTATTCATTGTTTAATGCACATTCACTTGCTATAGAAGTCTGGAAACTGAAACTTTTATTTTTGTTTGGTCTCTTAGAGTTTAAAACATCAAAGGAAATGGAAGCAAGATCCAAATTATACCCGGGCATGGTATGACAGAGGTGCAATAATAGGTCAGGCTGACAAGTACAGGAAGGGTGCATGTGAGAAGTTAGTGAATTCTCCCTCCACCTCTTTTATTTGTGTGTGCAATTCTTTTGTTTCTAATTCAAAGTGAATTTTGCCGTTATTTTTGCGGTCTTTGTCACTTTTATTTTTTTATTGGTCTAAATGTATACTACTCACTGAACTTGATGAGGATGAGCTATGCATACATATCTCTTATCTCCGTGAAAGATTTTATAATACGACATGTCAATACTAGTATCATCATCTGTATATATAAGATCATTTGTCATGCGTCTAGTCTAGTTTTGAGGTTTATAACTTTATCTTTTCATCATGTAGAGAACTTAGGTGCAGTGGAATTCATGATTAAGAGTTATATCCTATTGGTTGTTCATACCAAGTATTTGCCATACATCACTAATTCTCAGTTTGTTGTCGAAAGATATTCTTGTAAACAGGTGTGTCTGTGATTGCAAGAGAATGTGCGTCTTTTTCCATGTACAAGGTATCTGAAATTGGCTCCTTTCTTCTTCTAAGTTGTAGTAGGTGGTAAATATTTTTTTTGGGTCAAGTAGTTGGAATGTGAAATATGTGGTAATACAATTGTACAGTTTCTCATAACATTTCCTTGAAAGTTACGTATAGAATTATCTAGTTGTTTGACGTTTCTCTTGTCTGCATGTGCACTTGTGTGTCGTCTAGTATGGTTTTTTTTTCCTGGTTGCAGTTAATTGTTGGGAACTACATGATCTCTTTATATCTCCTACTTCAGTATGGGTGGGTTTCTAATAATTGTATGTGATTGACACAGCTGCGGAGCTATGACACACAATGCAAAGTCATGCCTGGAAAGACCTCGCAAGTTAGGAGCAAAGTGGACAAGCAAAAACATTGCCCCTGATGAGAAAATAGAGTCCTTTGAGCTGGATTATGATGGCAAAAGGGACCGTTATAACGGCTATGATGCTGCATCATACGCCCATGTTATTGAACGTTATGAGGCTCGGGATGAAGCTAGAAGGAAATACTTGAAAGAACAGCAGCTTAAAAAATTAGAGGAGAAAAACAATAACCAAAATGATGAACGTGAAGTTAGTGATGATGAAGACAATGAAGATGACTTGAAGATAGACGAAGCAAAGGTTGATGAAAGCAAACAGATGGACTTTGCAAAGGTGGAGAAGCGTGTGCGTACTACTGGTGGTGGTAGCACGGGAACTGTTAGGTAAGTTCACATTTTGCATGTTACTTTTAGTTGTTTGGCTTCTTTTTTTTGGTTGGAGGGGGGGAGGTTGTTCATGTGTGTGTTTATGTGGTCTTTTTCCAACTCATCATACCTCATTTGGATGTGCTTCATTAGCTTTCATGTTTAGGTTGTTAATGTTTTTACCTCGTATTAGATGTCTGAAAAGTCTACCTTTGTTAATGTATATATATTAATTGGTCAGGAATCTGCGTATTCGAGAGGATACTGCAAAATACCTTCTTAATCTTGATGTTAACTCTGCGCACTATGATCCCAAAACCCGGTCCATGCGTGAGGATCCTCTTCCAGATATGGATCCAAACGAGAAATTTTATGCGGCAAGTATACTCGCTGTTTTGAAATTATTCTATTTTCCTGGTTCAGTTGTATAGTAATCTTAATTTTTTATAGCATCCTTATTTGGTGGGTTTTTTGCATTTTAGGAGATAATCAAAATAGAGTAAGTGGTCAAGCTTTGGAGTTCAAGCAGCTCAACATCCATGCTTGGGAAGCATTTGAGAAGGGAAATGATGTTCACATGCAAGCAGCTCCATCCCAAGCTGAATTGCTTTATAAAAGTTTTAAAGTCAACAAGGAGAAATTGAAATCTGAGGTTAAAGAAACAATCATGGAGAAGTATGGCAATGCAGCTACTGAAGAACCACTTCCAAAAGAGCTTCTACTGGGACAAAGTGAAAGAGAAGTTGAATATGATCGTGCTGGTAGGATCATAAAGGGTCAGGTAAATTTGAATTAATATTCAATGAACTAATTTGTCAATCTGAAATCCTGAGCTTTCTACAATTGTTATATAGTATATGTATTAAAATGTCATTTTATGCTTATTGTACCTTTTTCTGCCGTCTGCTTTTGGTTGCATATTCTTATTGTTGTTAAGGTACATCTAGGTGGAATTTATTATGAAAAAAAAATATCACACATAGTACCCAATGTTTTTTTGAAGTAAACATGACCTGTCTACCACTATAATCTCTTTCACTAAAAGATAATTAAGTGTACAATAAAGATAGTGAACGAAAAAAGTACAAGAACGAAATCATGATATGGTCCGACTAAAATTAGTCATTCAAGATAGTTTGGTTTCATGTTTAAAAAAGACTGATAAATTTGTCATTTCTTTGGGTCAATGTCGTTTGTTTAACTAACATATCATACTTAGGTTTGTTTCTCAAGCGTAATAGTTAAGGGAAAGTGTTTGGATAAGTCATAGAGAAGGATACTTTTAGGAAACCAGGAAGGGAATGCATCTTTTATGAAAGCGGCTTGGGTTTCTCCATATGGTTTACATGCCTGCAAGAAGATCTGTGATTATATATTTTCATAACATATTTCCTCTTTTTTTCCACAGAATTGTCCCTGTTATCAGGCATTTTTTTGCTTTGAACAGCTTAAATAATATTTCCTCCGTCCCATAATAAACGTCATAATTTGACTTTCATGGTCAAATTGACCATTTTTAGAATTATTATTTAAAAATATTTATATAGAATTTTCAAATTCCGAAACTTGACACTAGTAGCAAATTCTCCGTAGTTTATTATGATCATAATCACTTGGCGTATATTTTAAATTTTTTTAAAGATTTATTAATTTTAAAAATGGTCAATTTGACCATGAAAGTCAAATTAGGTCGTTTATTATGGGACGGAGGGAGTATGTTTTATCTGTCATATAAATTATCAAGTTAACTTCAAAATCAAAAAATAATAGATGTGGCTCATTAGATTCAAACCCAGTGTATTGTTGTGAATATCAATGTAGTTTATTCATGTGTATGCATAGTTTGTGGCTGAATTCTAGGGCTTCTACATTCCCCCCTCCCCCCTCTCCCCCTGAAGAAATATGAAAAAATCTGCAACTTTGCAATTCTTTTATGCTATGTAAGTAACTCGGAGAATTATGGAATCTGCAGGAGATGGCCCTGCCAAAGAGCAAGTACGAAGAAGATGTGTACATTAACAACCATACAACTGTTTGGGGTTCATGGTGGAATAACCACCAGTGGGGATATAAGTGCTGCAAACAGGTAATTCGAAATAGCTATTGTACGGGCTCTGCTGGAATTGAAGCTGCCGAAGCTGCAGCAGATCTTATGAAGGCTAACATTGCTCGTAAAGAGGCTGTGGAAGGTTAGTGTTTTTTAATCCTTTATTTATACACACACTTTGTAGTAGGAAAATAACTTATTGATGGAGAAGAGTCGCAAGTAAAAGGAGCAAGAGTCCACCTAAGGGAGAACAACTTAATAATTTTTCTTTTCAAAACTCACTTTACTAGATGAAAGTATTAGTTCAATAGTTGTGCGACTCCAGTTTATTATCAGTTGGATCTGAAAGGATTTAGTTCTGATTTACACCGGTTATGGTCATATAAGGTTTAATTAGCTGTTATATCTATAGATTTCTGCTAGCGACAAAACATAAGGATCTTTGTTGTGAGTAGAAATAATGGTACAATATGTAATGAAGTGCAGATACATGGGTTAATATGTTGATGTGTGGCAAGGTTTGTCTTGAGATATATCATTTTCAATTTCTTTTAGGCGGTTGCTGACTTACTATAGTATAAATCTAATTTTTTGTGGTATTTTAGTTAACCTACTCGTCTTGTTGCTAGGTTTTTGTGATGTTTTATATTTAGAAGATCTTTCTACAAAGTTTCAAATTTCTAATACATATAATGTTGAAGCTGACTAGAATTTTGATACACTTGTATTTTGTACTGACATGTGGTCTTATGGAACCAGATGTACCAGCTCCAACCGAGCAGAAGCAACTTGCTACATGGGGAACTGATATTCCAGATGATCTGCTTCTGGACCAAGGAAAACTAACGGAAGCACTTAAGAAGGTATTTTTTCCCCTTCAAAAAAAAAAACAGTCACGGTCCTTCTCCTTGCACATCCCCCTGTTAATCTGCGGCATTGGTTGGTGGAAGTATTTGTTGGTTAAGATGACATCTTTATTTTCCATAGTTTAATTAATCTTAACTTGCAGTAATATTAGAACAGTTTATAACAGTGAACCCTTTCTTCTATTTATATAAAACTTGATCAAAGTACGTTGTGTTATCGATTTGGTCTATCTGAACTCTGATGTAGGTAGACTGGCCCTTTGACTTATGTATATTTGAATTTGAAATCTGAACAGGAGGATGAAAGGCGGAGAGAAGAGAAAGATGAAAGGAAACGTAAATATAATGTCAAGTGGAATGATGAGGTATGTCTTCTTCTACTCGAAAATGTCACAGAATTTAAGTGATGAAGTGTGTTTTTTACCTTGCTGCTATGTTTCTCTTCATCTAATTACCACATTGCAGGTTACTGCTGAGCATATGGAGGCGTACAGAATGAAGAAGATCCATCATGATGATCCAATGAAAGACTTCCTTTAATTGTGTGGTTATAAAGCTTCTGTAACTTGGTGTTAATGGTCAACTCATGAGCTTGCATTTTTCTTTTCGGTTCTTTTTTTTTTTTTTTCCGTTCGACTATGAAGTTGATTGTATATACTTCAAATCCCAAATCCATACTAATTTGTGTACGGATATGCGTCTCTATCTGTATCTGTTATGCATCAATGGAATGTGTTTTTTTTTGCGTCTCTATCTGTATCTGTTATGCATCAATGGAATGTGTTTTTTTTTGTTTTCCTTCGTGAAATTTGAATATCTTTTATAATGAACTATTTTTATGCTCCCTTCGAATATGGTTATGTTACTTATAATTAGTTCTCATTCACTTTCTTATTAGTTCTCATTCACTTTAGCAAGCTTCATGACTGTTTAGAGTATATGAAAATCTTCATAATGGTGAACTTCATTATTAATTTTGACCGTTTGGTTTTTTTCTTTCTTTCTGAAAATAGAAGCAAATTGTATTCGGGGAGGAGAAGGGTCATGTTAGGGTAGGCAACACTGTTAAGTCGGTTATACACCATTTATCCCAATGAGTGAAGTTTTTCTTGTTCCAGTCCTCAACAAATGGTGGTATACTGCTAGTATATCTGGGCGTGAGTTTTAGATCTCAGCTACCAAAAGAAGGCATACACAACTCTAATATTTATTTTCTTTCGTTTGAGTTTCTAGCCTTTGTACAACTGAAAGCTACCTAAAACATAAACACATAATCATTATCATCATATCTAAACTTCCATATACTTGATAAAATTTCTGGAATATGACTAATTAACTACAAATGACTGGCCGATATTTCTTGGAGCTGCATTTCTGCCCGGAATCTGGCGATGAATTCCTCTGCTCTCTCATTAATTCCGTGCATTTGAGGTGATGCCAACACCAATGACTCCCACATATCATCTGCTGTTGTAGTATTGTTCCTCCCATCGTTCATGTGTTCTTTACTTGTTCCTGGCACAGCGACTTTCTGATCATCATCGAGTCTACTTTTGTTTGCATCCGGTGAAAAATTCTGGTTTCTTGTCGCTGCTACTGAGGTTGATACGCTCTCCTCCACAAAGAGCTGATCGACGTATACAGGCGGGATTCTTTTCTGGTGGCGGTAGGAAAAAATTCTACGGACTTTGGCGGTCCGTTTTTTGCCTTCACGATGGGACTGGAGGGACAAGGCTTGCCAGAAAACTGATTTGCTTGTAGGTTTGAGCCGATTCGTTTTCGGTTTTCTTATGGCCTTGGAAGTATGGAGCTTGTGCAGCTTGGTTTGTAATTTTTTGGTAAAGACTCTCCAGGCCCTTCGTTCTGGTAATAGCCTTCTAACATTGAAGCAAGACATGATTGATGAGAGAGAATACAGAGGCATAGCCAAAAGAGAGTATGGGATGCTATTTTATAGATAGCAAAGGGTAACTTTAATTGGATTATTATATATGCATATTTGGTTCTTACGCTACATTTTTTTAAGCCAAGTAATAGAAAAAACAATTAATTGGTTAAGTGGGTAGGTCCTCTGAAGATATGCTTCAGTTTATTTTGCATTTCTCATATTAATTTTGTTTACTTTTTGGAAATATATCAAGTATTCTTTCTCCCTTTTCTACCCAACTAGGAGCAATACGTGTGGGGACAGAGAATTTTTGCTTTTGGATTCCCAACTTCTAAGATTCTTAAGTAGCTTAGAACTTAAGTTGAATATTTAGCAGGTGTAAAGTGTGTATATATAGGAATATTTTTATCAGATTATATTTATGTGCACAGTCAATGACTTATCCACTATTTTTTTTTTATCAAGAATAGTCACCCTTATAATTATATATAGATAATTGAAAAAAGAATTACAGATAAAAATAATAGTAATAATAAATAATATAATTCGCCAAATATATGTTTCATTAAAATATTTTAAAATTATTTTCAAATTACTTGAATTATTTTTACAATCTTCTCATTTTAAATGGTATTAAATACTTCTTTTTAATTTAATTAAGCAATCATTTACCGATTCTTCAGTAGAATTGGTTTAAGAACGTTTACTAACCCCGTAATTCGTAACAAATCTACAAATATTTTTTTGCATGCTATTTTATATAAATAAATAAAAGAAGCAAACCTACAAGAAAATTACAATCAAGTACAATTAGAAAAAGAAAGAAAGAAAAGAAGAGTCATTTACCTAAATTACAATCACGTACAATTAGAAAAATATATTCCATATATAAACACACACACACACACACACACACACACACACATATATATATATATATATATAAAATTAAAATAATTTAGGACAAATATATATACTCAATCTCATATCAATTATTCATAGAATATTTTATAAATAAAATAATCTTAAGACAATTCGCACAACAATCTAGAAAAGGAGAAACCCTAAAATTTAGGGAAAATTAAAATTTAAAGAAACATATCATAGAAAAGAAGTATCAACTTAGTTACAATTTATAATTTTAATTGAAATTAAACATAGGACATACCTGAATTTTTGAATTGAGATTACAATTAAATTTTGTACAAATTGCAACTGCTCGTGTAATTTGAAATTTCAATTTTGTTAGTCTGGAGTACTTTAAATTTTTGATTTTTTAAAGGTTGTCGTATTTTACCTAATACCCTTGCTAATTGAAGTTTTTACCGATTTAAGGATGGTCAGGGGATCACTCTTACCATCAAATAGATACGCCTGTCTGCATTCACATCCGATGCTACATCCAAAAACACACACAAAAGTAAAATAATAATAAGTAAAACACTTTCTTAATTTCTAGCTCCTCTCTACTATTTCTCTATCTGAACAACCTACCTATATATGCACTCCCTAGCTAGAACGTACAATCCCACAAATCAGAATTTTCATTGAACAACATAATGGACCCAAAAGGATAAATCTATGCAGTCCCTAGTCGATGAAATTTTCAATTACGTCTCTCTCTGTCTCAAATGATAATAAAAAAAGATTTATCTGCCTTCTTTCAAATACGTACGTCTCCGCCAAATAAACCAAATAAAGTCGATCATATATATATATATATATATATATATACATTATTATATATTGTCCTCTTGTTATAAGTTACACATTGAACGCCTCCACCGCTCCACGTACAACATGCAGCCAGAAAAGATGGCGCAACACCTAAACATGCAACCATGCAAGACGACATTTCCCCCATGCAAAAGAAAACAGACTCCATTGCCACACGTCCACAACCTTTCCCACTTCAATCCAACCTCTCCACCCTATATAATGAACTCCCCGGATCAACCCCTCTCATCACTTCTCAATTTTGCCTTTTGAGTAATTGTGAGCTAAAACCATGGCTACTTTTAATAAGCTTCTCCTTGCTATTTTTCTCCCTCTTCTTGTTTCAGTTGCAGTGCGAGGACAACAACGGTCGCCACAATTGAGTGAAGCCCAACAATGCCGGCTTCAGCGACTGCAGGCAAGCAAGCCCTCTCAGCAAATTCAGTCGGAGGGCGGTGTGACTGAATTGTGGGACGAGAACGAGGACCAGTTCCAGTGTGCCGGAGTTGCCCCCTTGAGGAATACTTTGCAGCCTAATTCCCTTTCTTTACCCAATTTCCATCCAGGTCCACGCCTGGTTTACATAGAAAAAGGTACATGCATGATAAGTTTATATATGTTTGACAATTAAATTTGTACGAACGTCATACATAACACTACTACATATTATTATTAATATTATAACTGACACAGTTCAAAATTTTATAATTTTATACAGCGCTTTGGGATTAATGTATAAAAAAGAAAATAATTATATACGAGTGACAGGACGTAAAATGCAACTGTAATTGATGTGCAGGTCAGGGTTTGATAGGGGTACACTTCCCCGGATGTGCTGAGACATTCCACTCACAGAGATCCCAAGGGAGCCAACAAGAACAAGACCAACAAGGTGGTAGTCAGAGCCAACAATCAGACAGATACCAAAAGGAGCACCGCATTCGCCAAGGAGATATCGTGGCCCTTCCGGCCGGTGCTGCTCATTGGTGCTTCAATGACGGTAATGAAGAGCTCGTCGCCGTCTCTGTCACCGACCTCAACAATCCCTCCAATCAACTCGACCAAAAACTCAGGGTAATTATTGTTATACTCGATTCAACAATATCTTTTATTATAAAACAGTTGAGGTAGGCTGAAAATGAATCCAAAATAAATCAGAAATTAAAGGCGGGAGAAAAGGAAAAAGATAAAAAAAAATTAAATACCTAGATTAATTTTTTGAACGTGTGCTTTTCTTTTTGTTTATTCTCCATGTACAGTCATTTTATCTAGCTGGTTCACCACCGAGGCAAGGGCAGCACAGCCAGCAGGCAAGGGAAACATTCCACAACATTTTCAATGCCTTTGATGAGCAATTGATGGCCGAGGCTTTCAATATTCCGGTTGAAATTGTGAGGAAGATGCAAAATGAGGACGAAAGAGGTCTCGTCGTTAAGGTCAAGGGATCAGGGATGAGCGTGATTAGGCCCGACGAGGGACAGCAAGAAGAGTATGGCCAGCAGGATTCAAACGGCTTAGAAGAAACTTTGTGCAACGTGAAAATCCGTACAAACATTGACAACCGAAGACGAGTTGACATTTACTCGAGGCAAGCCGGAAGTCTAAACATTGTAAATCATCACAAACTTCCAATCCTTCGAAGCATGGACATGGGTGCTGAAAGAGGCAGAATTTCCCCGGTACTATATATAACAAACTAGTACTACTAATTAAAAAATATTATATTGACCTGATATAAAATGCGTTATTGAGTTGAGCTGACTGAATCTCTCTCTCTTTTTTAAATGTATATGTTGCAGAATGCATTATTCGCGCCACATTGGTCAATGAACAGCCATAGCATAGTCTATGTGACTAGAGGGGAAGCTCAAGTACAGATTGTCGGACCAAACGGGAAAAACTTACTAAACGATAGGGTGAACGAGCGCAACATGTTTGTTGTTCCTCAGTACTTTGCAGCCACAGTCAAGGCCGGAAGCAATGGGTTCGAATGGGTGTCGTTTAAGACTAGTAGCCTAGCCAGGGATAGTCCTCTCGCTGGTTACACTTCAGTTATGAAGGCAATGCCAAATCAAGTCATTACAAACGCCTACCAAGTGTCCCAAAGCCAAGCTATAAATTTGAAGTCGGATCGGGGAGGCCAAAGTTTCCTTCTGTCTCCAGGATCAGGTGGGAGGCAGAGTTCTCCTTGAATAAATAGCAGGATCCATCTAAATATATCATGCGTCTTTTTAATTATGTACTTGAATAAGAAACTTGGCTGTACATCAGTACATGTATATGCATGCATGCATGATGCGAGCGAGAGAATAATAAAAATGTATGATGACTATAGTGGTCATTAATATATCATCAATAAATAAATGCGGCTGATTAAATTACCTTCTTTTTCTAACTTTTGTAAGCGTAGGTCTTTCAAATTTCTACCACATGCTTATCCTTATATATATACTGTTGATTCTATATTATGTTATATTTTACTAACATTAATGCCCATGCATTTAACTCGAACAAATGTGAACGGATCCAATTAGTTAGTGTGAAGTTGTCACACTTCATTTTATTATAAAATTTTAATAATTTTTTATTGTATGTTATAGTAACAAATTAATATTATATTTTAATTTTAACGTCTATTTTATGGATTAATATAAATACAACATGTATTATAATTAATACAATAAAAAATTATAAAAATTCATGTTAATATATGGTGGATGTAACAATTTCATTTTAACTATCCAATATATATCTCCAATCTCAATAACCGCAGGGGTGTATGTATAGGTGAACAAGGGTGATCAATTGACCACCATTAAATTTGTAAAAGTTTCAACTATTAAGAGTATTATGGTAAAGTTGTTGAGTATTAATTATGGTAAAGTGCGACTGTTCTTAAAATTAAAACATAGAAAATATATACAAGTAGAATAACAAAAGGGAAGAAGAGCCCTCGCCCCGCCCGCCCCGCCTCGCCTGATCAAGTTATAATACTTGCACCTTGTACAAAATTTAATTGCAACCTCAATTCAAACAATCAGGAATGGATGAAGCATATATAGGGCATTGGAGGGTCGATCTATCTACCTTGAGATTTTGGATTTTTTTTAGGCATATGAAATTTTGATATTTTTACTTTTGGCTCCACAAGATTTATAAATAAATAGAATATATAGTATGTTTTCAAAAATTATAAGATACTTCTATTTCAATGATTTTTGATATTATTAAATGATTTTATTAAATAATAGTATTAAATAATTTTTTTAATTTACGTGTAAAAACTAAAACAACTATTATTACTATAGAATGGAGTAAGTAATAAATTAACGTGATATATTCATATCATAACATAAAGTAATGTTGCCAACAAAAATTATACACAAATATATATTATAAAAAGAGTGAGAATAGGAAACAACTAGCGAGGCTTAATTAATGAACATCTAGAACTAGATTTCTTATTGGTCGTTGCATGAGGACGTATATACATTGTTTTTGGGTGTTTATCTACTTTAGTTTCAGTACGATCCTCATCTTGAAATTCAAAAAAAAATTAATGAGATAAAATAAGACATTTTTTTTTACTCCTCTATTTCAGCTATATAAATTACTAATAAACTGAGACGTGACAAAATTTCATTTCTGTTTTAAGGTATTCAAGGGCATTTAATTACAGTAATTATAATAAATGGAGTAATAGATTGTTTCGGACCATGAAATGCGCAAGTGATTGAGAGCAGATATTCTATTCCCAATTTTCCTGTCTTCCTTGTGTACCCCACTTAAATTTTGACACATGTCTTTTTATTTATTTTTAGAATTAATTAGTGTTAAATAAGAGATTAGGTGTCAAAATTTAAGTGAAAAGACACAATGGGACAAAGAAATTAAAGACAGAAGATCTGTGCTCCAAGTGATTTGCCGGCTCTTTCCCAGTTAGTTTTGTTTCGGGAATTTCCCACTCCTTGCGCAAGGCAAAACCTTTCCACACTGCACTTCCAAGGCATAAACAATTGAGGATCCTACCTAGGTAGTATCTACATTGATTGATTGATAGAATCACTACGTAGGGGTAGGGGTAGGGGTAGGGGTAGGGGTAGGGGTCGGCACAGGGGTCGGCACGAGTGCAGTTCGATCTTGTGGTGTATTCGGTTCTAGTGATTACTACTAGGGCCTCCGCGCTCTATTGAAAGGAAACATTCATTCTAGACAGCTGTTCCAACAGAACAATTATAGCACTGACCTGGGGTTGCTCAGTCTCAGAATTTTATTCGCCTTGGACAAGTGGTACATTTTGAGTTTTCTCAACAAAATTGCACTGTGAATATATAATATAAGATCAAATTCCCTGAAATACCAAGTTTTTATTTCATATAATTTAAATGGGGAATGTCGTATAACAAATTCCCAATCAAGAAATAGTACAGGAAAAATGCAGCGAGTCAACATCCATCAACAAGGGGAAATTAATAACTATATAAGTGCCTGGACACCAGATTTTTGCATTTCTCGAAGTTTCCATATTGGGAACAGTGCACCTTCTTCAAGTTCTTCTTCATCTACTCGTTGCATGGCCCACCCATAATAAACTGTGAGGATTGTATCCTGGTCAAGGAACAATTTTAACCAAGCATAAGTTAATAGTTTCTCAAACCAATGACAGATAAGATAGTCTTACTATCCTAGACTGTATTGTACCAAGTAGCGAAAGAAGGAAAATGACAGGAACGACATTTACCTTGCCCCCTTCTGTTATTGATCCATGTTTATCTTGTATGCAATAGACCTCTTGCGTTTGGAACTGTGACAAGTTTGAAGGAAAACTCAATTAGTCTAAACAAAATTAACTGAGAGGTAGAGAGATTAAGAACTGAAGGCCAAAGAAATTCCTACCACAACAATTATGATGGGGGTTTCTCCCATCATTTTGGTTTCTCTTACTTCAACATCAGATATATGTAAAATCTGCATGAAGGAAAATGATAAATAAGACCTCAGCTCATTCTTGAAGATGAATATGATTATGATGAATAATATAAAATGGTAGAACAGACAGTGAGCAAGGTTATGAATAAATGCTATAAAATTCTGTTCATGGATACCAAGTCAACTAGCTAAAATATGTCTTAATGGCTAAATAATAAAAGGCTTGTTGAGTAGACTTGCTAAAGTAAGTCCTAGACTTGGCAAACATGGCCCAAGCCCGCGGGCCGGGCCGGGCCGGCCGATGGGCTGCAGCTTTTTAGCCCAGGAAGATATGGGCCATTTTGGCCCGGCCCATGGCCCGTAACTTTTTTTTTGAAAAAAAAATAAACTGTTACTACTTGTGGGTTGTGAGGCTTGAACACAAAACTTGTAAGTAAACAAATAAGAGTTTAAACCAACTGAACTACAACAACTATTTATTTTTAATGCATGTGTATTATATATCTTCACATGCATGTCTTCAACTCTTGAAGTTTTAGTTTATTTATTTTCTTTTTAATGCATGCTTGTGCTTGTGCTTGTGCCAACAACATTTAGTAAATATGACATTTGTCATCCTCATTCTTCTGATCCTCCTAGTAAACCCAAAATACAAACACCTGAATAATCCTATACTATTGTTTGTATTCCAACGTCTTGTCAAATTCTCTAAATAAAGTAGTTTTACCATGAAAATAAAATATGCTTCATTAATTGTTATTTTAATAGTAATAAGTTTATTATTATTTATTATAAATTATTTTATTATTTTTAATATTTATTATTACTACAATTTTTGGTGTAGCAAAAGTTTGCAAAAAAAAATAAAGAAAGAAACCCGCGGGCCAGGCCGGCCCAACTCGGGCCACACATTATCAGCCCGCCAAAACTTGGGTCATTTTGGCCCGGCCCGCGCTCGGCCCGGTCCGGCCCGCCCGTTTGCCACCTCTAGTAAGTCTCCTATTTGCTCAAACCATAGCTTGCATATGGAGTGTATGTGGAAGTTACAATATTTAAGTGTATCCGCAGCCAAGAAAATATAATAATTTTCCCCAGCAGATAACATGAATGTATAAACTTAAAAATGACGATTTTTCAAGCTAAAAGGAAATCATATAAATATTTAACCGGAAAGTATCATATTGTTAAAGTTTTACAAATAAGTGCTGAGAAAGAATATTTATATGTAACCACCAAATTACTTAAAAAGGAAAGACATTTCAAAATTCACTATAAAAGATATTAACTGACTATGATGAATGTAGATTAGTCATTGAGACATATACCATTTCTGGAGAAGGTGACAAGCCACCAAGTATTTCATAGTAAAAGACCCATTAAAATTTAAAGTTATCAAACAAGTGTGATTAAATAATAAATGATAGCCAAAGATAACATTCTTCTCATAATTGACAGTCTCTCATTAAAATTACCCCCTCCGTTTCAAATTTATAAGATCATTGTTGACTTTTGAAAGTCAATTTGAGCTCTAAATTGAGATGATTCATTAAAAATTATGAAACAATATAACTGAGAGTATTTTTTTAGATAGTTTACAATATTCATCAACTAAAATTAAAGAAATCCATGTCAACTTTGCATTTAAAAATGTCTCAACTCTCAAATTGACTTCAAAAAGTCAATAATAATCCTATATGTTGGAACAGAGGGAGTATTATGGAAGCTATGAATCGTGAATGCTAAACTAGATATAAGGAATTTGTATCTTTACCTTGTTATCAATGAAGATATTCTGGCTTTCTAAAGCCTTGTGTTCGGCTTTACACCGCTCAATTATTTCAGAGCTACAATACTTTTTCAGAAATTCAGCATCTCCCTGTACACTAAAGCATTTAGTTATCTGATGAGTTAAAGAAGAAGCATGATAATTGCACATTGGCCTCCTCTGACATGAGAAAGAGATGACAAGAGAAGAGAGGGGGGCAGATAGGGGTTTATAGAAGTAAGACAGCTGGGTCTTCCTTCCAGAAAAATTTTAAAGAAAAGGTTTAGAAAATTGAAACCATAACTACACAAACACAGAACGTGGAAAACCTTCCCAGCTTCCTATGACAACTTCAGACTTACTTTATAGTAAGCAGTGAGAACTGGCCTGACAACTTCTTGAACCTCATCCCTGAATTCTGGTAAAGAGAAAGATCTAACCCACGACAATTTTAGATTTAGTTAACAAGTCAGTAAACCGTTCAGTACTCAAACATTTATATGATATAATAAAAAGCATAAGATGCATCATCATACGGATCTCGGCGACGTATTTCTTTAACCGAAATCCCAGCAGCCGTTTCACCAAAGACGCTTTCATTGAGACTATCACCAAAAAAATGACTATTAACTTATTACTCTCTAGGAATATTAAATATGAATTAAAATATATGAACGAACTTACTCTTGAATTTTATGTACAACAGGATTATCAGAGACCTCCCACATCTCTCGCGCATCTTCTGCTAACTGCAATCCCAGTCCAGAAAGCAGTTAGAGCACAAGCTTCAGGATGGGCTATAATGAGGAACAGTAAGCAAATGTTCATTTACATAATAACATGTATATATGGGTGTGGGTGTGGGTGTGGGTGTGGGTGTGGGTGTGGGTGTGTATATATTTTCTGTCTATCTCCACCATTTTAAGAAATTACCATCTCGGGGTATCATTATGGTATCCATATCCACACTCTTCATTAACACTTAATAATTTTCTAGAGCACCATTTAGCATCTTTTCGGTTTTACTTGTAATCAAGTTATATAACATGGGTTCAGCAAATTGGTCTAGATGTATTCACTCCAACAGGATTCCAATCAGTCCGCATTTTCCAGTGTCCTAAAAATCATCGTCTAGGTCCGATTAATCCCTGCCTAAGCGCTAGGTGATACTCTACCGCCTCAATTTGGCTGACCCCCTGGCACTCGCCTAGACAAAACAAGATCTCTACTTGAAGCTCTACAATACTTGAAATAAATTTTTAACGCATTAAAAGATTGTTTTTTGGGTAATTTGTCATGTAAAATTAAAAAGAATTACATCTACTATAAGTTTTGTATAGTATACCAAGTATATGTAATAGAAAAATAAATAAATGAAATCACCTAAGAAAACACCTAGTCCGCTTAGGAAAACTGCCTAGACGCCCCCTCTGCCGCCTAGCAACTTTTAAAACACTGTGCTGTCAGTTGCACTTAAATTTGTAGTTATGTTTTTATGATGGGACCAAAAATAAATTAACATAGATTCATGATCCATCACTTCTTGAACTTATGAATGGCTTGAGGCTATATTGTCGTTTGATCTTTCTCCAAATATATAACTTGCTAGCAGTTACATTGCAGGCATATAACAAATGACATATTAAACCTATCAAAGAAATAGTTAAATAAGTAACAATACCGCTTATACCCAAATGCAAGAAGCATTCTGATATTAATGTGAAACTCTGACAGAATGGTTATATGTAGACAAAGAAATGGCTTAGGATTGCAATGTACCTCCTGGGTCTTTGTCACAACTGGCTCACTCAACCCACCGACACGCTTGAATACTGGATGACCTTGCATCTAGGGAAAAGAAACTATCTACTTTAATTGACACACGTGAAAGGAACACGATCAGATTTATTTAAAGTATTTCAAGAATCAATTTACCTTTTGCTTGAATGCCTCCCACTTTTTACTCCATTGGGACTGCTTGGAGGGTAAGACTACAATGTCAGTGCTGGTGCTTCTATCAAACTTTTCTGAGCAGTTTGTGGAAGGAGCTGTGTATTCTAGGCGCTTTCTCTTAGTTGGGTTACCTCTCAACTCTTCCTTTACAATGTTACAACCCTTCTTTGCTAAGTCAATGAGTTTTGTATCCTTTACTTTCTGGAAGACCGATGAAAACTTGGGAGAAATGTAAGAAACACTAGACCTGAACTTGCTAAATAATGTTTTTGCAGTATCACTAGGCCCAGACTGATGCTGCTTATCTCCTCCACGTGCAGACTTGCTACTATCTTTCCCTCCAGAACCAAAATTAGCTGAAGTACCAGAGGACTCTGGGGACTCTTGCCTCCCAATCCCAAATGTTTCTTTAACCTAAACGACGAATTACAATCATAAGAACTATGATATTCTACTGATTCTATCAATTATAATAATGCATTTCCATTAAACAGATACCATGAGTAATGAGTTGCATACCTCCTCCACAGCAACTGAAACCTTTTCCTTCAAATTGAATGACGCCTATACGTTTAATGAAAAAAATTATAATAAATAAAACATTATTAATATAACCTGACATATGAAGGTATGTACCAGAACACAAAGAGACATTTTCAGTCGGGCCTTCTTTGCAGTAGCTTCAGCTTCTGTCCACACACCATCCACATGCTTGTACAGCTGCTCAGTTGTCTGCTTTGTTCTGCATTTCGCCAGTTCACCATCTCAGGGCCTCCATTGGAAGTGTCTGCCCAGCCTTGACATACAACAGTATGTCTCAGCCTATAAACAATTGAAGGTAAACTACAGAATACGCGAAAGATGATATTAAGAATTACCTAACTTTCAAATCTTCTTTCACTCCTTTCAGCTCTTCTGCTTTCTTCTTCATTTCCTTTAGTGACTGTTCAAGCTCCGGATTTCTGCAATCAAAAAATTTCATAAGATAAGCAGAGACAATGTCTCAAACAATTAAGGTGCAATCAGATGTCCCACATGGTCCAAGTGACCCAAACAAAATTTGCATAAAAATTTCAAGACAGAAAATAATCTCCCTTAGTGAGCCAGACATGAGAGCAGCATCATTTTATCACAACTGATGTTAAAAACTGAGAGCAATTGAAAATCATATATATTCTTAAATAATTTACCACATAAACAGTTTCAACTGGTCCTATTTACAAACTTCCGCATCAGATTCCATATATATGATTTTCTGATTTAAGATACTAGTATCTTAAAATATAAAGTTTAACCCTGTAAAGTTCCCTTTTTTCTCTCCCTTCAGGCATTCTCTGTTCAACCTTACAAATTTAGGAGCCATAGATTGTTGCCATTTCCATTATTCATTGTGACAAAATGGGGTCATTAACAATCGTAGAAACAAAAATTGTACTCCCTTCCTGAAAAAATTATAAAGTTTTCAAGCTCTACTACAATGATAATTTATAAAGTTTACAAGCTCTAGTACTATGATAACTCAGCAACTATGAAAATATACCTTTTAGCTTCTTCTCTCACCTGCTCGGATAAATTTTCAAAGAAACTTAATTGACGGTTACCCGAGTACGAATGTGGTGCAAGCAACCTTATTCTTGAAGTTGATATTGAATCCTAAACACAAACACGCAAACCCACTAATCAACTCATAAGAACAGCATTATATATATATATATATGAATAACGAGAAAGGTTTGAAATTTATTCGAGAATAAACCTGTAAAGATGTTACTAGCTGACGATAAAGGGGTTGTTTAGATATTAGAAAATCTCGGAGCAACTTTCTGCCGGCCATTACAGTTCTGTTAATTTCTCGACAAAATTTTTGTTTCGCTTTCTCCTTCTAAGTAGAAATTTAGAACAACGCTAAGGTTTTAGGTTTTAGGTTTTCTTTGGGTACGATAAACTTGGGTTTATCGGAAAAGAGGGTTTTCTTTCTTATATTTCAATTTTACAAGGACCATTATATGAATATCTATCTTTTGTGATGTAAATTTTAAATTTATTTTCGAATGAATACGGCCGATATACCATTTAAAAACATTCGTTTACAACTCTAAACTAACAGCTTTTTGTAAGTGGATGCAATAGATACAATCTGAAACAAAACGTTCCCTTGGGTTTCAATACTCAGCTCTATTTGGAGTTAGCGCGCAAACATTTCAAGGCCCAGGACGGTAGAAGGATAACGCTGAGGCATGTTTGATAAAAATTCAATTAATTTGAATGACATGAATTTGAATAAAAAAAATTATTTAATAATTGATTTGTCTAAAATATCTGAATAATATATTTTTATTATTTTCTATCTCTGAAAAAATTCAAATTTATTATAAATTTATTTAATATTACTTAATATAATAGTTAATATTGTAAAAAAAATCATTCAACCGTCATTAAGCTCATTCAGTCAAAAAAATGGGACTTAGTGATTCAGCTCAAATCATCTTAATTGTTGACCGATTCAGCCATTCAAACGAATTTTATTCGAAACAAACAAATATTAATCGAATCAATACAATATTCAAATCTTAATCAAAAAAGACCAAATGAAATTGTCTCCCCTTGGACAAATTTCAATTTACACCTCAAAAAGTTATTTCACAAAAAAAAATACACACAATTAATGAATTACACAATATAGATGGCACGTCTTACTTATTAAAAACTTTTAATTTTTTAAATTACCCCAATAAACTAATTATTATTTTAAAATTGGGTCATCATTTCGTTGAAAGACTAATAAATTATCCACTGTAGCTGACACATTTTACTGATTACACCATTAAACTTTTAATTTTTTAAATTATCCAAATAAACTAATTATTATTTTAAAATTAGGTCATTCTATTATCTTTGTCTCACAATTGTTAATTCGTTTATCCTACGTGAATGTAAAAAATAAAAAGAAAATAAATAAATATGATTTATTCTATCTTCCTTTCTCCCATCTCTCTTCTCCCCCTTCCTCTACCAAAAGTCTAGCCCAACAAGCCAATAACATGAGCAAAAGGAGTACTATACCGAGGTCTTGTTTACATACAATACAATCAAGAGGCAAAATATTCAAAAAGTAAAAGTAATACTCTACTAGTGGAGTAATTAGTAAATGTAAAATAAAAGATAATAATTTAATTACAAGCCTCGTTGGCCTCATGAAACCTTTGGGCTTGAATTGCAGCAGCCCCTTTGGAGACCAGTCCTTGAATCACCATCGTCTTGATTTCCCAACCCGAATAAGGGTATCCCTTTCTGGCGTACGAATTCAGCAGCGCCGCCGTCGACTGCTTCACCAGCCGGGCGAACTCGTTCTCTCCGTCGTCGTTCCTCGCCGTCGCTTCCAGCAGCGTCAGATCGTATCTGTACCGTTCGTAGGCCCTCGACCCAAACACCTTAGATACCGTCGATTCCTGTGGGACCATCTTCGGCCATGACTCTCTCCTGCTGCTCCAATACCTGTTCAAATGAAATACGTGTATTAACACTGAGTTGACTCGGAAAATCTAGAACCAACATACGCATTAAATTTAAATAAATGTATTTCAAAATAATATAGTAGTAGAATATTATTATTATTATTATTATTATTATTACTGGGGAGTGCATCTTCCTCTGGTTCTTGTGTAAACGAACCCCGGCCTAATCTTCCGGCCAGCTGCTTCGGTTGTTGATGCTGCAAAGCAAACAAGAAAAAAAAGAAGAACGAGTCGACTCAGTTCTGAAGAAGAAGAAGAAAAAGAAGCCTCCATTTTTCCTTAAAAATTAACCCTTCATTTTCACTTGAGTTTCAGATAGTGGCAGAATCACTGTGTTTACGCCATTAAATTTGGGATCTGAGATCTCACTCTCTTTTACTAGCAGTAGCTTATTCTTCTGCACAAGTTTCATTTATATATTTGTACACAAATATTGCTTCGTTGAGTGTGCGATTTTGAATTGAGATTCTCACCGTCTTAGTTTTCTTTATGACATATTTACCCTCCATTACTATATTGGTAATGGAGAGTGGGTAAATATGTTATATACTAATGGAGGGTAAATATGTCAAATATGAATATATTTACCCTTCATTAATAATATAATTTAAATATGAACATAAAAAATAGTTTAAATAAATATATGAGTAAAATCTGAGTAAGTTTATAATTGACTTTTTTAAAATTCAAACTACTCGAATTTTCAATCATGATTCGATATATATTTGATTAGATATTTGATACATTCTCTTATAATATATACAAAATTAAATCAAATTAATTTAATTAATTATCAATATTTTGTTTTATTTTTAATTTTGATTGTGATTTTATATTTGTAAAGTGTAGTAGTAAATATATTTTCTCATTTCTAAGTAAAATAATAAATTCAATTTATAATTATATTTATTATAAAACTAGTTCTTATGTGAATACTCGAATTCGAGCTTGAATTTGAAACTCGTGAATACTTTGAATATAATTCGATCCGAGTAATAAATATTCGAGTCAAGTCGAATCTAAATAGAATTTTTGAAATACAATTCGATTTCGAATATGAATTTAACTCTCTGTTCGTTTCTGTTCAACTCGTTTACACACTTACTTCTTCATCTACGTTTGGAGCATTTGATACAGTTGAGAATTTTGTTTATTTAACAAAAAAAAAATTATTTCAAACGCAACTTATTTAACTGTTTGGGTCTAAACTTAATGCTTTAAGGGTCTGTTCGAGAATGACTTATAAGTTAAAATATAAGTTAACTTATATTATAAGTTATTTTTAAGTTATGACTTACAAGTAATAGCATTCAGCATCAATTTGACTTATAAGTCAAAAATTAAGTTAAAACTAGTTATGAAGATGTTTCGTTCATGACTTATAAGCTAAAAATAAATATAAAAATTACTAAAAGGGCATTAATAAAAAGAGGGGCAAAATATAATAGAGACAAAATAGACATTACATTTGGTCAAACTAACTTATTTTAAAATAATTTATAAGTCATTTTAAAATAAGTTACAAATACTTACTCTCTTTTTTTTATTATTTAAAACTCAATTTATAAGTAGAAAAATAAGTCATTCCCGAACAGATGAATAGTAACAAATGACTTATAAGTTGGTTTGACCAATTTACAGTGGCAGAACGAGAACATTTTTAGAGGAGGGTCAAAATACATCAGTAAAAAAAATATCTATTGACGCTTGGAGTACTTCTTTCAAATTCATTTTGCCCAATTATAGTATTTCACAATAATTTCATCAATTTACACATTTCATAATAATTTCATCAATTTAAACATTTCATCAACTAACCTAATTCAGTTATTTCACAAACAATATACCATAAATATACAATATCAATTCAATGATAATAACACATAATCTCTAATTCATAACATAACAAACTGTAAATCTCTAATTTAATGACAACATTAAGCCCAAAATTCTTATTTGTATCAATTTTAACTAATGTCAACAAAAACCACAAATCATTAATTTTTTAAAACCTAAATCAAATATTCAATTAAATTGACAATTACTGAAACTTTCAACTAATAACTAACTACTTACCGTTACCGGAGAGACAACTTGCGTGGCAGGAGGGGAGATTGATTTAGTCAGCAGTGCGCCAAGTTGAGGAGCTACTGGTGGTGGTGTCGAGTGTCGACGCTAAAGGGAACAAAAAAAGAGGTTGTTGTTGTGCGATTTTGAGATTTCAGGATCATATGATCCCCGGCAACCCTCCCTCCTTCTGCTTTTGCCAACTTATAAGTCATTCCCAAATAGGCGGTAAAAGTGGTGCATTTGTTTAATATTTATTTTAAGTTTAAATTATTTAATTCACAAATACAATACTTAGAGTTTAAATACAAGGCATCAAAAATAATAAGATACACTTCAAAATACAAACACCAACATAGCAAGGTTATTGTGTCCAACAAGTAAAAGTCGCTACTTTAGCAGTGTCCAATAAGTTTGTTTGTTTGTATGTATGTATGTATGTTTTAACAGTAATCCTTATGGTGGTAATTCTAATCATCCAACCCCCACATACAGATTACGGCCTATTACTTAATCAACCACCACATGTTTTAGGCTCCATTTTTTCAACAACATAATGATATAAATGAGTTATACTTATTTGGTCTGCGCTCAACATCACCCCCACGTGTTTACTGTTTTTTCACTTGCAATATTTTATTTCTTGTTTATCTTTTGTAATTTTGCTAAAATAAATATTTTAGTTTGGTTAAACTTCCAAATGCAAATGCTTAAACATTTTATATATAGGCTAGCTAGCATTCTCAATGCTCAACACTATCGATCTTAGGCCAGCTTCCCCAGCTAATATGAAAACAATTTCTAACACTTTCCTTGTTGTCGTTACAAGAAAATTTCACCTCTAGATTATGAATGATCTCAAGGAAAAGGAACTGAGTAAAAAACTTTTCTTTTGTTAGATAGATATATATAGAAGAAAATCTGCTTGAGACAACCTTCTCATTTTCATGCAAAATTCATGAAAAATACACAGCAAACTGGCACCATAGCCTCAACTCAAATTATGTACTGATTACATGATAACTTTGGCACTGGGCAACGTCTTGATGGATAGAGTAGGTTTTTGGACTTGAAATGCTTATCCAAATATTCTTTTTCACACAACACACTATATATGTTTAATTTGCCGTTTCCATGGGAAGTGAAATAAATTATAAGTTTCCACATCAATATTTTATGAAGCTCACTTTTTAAGGTGGTTGATGAAACTTTGAGTATACATGTTAAACATCAACTTGGGGGTTTTTCAAAAGAGAATTTACTTGATAGAATCTTTCTTGATGTATGTTAACGCCAAAATTCGTTCACGCGCTCTAATCACCGAAGCGCGTTAAATCCTGCACAGAAACAAACTCACACGAAAAGTTTGACGGCTTCGGCTGCCGGGGGATAACTTCGGTGTGAGAATAAGCACAGGCTGAATAAGGATTAACAATGGAGGTTTAATGTTCCAGTGCAAAAATATAATGAATTGTGTACCTGATAATCGATGTATAGCCTTGTATTTATAGTGATCACACTACCTTTTCCAAACCCTTCCCCGTATAGGAATATGATTCCTCATTAGGTAAAATACCTTAATGGGATTGAACTGAATCTCCTTAAGGAAAGGAAGTTGGATCATATTTTCACACTTTCCTTAGGAGTTTAGAAATCAAATATAATTATGAATCTTAGATTCCTTAAAATACTCTACTGCCAAATCAAATTCCTACGCAGGCTAAATACCACCCCGTAGACTTTGGCCCACCATATCAGCCGGGCCCAAATAATCACACCTCAATATTGACCCCTAGTCTCTTATTATAAGGAACTTAAAATAAAAGAGTATATCAATTACTCATGAAAAACGTTAACCGAGAGATGTTATCCGTTTGGGAAGAAGTTGATCCGTTCCGAAAGAAGTTATCCGTTCGGGAGGACGATTGTCCGTCCCGAAGGATGTTATTCGTTCGGTAGGACGTTGGTCCATCCCAAATGATGTTTACCCATTCGGGAGGACGATGGTCCGTCCCGAAGGAAGTTATCCGTTCGAAAGGAATATGGTCCATCCCGAAGGATGTTTTCCCCCGAAGGAAGTTATCCGTTTGAGAGGACGTTGGTTCGTCCCGAAGGATGTTTGCCCGTTCGGGAAGACGATTGTGACGCCCCCAAAATAGGTCCAATCCATCCAACCTATTCTGAGTCGCCAAATACATGGTACAGAAAACAACTACAACTTTATTACTACAATTGTCGTGCAAAATACAACAATACATATACTGTGAGTTTTAATACCAACTGTGACTCATGTCCCAACTATGGACAACACCTCACATTGATACATTACATAAATGTACAGTCAATAACTATTTTAGAAATTAAAATCCTTGGAAAGTGCTCAAGAAAACCTTCGTACATGGGAGGCCATGCGTTTAGGTTATAATAGATATCATATGCCCACGTAATTATCCTTGGTCAATTTAATAGACCCCAAAGAAAAAACGAGAAGATTACTATCATGTTCTTTTCAGTGGTGAGTCTTCTCTTGACATATAATTATCTCCGTTGTCTTCAAGTGAAAATTATATTTCAAATAAACTCCAAGATCATATAGGTAGTGCTCGTAGATATACTCAGCAAGTGGATGTGCACAACCTTGTCTTATGATAACACGAGTTTGTATGTCATTAGACATCTTGTATGATAGTGAAAAAACACCCTTCCAAAGTTGGGTTCGCTTATCCCTATTTGATTCACCAAATATAACTATTAAATAATGTATAAAATACAACACACCAGAGTCCTCAATAAAATCATTTACATACTCTTTAGGGAGAACCTCAACAACTATAGACCACCGCTCTATTCCTTGTTATCCCCTTCGGCAACCCAAATTTACACTCTTATTACCTGAAAGGAATTGTGAAGCAAAAGGGTGAGCACAAATAGCCCAGTAAAGAATATCATGACTAAAGATAATTAAATTATCAATAGCCTTCGTTAGTAATAAATCAGAGATTTAGAACATATGGTAGATGATAAAACTTTTCAACCATAGTTGCAGCGAAACGAGCAAAACATTAAAAGAGTCAAATAGACCATAAAGTCTATTGTCTTCTCCACGTTAAAAGTCCACGAACAATGTTTTATCCCTGTAACATCAATCAACAGCCTTTCCACAATCATATGAATAACTCATAATCATAATTGTGATTCTAAATTCCTCTTCTCATCCGGAGACGAAGATAATTTTCATCACCGCCTTTACCTAAAACATCAAATATCATGGTTATACCAAATCACGCCTCGCTCATAATCATACTAATAAATTCATCTTTGCACTATGGGCCAAAGATATTCATCAACAGCTCATCTTTACACTACAAGCTAAAGATATTCAACAACAGTCATCTTTGCATTACGAGCCAAAGATATTCATCAATAATTCATCTTTTTACTACAAAGCTAAAGATATTCAACAACAGTCATCTTTGCATTACGAGCAAAAGATATTCATCAATAATTCATCTTTGCACTACAGTGTAAGACTCCAACTTTTATAAATAAAGATGAATTTTCTATAAATATTATTTTTGAATATTATGGAATAAATTTGATATAATGTTATAGTTGTGGGTAATATTTATAAATTTTGCAAAGTAAGTAAGTCGTTATAAAATATTCGTTTGGTCGGGGAATATTCTTTTTGTCGGGGAATATTCGTATTTACTACCAATCATTAGTGGACCCCACAACGGAAGTATTATGTCGTAGTTAGAAAATGACAAAATTATCTTTCTATAAAAATAACTACAGAGGTGTTACCGTTAAAACCGCTGAACTACCCTAAGTAAAAGTACAAAATACGATGTCTGAGTAGTTGTATAGTAGACACGATATTGATTATTGATGCTTACGTGAGAAGTCAACCAATTTATGCTTCAATTATTGCTACATAAATTGTTGCATCATATCTCTTATATTATTGATTCAATTATTGTCACAAAGATCATCTCGTATAATATGTTATAGTATTAAATCAATAATTGAGACGACAAGTTATAAATGATTAATAATTGTTGAAAGATTAAATATGTGTTGATTAAAAATAAAATGATTTGTGGTAATATTTATTCAATCCTTGATGTATATAAAGAGTCTCATATGAGACGTTTGTGGTAAGTTTGATTATATTATGAGGGGCCCATATGTCATCATCTAAGAGTCTCTTCGTCAATAGTAATTACCTTCACAATAGTAATTACTGCTTTGTGAATAGTAATTACCTTCACAATAGATAGTAATTACCTTTACCGACGCCGTCCAAACCACTTGCCGTTTCATATTACAAACGTTGAACCACTTGTCGTTTCACATTACAAAGGCGTCCGAACCACTTGTCGCTTCACATTACAAAGCGCCGAACCACTTGTCGCTTCACATTACAAAGCGTCGAATCCACTTTTCTTTTTTTACATCACCAACCGCCAAGCCACTTTCCTTTTCACGTGGCAAAAGCTAAACTAGAAATCTTCTATAAATAGAGGCCTAGTGCTTCATTATTTTTACTTAATTCATTCAAGCTATAGAGAGAGAAAGT
The DNA here is from genome assembly GCA_020205615.1 of Panax quinquefolius. Classification (NCBI taxonomy): domain Eukaryota; kingdom Viridiplantae; phylum Streptophyta; class Magnoliopsida; order Apiales; family Araliaceae; genus Panax; species Panax quinquefolius. The sequence continues at coordinate 4,229,251 of CM035155.1, read as the reverse complement.
ATAGAGAGAATAAGAGAAAGAAGAAGAGTATTTTGTTACTACACTATCAAGCAAAGATTCAATCTCCTACCAAAAGTAAGAGTTGTTATTCTTTCTTATTCATGAAGAGAACTGTTGTTATTCCATTGCTTATTATTCTGTTGTAATAACCTGTATACGTGGTTTACCCTATATACTTGGTGACATTCTTCTATTATTCTGTTGGAACATCCTCATCATGTGTTTTACACCGCACTGGTTCCGCCTTTTATTATTATTCTATTGGAACATCATGTACGTGGTGTTTTACACCTAACTCGGTTCCGCTTTATTATTATTCTCATTGGAACATCTTGTCTCATGTGTTTTACGCCGACCGTGTTTCATTCTTTATTATTCTTGGCTGAATATCCTCATGCATGCGTTTTTACGCCGGACCGGTTCCGTTATTTATTATTCTCATGGAATAACTCGCCTGTCTTGGCCTCTATCGCATGCACGGTGATTTCTTTTGTTATTCCATTCTTTATTATACCCAAATTGGTTAAAACTTTGACTTCTATACTCCATGAAATTAGTGGAATATCCTTGATATTTGCGCTTCATCCAAAGATCCTTTCATGGAAATATTCTTCTCAATATTCTTGAATTTTACTCTACAAAGCAAAGATTATGTCGACAGCTTTGATGTTATCGGCTCCTAGATAAATTAATTCTTGAACTTGTTTTATTGAATTATTATATCATTGTCATCATCCTCATGTTTATATTATGTTGAAAGTCATCTGTGGCCTATAGTGCATAGATGGACTTGGTATGATTATGACCAGAGACTATTCGGTGTAATCATGACCGTAATGTTACAAATGATGTGGTAAAATCCTCAGTGGCCCGTAGTGCATTGATGGACCAGTTGTTGGCATGATCATGACCATTAATGAATACACAAATATTCTTGGCCCGTGGTAGCGTATGAATAATTGTGGTCGTTAATACTAAAGAATATCCTCGGTAGTAGTGTGGGGTGATTCGATGATGTGGAATATTTATTAAAGTTTGAGTCTCAAATTATAACAAAGATGAAAAAAACTTTTAAATCATAAAAGATAGTAGATTTTATTTTCTACTTGACTCTTTTAATGGATTCTTTGGTTCCGCTGTAGTTAAACTTGATGTTCATTATATTTTATCGCTTTAACACCGCCAGAGGCTAATGATAAATTATTCGCATTATCTTAGTCATAATATTTCTTCTCGAGCTAGTTGAGCTCACCCATTCTTTCACCGTTCTCTTCAGAAATGAGAATATAAATTTGGACGAAGTCGGGGAACGGAGTAATGGTCCGTAGGATAGCATTAGTAGTCCTCACTATTCTGTGAAATAGTGTGATAATAATTGTACTGAGGACTCCTTTTGAGTTTGTATGATCTCTAGTAGACAATATTTGTATTCAAACTCACAGTTTATGTCGTATTGTACACGACAGTTATATTAGTAAGTTGTATTTAAATTCTGTACCATGTATCTGACTACCCAAGATGCATGGGTGATGTATACCTAATTTTGGGGGCGTCACATACAGGCTAAGATATTCATCAACAAGTCATCTTTGCACTACGAGCCAAAGATATTCATATATCAAAGAAATACATAATCATTTCAGAAGTTATATAACAATAATTATAACCATGTTGATCAATTCACCTTTGCACTTAAGCTAAAAATATTCAATTATAAATTTAATGGTCATGATCATACCAATCAACAATTCAACTTTTGCACTACTGGCCAAAGAGAACCTATAGTCACGATCATACCAATAATCTATCCATATTTACACTCAAGTCAAAGAAAAATATCATCATTAGGGTTATAAGAATGTTATATAAAAACAATATAATCAAAACATGGTTTTAATTTCAAAAGTAAGATTCATAAATCAACGATAATTTGGTCAGAGAAGAAACCAATTTGTCGTGAATAAGACTTCGTATTCGTGATATAAGTATCAGTATACGTGCTTTAGTAACCTCGACAACGAAAAGATAAAGTTTCATAATAAAATTCATATCCATATTTATAACACCTTAATCCAAATGTTATAAATCACTTAGAAATCTCATAATCTAATATTATTAATATTACAACAATATTTTAATCATTTCTTAAACTTATAAATAATTTAATCCAATTATTTACACTTTAATAATTAATGCATTTAATCATCTAAAAATGCCAAACTCATAAGATTTCATCATCAATAACCAAAACCCTCATCAAAAATCTGCATATACCTCATATATGATTCTCAAGCCATAAAATCATATTTTTCAATTTTTTTACTTCACATAACATATTTAATTCATTTACTCATAACTAGAATATTTTCATGAAAAATACCAAATCAGTTCTAAAAATATTTCTTTTCTGGGATTTAGCATAACATAGTCCCATATTGAACATATATTTTTCTCGAAATTTTAAAAATTCATTTACTATTTTTCATATGGCCAAAAACCACCTAATATTTAAATATTTATCATAAATTATACTTTTATCCAAAAATTCTGAAATTAATACTAAGATAATTGATATTATATAGATGTACCCCCAAAAAAATTGTATCAATTTTGGTGTTAATTACAAGGAGTTATAAGCGGTTACTTTTAAAATAGTCTTTTCTTATAAAATCCATAACTCCTAATCTATACATCCAAAATCGCCATTTTTGGACACAATCTACAAAACTCATAAAATATCATTTAAAATTTTTCCGAATTTTTGAAGGTTCGTAAAAATTTCAAACTAAAAAACACATAATAACCCTTAAAATCTCTTACTATCCCTTACCTCAAAAAGCGATCTTTGAATGTTTGATATAATCAATGAATCGAACTTGCACCGTATAACAACACTCAAGAAATCAAAATACTCACAAGAATACACTCGATAATATAGAGAGAGAAAACTTCAGTTTCTGGTGTAATTTTCAATTCTAACCTAAGCTCTCTATTTATAGGAAAATGCTTAGAACACCAAAGCAGAAAATTTATTAAAATATTAATATTAATATTACAATTCCTACGCCCACTTCTAAGGATCTGAATTCAGCCACTTCTAACACATGTAAGACCCACAACAATGACAAAAAACATTTTTGTCATTTTAAATATTTTATACTTCCAAAAATTAATTATTTTGGAACTCTGAAACTTCAATAATTCATAATAAATAGTCTTTTTATCAGAAAATTCAAATCTTGCGAGTTTTTATAGGAAATTCAATTCTCTACAACTTTGCAGAAGAAAGTTTTTCCAAATTCCAAACAGAAATTGATCGAAATCCACAAACGGACGATTTTAAAGTTTATAATCAAATTTCAGTCAAGAAATGGGGTCCACCGACATGTTTAACATGTTTTAAACATTTATTGTAACAAAAATATTCTTCCTCCTCATATACTCATATATTCCACATTCACTGTAAAAATATTACCATTATTATATTATTAAAATATAATAATATATTTAAATGAATTATTTTATCGTAAAAAGATAAAATTTTAATTTTCAACAATTGTCACATTAAAAAATTTCTCCATCTATATCCACATAAAATCAATATTTTTCTCATCATATAAATCAATAATTAATTATTCACGAATAATATTACGTAATCACAATCATCGACAACCAGCGCTTCCTGGAGCAAGGGCTTTCCAATAAGAATTTCTCCTTCTTGCCAATTGATTAGGTGACCAAACCTCTCCTTGATGTAACTTTCTAGACATTGCCAATAATGTTATCTAATAATATTATTCAGGATAATATGAATTATTGCTTCGATAATGAAAAATACTTGTGTAATGACAATTATTGAAACAACAAAGAATATAAAATATCAACGCAAAGAATTATTAAATCAATAAAATAAAATATCGAATAATTAATTACTTGTAACAATTATTGAGTAGTGCCTTCTTACGTAAGAATCAATAATTGGTACAATACTGCAAATATCTTCTTCGTGTTTTAACCAATTTAGTATTTTAACAAGATTAACTGAAATAACTACGCCGCTTATTTTTAAACAACTTATTCTTGTTGTTTTCTTCCTCCAATCGCTTTCCGTTATGGGGCCCACACATGGTTTTGCCGTCGTACGAATATTCCCTGACAGTACAAATATTTCACGACCAAGCGAATATTCCCCAACAATAATGAATATTTTATAACCACTTGCTTATTTTGAAATATTTGCGTATTTTACCCATAACTATCCACATTAATCAAATCATCCCTTACTATTTCAAAATAATAAATAGAGGAAATTTTATTTTATTAATAAAATTTTGGGGTCTTACAATCTCTCATCCTTATGAAATTTCGTCCCCGAAATTTACGTACCTGGTATTTCAAAGAGTTGAGAATACCTTGCTTTCATTTCAGATTTCATCTTCCCTGTCATTATGATTTCTCCATTGCTCATCTCCTGTATTTCAGATATCATTCTAGAATACAGCTTCAAAACAAGGGTTAATTAAATAAATTAACATGTCACATAATATCACTATATTATGACCGATCAATAAATAAGCTTAGGTAGGACACACTAACAAAGGGTTTACTCATCTCTCCCCTCCTAGTTCTATTCCCCGATCTCCGCCAGAGATCATATCCCTAAGCTCTGATACCAACTGTGACTCTGGACACCAACACATGTGTCAAAGACATCACCAAAGGATACCTATCGCCATTTACCACATGAGAATCAGGCGTCCCCTACGGAGAGTCCGCCGGCAGCATCCCCATCAACAGAAGTCACCGAGATAGAGGCTCGGGGTTCTTTACTTATGGCTCGATATTAATCATGACGTCCCCAAAATAGGTCCAATCCATCCAACCTATTCTCGAGTCGCCAAATACATGGTACGTAAAACAACTACAACTTTATTACTACAATTGTCGTGCAAAATACAACAATACATATATCATGAGTTTTAATACCAATCGTGACTCATGTCCCAACTATGGACAACACCTCACATTGATACATTACATAAAAAGTACGACCAATAACTGCTTTTTAGAAATTAAAATCCTTGGAAAGTGCTCAAGAAAACCTTCGTACATGGGAGGCCATGCGTCTAGGTTATAATAGATATCACATGCCCACAGAATTATCTTTGGTTGACCTAATAGACCCCAAAGAAAAACGAGAAGATTACTATCATGTTCTTTCCAGTGATGAGTCTTCTCTTGACATATAATTATCTCCGTTATCTTCAAGTGAAAATTATATTTCAAATAAACTCCAATATCATATAGGTAGTGCTCGTAGATATACTCAGCAAGTGGATGTGCACAACCTTGTCTTATGATAACACGAGTTTGTATGTCATTAGACATCTTGTATGATAGTGACAAAACACCCTTCCAAAGTTGGGTTCGCCTCACCCTATTTGATTCACCAAATATAACTATTAAATAATGTATAAAATACAACACACCAGAGTCCTCAATAAAATCATTTCCATACTCTTTAGGGAGAACCTCAACAACTATAGACCACCGTTCTATTCCCTTGTTATCCCCGCTTAACCCAGCTACACTCTTATTACCTGAAAGGAATTGTGAAGCAAAAGGGTGAGCACAAATAGCCCAATAAAGAATATCATGACTAAAGATAATTAAATTATCAATAGCCTTCGTTAGTAATAAATCAGAGATTTAAAACATATGGTAGATGATAAATTTTTCAACCATAGTTGCAGCGGAACGAGCAATCCATTAAAAGAGTCAAATTGTGACGCCCCCAAAAATAGGTATACATCACCCATCTTGAGTCGCCACTTACATGGTGCGTAATTTAAATACAACTTATTAACATAAGCGCCATGGTATGCAATACGACATAAATCGTGAGTTTAAATACAAATATCGCCTACTAGATATTATACAAACTCAAACAAAAAGTCCTCATTACAGCTTATTATCACACTATTTTACGTAATAGTGAGGACTACTAATGCTATCTTCAGGACCATCACTGCTTCCCCAGACTCGTCCCAATTTATATTATCATTTCAAGAGAACGGTGAAAAGAAAGGGTGAGCTCAACTAGCCCAAGAAGAAATATTATGACTAAGATAATGCGTAATAAATTATCAATAGTCTTCAATAATGTTAAACCGATAAAATACAATAGATAAACTGAGCTTAATCTGCGGTGAATATCGCAATCCATTAAAAGAGTCAAGTAGAAAATAAAGTCTACTATCTTTTAGGTTTTAAAAGGTTTTTCATCATCATTATAGTTTGAGACTCAAATCGACTTTAATAAATATTCCACATCATCGAATCACCCCCGCACTACTTCTGAAGAGGATATTCTTTAGTATCACGACCACAATTATTCATGCACTACGCCAAGAATATTTGTGTATTCATTAATGGTCATGATCATGCCAACAATCGTCCATCAATGCACTACTACCAATCGAGGATTTTTTTATCACATCATTTGTAACATTACTACCATGATTACAATCGGTAGTCTCTCGGTCATAATCATACCAAGTCCATCTATGCACTACAGCCCACGTATGACTTTCAAAAAATATAAACATGAGGATGATGACAATGATATAAGAATTCAATAAAACAAGTTCAAGAATTATTTTATCCGTGAATTATTAACGTCCAAATTGTCAACATGATATCTGTTTTGTAGAGTAAAATTCAAGAATGATCGTAAGAATATTTCCATGAAAAAGATATCGGATGAAACGCAAATATCAAGGATATTCTACTAATTTCATGGAGTATAGAAGTCAAAGTTTTAACTAACCGGGTATAATAAAGAATGGAATAACAAAAGAAATCACCATGCATGCGATAGACCGCATGCATAAAGTTATTCCAATGTAATAATAAATAACGGAACCAGTCGTGTGAAATTCACACCGATGGATGTTCCAACAGTAATAATAAAGATGGAACCAGATCCGTGTAAAACACATGATAGGATATTCCAACAGTAATAATAAAGATTTTAACCAGTCCTGTAAAAACACATGCATGTGATGTTCCAATGTAATAATAGAAGAATGTCACCAAGTATAGGGTAAACCACTTATACAAAGTTATTCCAATGTAATAATAAGCAATGGAATAATAACAGCCTCTCTTCATGAATAAGAAAGAATAACACCCTTACATTTGGTAGGAGATTGAATATCGCAAAGAAGGTAGTAACAAAATACTCTTCTTCTTTCTCTCTTATTCTCTATATACTTTCTCTCTCTATAGCTTGAATGAATTAAGTGAAAATAATGAAGCCCTAGGCCTCTATTTATAGAAGATTTCTAGCTTAAGACCGCCGCGTGAAAAGGCAAGTGGCTCGACGAATCGTTTGGACGCTTTTGTAATGTGAAACGACAAGTGGTTCGACGCTTGTAATGTGAAACGACAAGTGGTTCGACGTCTGGTAAAGGTAATTACTATTAACGAAGGTAAATACTATCGACGAAGGTAAATACTATTCACAAGGGTAATTACTATCGACGAAGGTAAATACTATTCACAAGGATAATTACTATCGATGGCGAAGGTAAATACTATTCACAAGGGTAATTACTATCGACGAAGGTAAATACTATTCACAAGGGTAATTACTATCGACGAAGGTAAATACTATTCACAAGGGTAATTACTATCGACGAAGGTAAATACTATCGATGAAGAGACTCTTAGATGATGACATATAGAGCCCCCATAAAATAATCAAACTTACCACAAATCATAACACATATTTAATCTTTCAATAATTATTAATCATTTATAACTTGTCGCCTCAATTATTGATTTAATACTATAACATATTATACGATGATAATCGTGACAATAATTGAATCAATAATATAAGAGATATGATCGCAAAGAATTATCGTAGTAATAATTGAAAGCATAAATGAAGTGACTTCTCACGTAAGCATCAATAATCAATACTGCAAGCTTACTACGCAACCAATGCCAGACATTCTTGTTTTTACCACCGGGTAGTTCAACAGTTTTAATGGTAACACCCTCCGCTTATTTTTAAAAATATTTTTGTCGTTTTCTCAATCCGATAATAATGTTGTGGGGTCCACCAATGATTGAGCCATTGTACGAATATTCCCTAACAAAAGAATATTCCCAGACCAAACTAATATTTTATAACAACTTGCATACTTTGCAAAATTTATAAATATTACCCACAACTATAACATTATATCAAATTTATTCCATAATATTCAAAATAATATTTATAGAAAAATTCATCTTTATTTATAAAAGTTGGGGTCTTACACAAATAGACTATAAAGTCTATTGTCTTCTCCACGATAAAAGTCCACGAACAATGTTTTATCCTCAGAATATCAATCAACAGCTCCTTTCCACAATCATATGAATAACTCATATTCATAATTGTGATTTTAAATTCTCTTCTCATCCAGAATGAAGATAATTTTCATCACCGCCTTTTACCGAAACATCAAATATCATGGTTATACCAAATCACAAATTGTAAGACCCCAAATTATTAATAAATGAAATTTATTTTCCTCTATTTATTATTTTGAAATAGTAAGGGTTGATTTGATTAATGTGGATAGTTATGGGTAAAATACGCAAATATTTCAATAAAGCAAGTGGTTATAAAATATTCATTATTTTCGGGAATATTCGTTTGGTCGTCTAAATATTTGTCTTGTTCTGGGAATATTCGCATTTATGCACGACGATCTTTTTTTGTGGGCCCCATAACTGGAAAAGCGATTGGATGAAGAAAACGACAAATATAAGTTGTTTATAAATAATTCTACAGAAGTAGTTATTCACAGATTATCTTGTTGGAATACCGGTGGTTAAAACACACTAATCTGCGTTGTTGAACGATAGAAGACACTGTATTGCACCAATTATTGATTCTTAAGTAAGAAGGCACTACTCAATAATTGTTATAGTAATTACTGCTCAAATATTTTATTTTATTGATTCAATAATTCTTTGCATTGATATTTTATATTACCGTTGTTTCAATAAATTGTCATTACATACGATTTTCCATTATCGAGCAATAATTCATATTATCCTAATAATATTATTGGATAACATTATTGGCAATGTCTAGAAAGTTCTCATCAAGGAGAGGTTTGGTCACCTAATCAGTGCCAAGAAGAGAGAGATCCTTATCGAAAGCCCCTCTCCTCCGGGAACTACCGGTTGCAAGATCTTGTGATTCTCAGAATATTATTTGTGAATAATTAATTATTGATTTATATGATGAGGAAAATATTGATTTTATGTGGATATAGATGTAGAAAATTTTAATGTGAAAATTGTTGAAAATTAATATTTTATCTTTTCAAGAAAATAATTTATTTAAATATATTATTTTAATAATATATTAACTATGATATTTTTATAATGAATGTGGGATATATGAGTATATGAGGAGGAAGAGTATTTTGTGGCAATAAATGTTTAACATATATTTTGTGTGTTGGTGGACACAATTATCGAATCGAAATTTGATTATAAACACAAAAATCTACCGTTTGTGGATTTTGGTCAATTTCATTTGGAATTTGAAAAAACTTTCTTCTGCAAAGTTGTAGAGAATTAAATTTCCTATAAAAACTCGTGTGATTCGAATTTTCTGATAAAAGAGCTATTTATTATGAATTATTGAAGTTCCGAAGCTCCAAAATAATTAATTTTTGAAGTTTAAAATATTTTTAATATGAAAAACATTTTTGGTGATTTGAGTGTGGTTCTTGCATGTGTTTTAATAGCTGAATTCAGATTCTTGGTGCGTAGGAAGTTGTGGAAATAATAATAATATTATTATATTAAATTTTCTACTTTGGTGTTCTAAGCATTTTCCTATAAATATAATAGTGTTTAGGTTAGAATTGAAAATCACACCGTAAATCAAGTTTTCTCTCTATATTATCGAGCGTATTCTTGTGAGTATTTTGAGTATACTTTGAGTATTGCTATACGGTGCAAGTTCAAGTCATAGCCTATATCCGTTGTTTTAACTAGAAGTACTGTCTTTCGAGGTAAGGGATATTTTTTTTTAATGATATTATTTATTCTAATATCATTATGCCGAAGTATTGATCTGAACTTTTAATCAAATTTGGAACTTTTAGTGTCGGGTTATTATTCACGATACTAAGCACTATTCACGATATCTGATATTATTCACTTAACACTAAGACTATTAATCTAAAAATGAAAATTTTCTTTTTCGTCTCAAAATATCTATTATGGATACTAGCTTTGATTGTATCCATGTTTTGATCATTCTTGAATTTTACTCAACTCGATTACTTATGAAGTATTTTTGAACTTGGATTGTTTAAAATACTGAATCCTTAATATTTGTTCTTTTGTTTCACCGATTCGCTTTTCTTTAAAATATTTTTCATCATCCTCAATCCTAAATGATGATATTATCAATATCTTTGGCTTCAGTAGTGCAAAGATGAACAGTGTTGAGATGAATATAACTGCTAATTAATTAATATCTTTGGCCAGTAGTGCAAAGATGAGCAGTGTGTTTAGATGAACACGACCAAATCGATGAATATCTTTGGCTTCAGAGTGCAAAGATGAATATTTGATTCCGTATATATATCGATTGATGTTACGGGGATAAAATATCGACGATGAACTTTTAAATTCATATATAGAAGATAGTAGTTTGCATTCTCTACTTAACTCTTCTAATGAATTATTATTTCATTGCGAAGATTGATTTAAAACCGGTTTGTCTATCAGATTCTATTAGATTTTTCCTGTTGGAGACTAACGATAATTTGTTGTATATTATCTTAGTCATAATATTCTTCTATGTGCTAGTTGAGCTCACCATTTTCCTTGTTGTTCCATTTTTCTTCTCGTGAGGCGAGAATGTAGCGAAAGTACTAATGGGGTATGGAATGAAGGTTCTAGAGAGTTGTTTAGTAGTCCTCACCATTTTGTAAAATAATGTATCAATAATTATGATGGAAATTTATTTGCGTGTGGATATTGTCTAGATGGCAATATCTCGTATTTAAACTCACGCTTTATATGTTGTAATAATAAAGTTGTAGTTATTTACGCACCATGTATTTGGCGACTCGTAATGGGTTGGATGGAATGGACCTATTTTGGGGCGCCACAAGAAGTCAGAGTTATTTCGCATCCATGTATTTGGCGACTCGTAATGGGTTGGATGGAATGGACCTATTTTGGGGCGCCACAACAGCCTCTCATAATAATCATACTAATAAATTCATCTTTGCACCACGGGCCAAAGATATTCATCAATAGTTCATCTTTACACTACAAAGCAAAGATATTCAACAACAGTCATCTTTGCATTACGAGCCAAAGATATTCATCAATAATTCATCTTTGCACTACAAAGCAAAGATATTCAACAACAAAGTCATCTTTGCATTACGAGCAAAAGATATTCATCAATAATTCATCTTTGCACTACAAAAGCTAAGATATTCATCAACAAGTCATCTTTGCACTACGAGCCAAAGATATTCATATATCAAAGAAATACATAATCATTTCAGAAGTTATATAACAATAATTATAATCATGTTGATCAATTCACCTTTGCACTTAAGCTAAAAATATTCAATTGTAAATTTAATGGTCATGATCATACCACCAACAATTCAACTTTTGCACCATCGGCAAAGAGAACCTATAGTCACGATCATACCAATAATCTACCCATCTTTACACTCACGTCAAAAGTAAGAGGTGTTATTCTTTCTTATTCATGAAGAGAACTGTTGTTATTCCATTGCTTATTATTCTGTTGTAATAACCTGTATACGTGGTTTACCCTATACTTGGTGACATTCTTCTATTATTCTTTTGGAACATCCTGCTCTGTGTGTGTTTTACACCGCACTGGTTCCGCTTTTTATTATTATTCTATTGAAACATCATGTATGCATGTGTTTTACAACCTGGTTAAAATCCGCTTTTATTATTATTATTCATTTGAACATCTTGTTCGTGTGTTTTACGCCGGACTGTGTTTCATTCTTTATTATTCTGTTGAATATCCTCGTCATGCATGCGTTTTACGCCGACCGGTTCCGTTATTTATTATTCATGCTGAATAACTCCGCCACTGTGCGATGCCTATCGCATTTATGGTGATTTCTTTTGTTATTCCATTCTTTATTATACCCAAATTGGTTAAAACTTTGACTTCTATACTCCATGAAATTAGTGGAATATCCTCGATATTTGCGCTTCATCCAAAGATCCTTTCATGGAAATATTCTTCTCAATATTCTTGAATTTTACTCTACAAAGCAAAGATCATGTCGATAGCTTTGGATGTTATTGGTTCCTAGATAAATTAATTCTTGAACTTGTTTTATTGAATTATTATATCATTGTCATCATCCTCATGTTTATATTATATTGAAAGTCATCTATGGCCCATAGTGCATGGATGGACTTGGTATGATTATGACCGAGAGACTATTCTGTGTAATCATGACCGTAATGTTACAAATGATGTGGTAAAAATCCTCGGTGGCCTGTAGTGCATTGATGGACAGATTGTTGGCATGATCATAACCATTAATGAATACACAAATATTCTCGGCCCGTAGTGCATGAATAATTGTGATCGTGATACTAAAAGAATATCCTCGTAGTAGTGCGGTGGGTGATTCGATGATGTGGAATATTTATTAAAGTTCGAGTCTCAAATATAACAAAGATGATGAAAACCTTTTAAATCATAAAAGATAGTAGATTTTATTTTCTACTTGACTTTTTAATGGATTCTTTGGTTTCACCAGTTAAACTTGATGTTCATTATATTTTATCGCTTTAACACCGTTGTAGAAGCTAATGATAAATTATTCGCATTATCTTAGTCATAATATTTCTTCTTGAGCTAGTTGAGCTCACCCTTTCTTTCACCATTTTCTTCAGAAATGAGAATATAGGCCGGGACGAGTCGGGGAACGGAGTAATGGTCCGAGGATAAGCATTAGTAGTCCTCACTATTCTGTGAAATAGTGTGATAATAATTGTACTGAGGACTCCTTTTGAGTTTGTATGATCTCTAGTAGACAATATTTGTATTCAAACTCACGCTTTATGTCGATTGTACACCTACGCTTATATTAAGAAGTCAGATTTAAATTACGCACTACGTGTCCGACTACCCAAGATGCTTGGGTGATGTATACCTAATTTTGGGGGCGTCACATACAGGCTAAGATATTCATCAACAAGTCATCTTTGCACTACGAGCCAAAGATATTCATATATCAAAGAAATACATAATCATTTCATAAGTTATATAACAATAATTATAACCATGTCGATCAATTCACCTTTGCACTTAAGCTAAAAATATTCAATTATAAATTTAATGGTCATGATCATACCAATCAACAATTCAACTTTTGCACTTCTCGGCAAAAGAAGAACCTATAGTCACAATCATACCAATAATCTATCCATATTTACACTCAAGTCAAAGAAAAATATCATCATTAGGGGTTATAAGAATGTTATATAAAAACAATATAATCAAAACATGGTTTTAATTTCAAAAGTAAGATTCATAAATCAACGATAATTTGGTCGAGAAGAAACCAATTTGTCGTGAATAAGACTCTCGTATTCGTACATAAGTCACCGTATACGTGCTTAAGAACCTCGATACCGAAAAGATAAAGTTTCATAATAAAATTCATATCCATATTTATAACACCTTAATCCAAATGTTATAAATCACTTAGAAATCTCATAATCTAATATTATTAATATTACAACAATATTTTAATCATTTCTTAAACTTATAAATAATTTAATCCAATTATTTACACTTTAATAATTAATGCATTTAATCATCTAAAATGCCAAACTCATAAGATTTCATCATCAATAACCAAAACCCTCATCAAAAATCAGATATACCTCATATATGATTCTCAAGCCATAAAATCATATTTTCCAATTTTCTTACTTCACATAACATATTTAATTCATTTACTCATAACTAGAATATTTTCATGAAAAATACCAAATCAGCCTCTAAAATATTTCTTTTCTAGGATTTAGCATAACATAGTCCCATATTGAACATATATTTTTCTCGAAATTTTAAAAATTCATTTACTATTTTTTCATATGGCCAAAACCAATTTAATATTTAAACATTTATCATAAATTATACTTTTATCCAAAAATTCTGAAATTAATACTAGATAATCGATATTATATAGATGTACCCCAATAAAAATTTCATCAATTTTGGAGTTAATCACAAGGAGTTATAAGCGGTTACTTTTAAAATAGTCTTTTCTCATAAAATCCATAACTCCTAATCTATATATCCAAAAATCGCCATTTTTGGACACAATCTACAAAACTCATAAAAATATGATTTTAAATTTTTCCAGAATTTTTGAAGGTACAGAAAAATTTTGAAACTAAAAAAACATAATAACCCTTAAAATCCCTTACTATCCCTTACCTCAAAAGAAAGCGATCTTTGGAATGTCTGATATAACGAATCTAATCAATCCGTATAACAACACTCAAGATATCAAAATACTCACAAGAATACACTCGATAATATAGAGAGAGAAAACTTCAATTTCTAGTATAATTTTCAATTCTAACCTAAGCTCTCTATTTATAGGAAAATGCTTAGAACACCAAAGCAGAAAATTTATTAAAATATTAATATTAATATTACAATTCCTACGCCCACTTCTAAGGATCTGAATTCAGCCACTTCTAACACATGTAAGACCCACAACAATGACAAAAAACGTTTTGTCATTTTAAATATTTATATTCCAAAAATTAATTATTTTGGTACTCAAAACTTCAATAATTCATAATAAATAGTCCTTTTATCGACAATTCAAATCACGCTAATTTTATAGGAAATTCAATTCTCTACAACTTTGCGTAAGAAAGTTTTTCCAAATTCCAAACGAGAAATTGGACCAAAATTCATAAACTGACGATTTTACAGCTTTATAATCAAATTTCGCTAATAAATGGGGTCCAATTTACATGTTTAACATGTTTTAAAAATTTATTGTAAAAAAATATTCTTCCTCCTCATATACTCATATATTCCACATTCACTGTAAAAATATTACCATTATTATATTATTAAAATATAATAATATATTTAAATGAATTATTTTATCAGAAAAAGATAAAATTTTAATTTTCAACAATTGTCACATTAAAAAAATTTCTCCATCTATATCCACATAAAATCAATATTTTCCTCATCATATAAATCAATAATTAATTATTCATGAATAATATTACAGAATCACAATACTAACAACCAGGCAGTTCCCACGAAAGAGGGGGCTTTCCAATAAGAATTTCTCCTTACTGGCGCGCAATTAGGTGACTAAACCTCTCCTTAGACAGAACTTTCTAGACATTGCCAATAATGTTATCTAATAATATTATTCAGATAATATGAATTATTGCTTCGATAATGAAAAATACTTGTGTAATAACAATTATCAAACAACAAAGAATATAAAATATCAACACAAAGAATTATTAAATCAATAAAATAAAATACTTGAATAAAGAATTCATCGTAATAATTATTGAGTAGTGCCTTCTTACATAAGAATCAATAATTAGTGCAATACCGCAAAGCTATCTTCGTGTGTTTTAACCAATTTAGGTATTTTAACAAAGATAATTGTGAATAACTACGCCGCTTATTTTTAAACAACTTATTCTTGTCGCTTTTCTTCCTCCAATCGCTTTCACATGGGCTCCCACATTATTCGCTTTGCTGTATTTCGCATTTAATATTCCCCGACAGTATGAATATTCCACGACCAAGCGAATATTCCCCAACAATAATGAATATTTTATAATCACTTGCTTATTTTGAAATATTTGCGTATTTTACCCATAACTATCCACATTAATCAAATCAACCCTTACTATTTCAAAATAATAAATAGAGGAAATTTTATTTTATTAATAAAATTTCGGGGTCTTACAATGATGGTTTGTCCCGAATGATGTTATCCGTTCGAGAAGACGCTAGCTAGTCCGTCCCAATGCATGATATCCATTTGGGAGGATGTTGGTCCGTCCCGAAGGATGTTATCCGTTCGAAAAGACGTTGGTCCATCCCGAAGGATGTTTAGGAGTTCTGCTCTTAACTAATATTATTACGTTCTCTTCTTGAACCTTCTCGACCCGCAACATACTAAACTAATTCCCCACTTCGAACATTTTCCTCAATTAGGTTCTTCAAATCCCTGCAGTCTTCTATAGAATGTCTGGATGTCTAGTGATAATTACAGTATCTGTTATGATTTCCTTGGGCAAGTGTTGTCAAGGCAAGGCTCAAAATAAGGCTTATCCTTCATTTCCTCCAATATTGTTGTCCAGTTCGTGTTGAGAGGGAGTATAGACTTGTTAACTTCACGGTTCGGGAAGGGCGGTCGACCTCCTCCCAAACCCCCGTTGTTGAAGTTCTTCGCCTGATTGTCGGATCTGTTGTTATTATTGTCTGACTTCGGATAATTGTTCATGTCTTGATCATTCGACTTCTCCACTATATTCGGTTTTAGACTGCTCATTGTTTCCTCAACTATTATAAAGCCTTTTACTCTGTCAAAAGTTTCGGTCAAGTCCTTCGGTGATTGAACATTAAGTCCTTCACCAGTTTCATCGGTTTTACCACGTCCAAGTTATTTTGGAATAATTTGAGTGCCTGATGATCGATCAAATCCGCTACGTACCTGACCAACCGCCTCCCGAAATCGTTTCACGTACTATCCCAAAGTCTCATTTGAATATTTTCTGGTCTGAGTTAAGGATCCGATTGGCTTTCCCATCTTCTTGTTACTACCGAACCAGACGTGGAGCTTATCACATATCTCTTTCCCAAGACGAAACTGAGTTTGGGGTCAGCGTCATCATCCACTGTCGAGCATACTTCTTCAGGGTCTTCATAAACATCTGACACTTGGCAGTATCAAAGTAGTTATAGTAATCCATCAACCGATCATAAGTCTGGCTGTGCTCATACGGATCTCCCGAACTATCGTAACTCTCCATGTGAGGGGCCTTTTGGTTCGGATCACCCTTTTCCCGAACAATATATGGGGTGAACGGTGATGATGATTTGATCAGGGTCCCTTTATTCTGATCTCCTTCAGTTAGTTTTTTCTCCAATTCTGTAACTTTCTTGGCTAGTGCCTCGATTTCACTCATCTGAGGGGATAGATCTCGTCTTCTTTGATCAAATTGTTCTCTGACTTTAGAGCTCGCTCCCCTAGAGCGACTTCGGTGCCTGCTCCCAATCTGCCGAGAGTTGTTCGGACAATGGGTACTGGACTGGTTCAATCGTGAATGCTCCCGTGAGTTGCTTCGGCGTCTACTCCTTTCCCGATTGAGAGCGACTTCGGAACCTTCTCTCGGTCCACCAAGAATCATCCGGACGATGTGTCCTGGACTAATTTCCTAGCGACTGCTCCCGCCTTCGGCTGTGGCTGGAAGCACCGTCTTCTTCACATATCAAGAGCACCATGTGACGCCCCCAAAATAGGTATACATCACCCATTCTGAGTTGTCAATACATGGTACAGAAACAACTACAACTTTATTATTACAACAGTAAAACTGTGAGTTTGAATACAAATATTATCTTCTAGACAATATCTATACTCAAATAAATCCTCATCACATTTATTGATACATTATTTTATAAAAATGGTGAGGACTACTAAACAACTCTCTCTAGAACCTTCATTCCATACCCCGACTAGTACTCGCTACATTCTCGCCTCCTGAGAAGAAAAATGGAACAACAAGGAAAATGGTGAGCTCAACTAGCACAGTAAAGAATATTATGACTAAGATAATATACAACAAATTATCGTTAGTCTCCAACAGGGAAAAATCTAATAGAATACAATAGACAACAAGTTTTTAAATCAATATTCGCAATGAAATAATAATTCATTAGAAGAGTTAAGTAGAGAATGCAAACTACTATCTTCTACATGTATGAATTTAAAAGTTCATCGCCTATCTTTTATCCTCAGAACATCAATCAATATACATCTGGAATCAAATATTCATCTTTGCACTACAAGCCAAAGATATTCATCACTAATCATGTTCATCTAAACACTGCTCATCTTTGCACTACTACGAGCCAAAAATATTCATCGAAATCATTCATCTTTGCACTACTGTGCCAAAGATATTCAATAATATCATCATTTAAGACTGAGGATGATGAAAAATATTTTTAAAGAAACGAATCCAATGAAACAAAATGACAAGGATTAAGGATTAAGGATTCGTACTTTGTTTTATCCATGTCCAAAAATACCTCAAAAATAATCATAGTGGTGTAAAATTCAAGAATGATCAAAACATGGATACAATCAAAGCTAGTATCCACAATAGATATTTTAGACGAAAAGAAAAATTTTCATTTTTCGATGAATAAAGGTCGTGATTCGTGAATAGTATCGTGATCGTGAATAAGGCCGTGATACGTGAATAAGAATCTCAGACACCAAAAGTTCCAAATTTGATAAAACTTCAGATCAATATTTCAAAGATAATGATATTGAAGAACTAATATCATTACGAAAAATAATAATATCCCTTACCTCGAAAGATCAGTACTTCTAGCTGAAACACCGGATAAAGGCTATGACTTGAACTTGCACCGTATAGCAATACTCAAAGTATACTCAAAATACTCACAAGAATACGCTCGATAATATAGAGAGAAAACTTCATTTACGGTGTGATTTTCAATTCTAACCTAAGCACCTATTTATAGGAAATTGCTTTAGAACACCAAAAAGCGAGTAAAATTTAATATAATATTAATATATAAATAAATTTTCTTACGCCCACTTTGAATCCTCTAGCTTCAGCACTTTGCACATGTTTCATGAGGCCCACAAGTGTAAAAAAACGTTTTTCCTATTTTAAATATTTTAAACTTCCAAAAATCAATTATTTTGAGACTTGAAACTTTAATAATTCATAATAAATAGCCCTTTTATCAAAAAAATTCAAATCTCATTGGTTTTTATAGGAAATTGAATTCTCTACAACTTTGCGTAAGAAAGTTTTTCCCAATTCCAAATGTAAATTGACCGAAATCCACAAACCAAGCGATTTTACGTGTTATAATCAAATTTCTCATCAATAAATGGGGTCCACCGACATGTTTAACATGTTTTAAACATTTATTGCAACAAAAATACTCTTCCTCCTCGTATACTCATATATCCCACATTCGTTGTAAAAATATCACCATTATTATATTATTAAAATATAATAATATATTTAAATGAATTATTTTATCGTAAAAAGATAAAATTTAAATTTTCAACAATTGTCACATTAAAATTTTCTCCATCTATATCCACATAAAATCAATATTTTCCTCATCATATGAATCAATAATTAATTATTCACAAATAATATTACGTAATCACAATATCGACAACCGTGCGCCTCAGGAAAGAGGGGCTTTCAATAAGAATTTCTCCTCATCGCGCGCAATTAGGTGACTAAACCTCTCCTGTAGCAGACTTTCTAGACATTGCCAATAATGTTATCTAATAATATTATTCAGATAATATGAATTATTGCTTCGATAATGAAAAATACCGTAAATGACAATTATCAAACAACAAAATAATATAAAATATCAACGCAAAAATTATTAAATCAATAAAATATCGAATAAGAATTACTATAACCATTATTGAGTAGTGCCTTCTTACGTAAGAATCAATAATTGGTGCAATACCGTGCTACATCGTGTTTTTTAACCAATCGAGTATTTTAACAAGATTAATTGGAATAACTACGCCGATTATTTTAAACAACTTATATTTGTCGCTTTCTTCATCCAATTGCTTTCCGTTATGGGGCCCACAAAAGATCACAACCGTCATTGCATTTAATATTCCCCGATAGCAAGAATATTCCACTACCAAACGAATATTCCCCGACAACAATGAATATTTTATAACCACTTGCTTATTTTGAAATATTTGCGTATTTTACCCATAACTATCCACATTAATCAAATCAACCCTTACTATTTCAAAATAATAAATAGAGAAAATTAAATTTCATTAATAATAAGTTGGGGTCTTACACACCATCTGTTGGTCGATCTCCTTCTGCTGCAAGAGTAAGGCTTTCAAAGCATCATCGGTCTCCTGCGCCTTCGGACATGGCCCAAGCCCATAGGCCGGGCTGTGGTGTGACGCCCCCAAAATTAGGTATACGTCACCCATCTTGGGTCGCCACTTACATGGTACATAAATTCAAAAACAACTTACTAACATAACTGTCGTGTACAATACGATATAAACTGTGAGTTTGTATACAAATATTGTCTACTAGATATTATACAAACTCAAAAGGAGTCCTTATTACAACTATTATCACACTATTTCACAGAATAGTGAGGACTACTAATGCTATCCTCTCGACCATTACTCCGCTCCCGACTCAATACAAATTATGTTCTCATTTCCTCAAGAGAATAAAGGAAAGAAAGGGTGAGCTCAACTAGCCCAAGAAGAAATATTATGACTAAGATAATGCGTAATAAATTATCATTAGCCTTCAACAAAGTTAAAAGCGATAAAATACAATAGATAACAAGTTTAATCTGCAATGAATAAGCAATCCATTAAAAGAGTCAAGTAGAGAATAAAGTCTACTATCTTTTAGGTTTTAAAAGGTTTTTCATCATCATTATAGCCGAGACTCAAATTTTAATAAATAATCCACATCATCGAATCACCCCTGCACTACGGCCAAGGATATTCATCAAATTATCAATGGTCATGACTATACCGAATCACCCCTAGTCATAATCATACCAAAAACTATCCATCACTGCATTACAGGCCACTGAGGACTTTTATCACATCATTTATAACAAGCCATGATTATACCGAATGATCCCTTATCATAATCATACTAAGTTCATCTATGCACGTAAGCCAAAGATAACATAATATAACATGAGGATGATGACAATGACATAATAATTCAATAAAACAAGTTCAAGAATTATTTAATCCAGGAATTATTAACGTCCAAATTGTCAACATGATACTGTTTTATAGAGTAAAATTCAAGAATGATCAGAAGAATATTTCCATGAAAAGATACTGGATGAAACGCAAATATAAAGGATATTCTACTAATTTCATGGAGTATAGAAGTCAAAGTTTAACCAACTGGGTATAATAAAGAATGGAATAACAAAAGAAATCACCACGCATACGGTGCAGATTGTGATGACAAAGTTATTCCAATGTAATAATAATAACGGAACCGTGTCGTGAAATTCACACCGACGGTGATGTTCCAACAATAATAATAAAGATGGAACCAGATCCGGTGTAAAACACACGATAGGATATTCCAATGTAATGATAAAGATTTTAACCAGGTCCGGTGTAAAACACACGCATGTGATATTCCAAATGTAATAATAAAGAATGGAATAATGTAAGAAGATCACCAAGTATAGGGGATTCACAGATACAAAGTTATTCCAATGAATAAATAAGAATGGAATAACATAAGGATTTCACCAAGTATAGGTATCCGCATATACAAAGTTATGTATAGGGTATACCACTTTTACAAAGTTATTCCAATGTAATAATAACGAATGGAATAATGTGTTCTCTTCATGAATAAGAAAGAATAACACCCTTTACGGGTACAACAAATAATACCCTTACCTTTAGAAGAACCGAATATTGGCAAGGTGAAGTAGCATTTAATACTTTTCTTCTTTCTCTCTATAGTTTCTCTCTATACTTTCTCTCTCTATAGCTTGAATGAATTAAGTGAAAAATAATGAAGCACTAGGCCTCTATTTATAGAAGATTTCTAGCTTAAGACCGCCATGTGAAAAGGCAAGTGGCTTGGATTTGGTGATATGAAAAGAAAAGTGGTTTGACGCCTGTAATGTGAAACGACAAGTGGTTCGACGCCTGTAATGTGAAACGACAAGTGGTTCGACGCCTGTAATGTGAAATGACAAGTGGTTCGACGCCTATAATGTGAAATGACAAGTGGTTCGACGTCTGGTAAAGGTAATTACTATTGACGAAGGTAATTACTATTCACAAGGGTAATTACTATTGACGAAGGTAATTACTATTGACGAAGGTAAATACTATTGACGAAGGTAATTACTATTCACAAAGGTAATTACTATTGACGAAGGTAATTACTATTCACAAAGGTAATTACTATTGACGAAGGTAATTACTATTGACGAAGAGACTCTTAGATGATGACATATGGGCCCCCCATAAAATAATCAACTTACCACAAATGTCTCATAACATACTCTTTATATACATCAAGGATTAAATAAATATTACCACAAATCATTTTATTTTTTAATCAACACATATTTAATCTTTCAACAATTATTAATCATTTATAACTTGTCGTCTCAATTATTGATTTAATACTATAACATATTATATGATATGATGTCGTTGACAATAATTGAATCAATAATATAAGATATATGATGCAAGAATTATCAGAGTAATAATTGAGCATAGGTGAGTGACTTCTCACGTAAGATCAATAATCAATATCGTGTCTTACTATACAACTACGCCATTCATCGTATTTTTATTAATGGGTAGTTCAACGCTTTTTAATTGTAACACCTCCGCCGTTATTTTTATAGAAAGATAATTTTATCGCTTTCTAACTACGACAATACTTCCGTTGTGGGGTCCACTTAATGATTGAGCCGGTCGTATTTAATATTCCCCGACAAAAAGAATATTCCCCACCAAACGAATATTTTATAACAACTTGCATACTTTGCAAAATTTATAAATACTACCCACAACTATAATATTATCTTAAATTCACACCATAATATTAAAAAAAATTATTTCGACAAAATTTAAATTTTTATTGATAAAATCTGGGGTCTCACATGTGAATGTAATTTTTAGTCCAGAAAACGCTGGCTTTTTGGCTTACTGTGAAGTCCCGGACCACGGTGGTCCTACCGCCCGTGGTGTCTGTGAATTCTTTTTTTTTTTTTTTAAATACAATGTTGTTACTTGTGGATTGTGAGGCTTGAACACAAGACTTGTAAATAAATAAATAAGAGTTCAAATAAAATTTATATTATAATATAATAAAACTTAACATAAATTGTAATATATTGTGCTGTCTAGTTTAAGTTACCATAAAGTGTAATAAATCATTTATGGGATATTCAACTAGATAGGAGTAGGATAACATGCATGCAGGTATTCCACTAATTAAGCACCAATATAAGTACACTTCTTGGTCGTGCCCTACACTAATACACCAAACAATAAGTGGTTTTGAAGTTTTATTTTGATGAATTTGATTTAAATTTGATTCGAATTGTTTTAATTATAATACAGATATTAAATATATGTTTGAAAAAAATTAAATCTTCTTTCGTTTTACAAATATATTTATAATTTTGAAATAGTGAAATGGTGAAATGGAGGGAGTATTAAGTAATAGATTTATTGACTAATAATTAAGAAGTCAGTAGATTACAATAAGAGTCCACTTAATTCAAAGAAAACAAACTAAAATTACTAATTAATATATAGCTTCCTTCAAAATAAAGAGATCTCATTTATAAAATTGGTTAACAAAGCGGTAGCTTTCAAACTATACAAAGATGTGACATGCCCAGCCCAAGTCCCATTGCCAGAATTTTGATTACTACTAGTGATTTTGATTACGGCTTTCAAATTATTATTTATTATAAATTATTTTATTATTTTTAATATTTATTATTATTACTATTTTTGGTGTAACAAGATTTTGTAAAAAAAAAAAAAAGTAAAGAAAGAAGTCCATGGTAGGCCGCCAACCTGCTCACTTGTCGCACATTTTCAAATTTCAAAAAACCCGAGCCTTTTTGGCTCGGCACCACTTGCCGGTCTTCACTCGGGACGAGACGTCCCCGACACGATCCTTAACTTTTGCTTCCTTGTTGACGATTGAGAACAACTTTCGTCGAGGAGCACTCGCCCTGTCCTTGGATGGGGTCACAAAATTGGCATGAGACCCCGACCGTTGAGAACTAATGTTAATGTTAAGAATTGTCCACGCGCTCCAATTACCAAAGCGCGTTAAATTCTGCACAGAAACGAAGTTACACCAAAAGCTTGACGGCTTTGGGCCGCCGGGGATAGTTCTGGTGTGAGAATAAGTACAAGCTGGATAAGGATTAACAATGGAAGTTAAATGTTCTAGTGCTGAAATATAATGAATTGTGTACCTGATAACCAATGTATAACCTTGTATTTGTAATGATCACACCACCTTCTCCAAGCCCTTTCCCGTATATGAATATGATTTCTCATTAGGTAAGATACCTTAATGGGATTAAACTGAATCTCCTTAAGGAAAGGAAGTCGGATCATATCCTGACACTTTTCTTAAGAGTTTAGAAATCAAATATAATTAAGAATCTTGGGTTCCTTAAAGTATTATACTGCCAAATCAAATTCTTGCGCAGGGTAAATACCTCCACATGGACTTTCAACTGGGCCCAAATAATCACACCCCAATAATGCCTTTTAGACCATCCTTTTAATCGGTTCTGTTTCTGAGTTTTAAAATGGATAGAAAACAAAATAAATGGACGGAAAATTTAAGTTTTCTTTCCAATTTTTATGTTTCTGACTTTTTTAATAAACAGAAAATAAAAGAAATAGATAGGAAAAAATTGACCATTTTTCCTGCCAAAGTTTTCCGTCCAAAATTGGTCTTATTTAGACGAAAAAGAAATGGGAATAAGTAATATTTTTATAATTATCATATTATCCTCAACTTTCAATATAATAAGTTTTAAATTACAACTCATGTCCCCAATTTATTTTTATCTACTAAACCTAAATAATATTTGTAAAATTTGCAACTCTTTGTATTATTATGTAGAAGAGACACGGACTGTGTGTGAACCAACAACAAATCTTCAATTCCAATTATTAATGAGATGAAAGTGAGCCATTTATAAATGTTCTTATGCTACGTTTGGATTGAAGGAATGAGATGGAATGAAAAATGAAATAATTGTTGGAACCATACTCTCCCTCCCCAAAGAATAAAAATTCATAATTTTGAGAGGAATAAGAATGGTTCAATCAATACATTCCAATAACAACCAAACACAATTTTTTTTATTGCATAGGAACGAGTCATTCCATTCATATTTTTATTACTTCAATCAAAACATTGCATTAATCTTGAAAACAGTCATAGCAGTGCTTATTTCTTCTTTCCGTAGGAATTGGTGTTCGTATTTTATTTTGTGAATCCAAGTTAGGAGGGAAACACAACAGAGGAGAGGAGGTCTCGACACAACAATAGGTGGTGATGATATCTTGTCTGAGGGACAAATATTCAAGCCGTAGCCAGCTGATTAAAATTCATGGGTGTCAAAAATTCTGCTGCTTCACTGTAGACTAGTATTTGAGCAGCCATATCAGAGGCAGTCTGAGTTGGATGATACTTGTCCCAAAACAAGTATTCGTCGCGGTTTGAACAAAGTTTAGCTCCTGGTTTGCATGGAGTTGTCCCATCTCCGCAGCAGGCTGTTTTGATGTCCTCGAAACCTCCAAGACCTAATAATTGCATATGTAGTTTCAATTGTGGATTATTATACTCCTACTACTTACTTAGTATATTCATTATTCGAAATGAAGTAATTTTAGAAAATTTTAATTTGGATGATATTGACGACTTTATGGCAACTCCTTCTCAAGTCTCTTCTCAAAAATTTTCTCAAGTACAGATGAAAAATATAAGTACTTTAAAAGAAAAAAGATAAAACATAAACTCAGAAACTTAAAAAAAGAAAATTTTTAAGTTTTGTATTCTTTTTTTTTTATTCTAATTTAAGTTTTCTATTTTTTTTTCTTGTCCAAAACTCAGAAACAGAGTGTAAATGAATCAATGTTATATTATATGCCTGTGTCTTAATACATCCATGATTTGCTTTATGAATTGTTTGGCCAATTAAATCAAGTTAGTCTTCTAAAATTAATACTACATGTGATGTAGCTCTATTGAAAATTGAAAAGTTCACGCCAAAGTATATAATCTAAGAGAACATTGATAGTACACATCTTTTGACATATATTTTTCCCAACTTCTTTTCCATGTTCCTCATGAGATTATCAATAAAATTGATTTGTAGCGGTATAAGTCTTAAAAATACATGAAATTATAACCCCACTACTTATCTCAATATCTAATAATTTAATATTTATTTTCATTTTCTAATTATATATATTGGACAATAGTCCATAGTAAATATTTGTTAACAATTAAAAATGGGCACACCATCATTAGCGTTCAATATAATAACAAATGATCGATATTAAAAATGAAAAATTCATGTCCGTTATTACGGTTTACGTCCGCTACTATATATATATATATTTGAATCGTTGCTTTACACATCGCCAGCGCAAGGGAGGATCTAGGGGTGCTCAAAAAATTTGATTTTTTCGATTTTTTACCGAATTGGTTGAAACCGAAATCGTCGGTACCGGTTTTTTACACTTTTCGGTACCGGTAGTGGTAAGGAACTTTTTAAATTCGGTAAAAATCGAAATACCAAAAAAACCAAAATTTAATAATATAATAATTAATAGTTAATGTTTTGTAGTTTTATATATTAAATAATTTTTTTATATATTAATAATTTCTATATAATATTAGTTTTATTAATTTTTTTCTATATATTAATAATGTTTTGTAGTTTTATTTTATATATTAATTATTATTAATAGTTAATGATTTCTTAGCTTTAAAAAAATTGTTAATATATAAAAAAATTATTTAATTATTATTAATAATTATATATATTACCACGCCAAGATAATCAAAATCGAACCAAAAAGCTTTATCAATTTTGTGCAAAAAATCGATAATTCTATTGCAGCTTTTGTTTCTTATTTTTTGGTAATTTCGGATCGGTACCAGATTCAAAGATTTTCGCCATCGGTTCGATTTTTTACTGATGAGCACCCCTAGGCGGATCTAGCTTTGGGGTAATGGGGCCAATTGACCCTACTGAATTTTCAGGGGTAAAAAAGAAAGAGTAAAAATTTAGGGTGTTTAATAAAAAATTTAAATTTTAGATTAAAAAATACTATCTTCGTTCTAAAATTGAAAATACATTTTGACCTTTTAAAGTTAATTCGTGAAATCCTAAAATTCAAAATTTATATTAAGTTATTTAGTTTTAATACAACAAATTTATTAATTGTAAACTAACTATAAAACACTACTAATTATTATCTTTGTTGTTTTCAAAACTTGAATGAGCTTTATATCAATTTGAGTTTTAGAATTTCGCGAATTGACTTTAAAAAGTCAAAATATATATCTAATTTTGAAATAGAGGTAGTATTAAATTTTGGCTTAAATATAAATTACTATCCTAAACTATGGACCATATTTCACTTCGGTGATCCACCTTTAATTTTGTCAATTAGATGATTGAACTATTAATTTTTTTCATTTCCATTTAATTAGGTCTGTCACGTCAGAAATTGTTGACGTGGCTTGAAATTAGTGCTTATGTGTTAAAATTGAGTCATTTTTCAAATTTTCTTTTATCATTATATACAAGCAATAGGGGCAAAATAGTAATATAATGGACTAATTTTCACTATTAAGTAAATTAATAATAAAACGAAGCAATAAATAAAATATAACTAAACCCATCCTCCCTCTCGCTTTTGATTTGCTTTTTACCGAATACCCAAATCAAAATGATAAATCAGGGTTATGAAGAAGAAGAATCCCATCAATGGCTGGATTACGGTTGGAAAAGATGATAAAACCTCGATCACTAAGTTTCACTTGAATGTGAAAGTTGAATCGGATACACGGTTCGTGTTTCAATTCGACGACGAGCCGGAGTGTAGTCTGCAAGTTTTTTAGATCCAAGGCAACATTCATCAACCGATTTTTACTTGCACATTCAGTTTCCGGAGCATGTGTGACCGCAATCAAAGAACAATGTCACTCTTCCTCCTTCATTCTCGTCGATGATTTCAAAGAGGAAGAGCTCGACGAAGCTCGGTTTTCCGATGGCGGCTTTGAGCTTTGGGTGTGATTTGGTTGTCGGCGGCGACAACTTTGAGCTTTGGGTGTGATTTTGTTGTGTCGTCGGCGGCTGAGGAGAAGGGTATTCAGTATATACTGTAAAGAGGGATGAGAGAGGCAAGGGAGATGGGTATTCAGTAGACTGTTTAAAACTTATTTCGATTTGGACTTTTAGTGTTGTTTCAATATTTGTTTGTCTGATGGTTTTTGTTTCTTGTGTTGTGCTATTATTGATTTGGTCTTGTGTTATTGATTTGGTTTTGGTGTTTGTTTGTGTTAATAAATCTTGTGATTTGGTTTTGGCTTGATTCAATATCTTTGTTTGTTTGTTTAATATAAAGTGATTTGACAATTGTGCCCCTTAATGTATAATAAATGTTTAATCAAAAATTAAAATACTCTTTTTTTTTTGTTACACATCAGCTCAACTATGATCCACCCAAACGGTCACGCCAACAATTTCTGACGTGGCAGACCCAAATGAATGAAAGTGAAAAAAATTAATAGTTCAATCATCTAATTGACAAAATTGAAAGGTGAATCACCGAAGTGGAATATGGTCTATAGTTTAGGGTAGTAATTTATATTTAAGCCTTAAATTTTTTAAAGTTCATATCTTATACTAGCTTGGTCAGTATAATACTCTTTGTCTATCCATTTCTCGTCTAGCTGTTGGCCTAATTCTTCCCGCTAGTTTGATTTTATAGAAAATTTATATGTTATATTTTTTTATTTATAATTTCATAAATTTAACAATTGTTTTGAGATTTTTTTTGTAATTGCTTGTGGATTTTTGTAACTAATAAAAATAAGACTATCATACAATAATTTGAAGTAATGAAACCTCGAAAAATATTACTAAAAATAATATTTGGACATTATTTTATTTTGTAAATTATTTTATTATATTTTTAACTTTTTATGATAATTTATTTATTTTAAATTTGACCATAGTGACTTAAGGATCCTCCCCCGGATAAATGTTTTTTTGGTCACTCTACTTTATGTCAACTTACAATTGAGTCACTAAACTTTTTTTTCTTACAATCAACTCACTGAACTTTAGTTTTCTTACAAAAATTTAAATTTCCGTCAGTGGGGTTAAGTTTTTTAACGGAAGTGTGACATGGCAATGCCACATATGCACCAAATCCTAGTTGGAATATTGTTTTAATAATTTTTTACATGTCATCTAAAATCCACCCATAAAAATAAAGTACTTATCCAAACCCATAAATATCCGGCCCAACCCGACCCGACCACTACTATAATAATAATAATAATAATAATAATAATAATAATAATAATAATAATAATAATAATAAAGATCCAATAAAGATCCACCCTACCATTGCTTCCGCCTTGCTTTAATTCATAACCCACAACTAGTATTTGGGGTTTCTACACTAAATTGGACGAGGAAAATGATGAATAGTGATGATAATGCTAGGTTAGGGAGATAAAGAGATGGAAAGATCTCACCAGTCTCAATTCTAAAATCCTCCTATACAGTAACAACAAGAGTTACCCAATAACAAAGAATCACAACATCAGTACAAACTCATTGTGACACCCCCAAAATAGGTATACATCACCCATCTTGAGTCGCCAAATACATGGTACAGAATACGAATACAATCTTTAATATACAACAAGAGAGCTGTGAGTTTTAATACAATTTTTATCTTCTAGACAATATCCACTCTCAGAATAAGTCCTCATTACATTTATTGTCACACTATTTAATGTAATAGTGAGGACTACTAATACTATCATCCTCGACCGTCACTCCGCTCCCCGACTAGTCCGCTACGCTCTCATTTCACGAAGAGAACAAAGAAAGAAAGGGTGAGCTCAACTAGCCCAAGAAGAAATATTATGACTAAGATAATGTAGAATAAATTATCATTAGTCTTCAACAAAGGTTAAACCGATAAAATACAATAGACATCAAGTTTAACTGCAATAGAACATGCGAATCCATTAAAAGAGTCAAGTAGAAATAAAATCTACTATCTTTTATGATTTAAAAGGTTTTCCATTACTTTTATCATTGGGACTCAACTTAATAACTAATCCACATCATCCCTACACTACGTACCAAGGATATTCATTAGTATCACAACTACAAATTATCCATGCACTACGCGCGGATATTCGTGTATTCATCAATGGTCACGATCATGCCAACAACAAATTCATCAATGCACTACGGGCCAATGAGGACTTTTACCACATCATTTGTAACATTACGGTCCATGATTACAATCGAATAATCCTCGGTCATAATCATACCAAGTTCATCTATGCACTACAAAAAGTGGCGCCCCCAAAATTAGGTATACATCACCCATATTGGGTAGTCGATACATGGTGCGTAATTTAAATACAACTTACTAATATAACTGTCGTGTACAATACGACATAAACTGTGAGTTTGAATACAAATATTGTCTACTAGATATTATACAAACTCAAAAGGAGTCCTCATTATAATTATTATCACACTATTTCACAGAATAGTGAGGACTACTAATGCTATCCTCTGGACCATTACTCCGTTCCCCGACTCGTCCCAGCTATATTCTCATTTCCTGAAGAGAACAATGAAAGAAAGGGTGAGCTCAACTAGCTCAGTAAGAAATATTATGACTAAGATAATGCAGAATAAATTATCATTAGCCTACAACAGTGTTAAACTGATAAAATATAATGAACATCAAGTTTAACTACAGCGGAACCAGCAATCCATTAAAAGAGTCAAGTAGAAAATAAAATCTACTATCTTTTATGATTTAAAAGGTTTTTCATCATCATTATAAATGAGACTCGACTTTAATAAATATTTCACATCATCGAATCACCCTTGCACTACGGCCAAGGATATTCTTTAGTATCACGACCACAATTATTCATGCACTACGGCCAAGAATAGTTGTGTATTCATTAATGGTCATGATCATGCCAACAACTGTCCATCAATGCACTACGGCCACTGAGGATTTTTATCACATCATTTGTAACATTACGGTCATGATTACACCGAATAGTCTCTGGTCATAATCATACCAAGTCCATCTATGCACTACAGGCCACAGATGACTTTCAACATAATATAAACATGAGGATGATGACAATGATATAAGAATTCAATAAAACAAGTTCAAGAATTATTTTATCCGGGAATTATTAACGTCCAAATTGTCAACATGATCTTTGTTTTGTAGAGTAAAATTCAAGAATGATCGAAAGAATATTTCCATGAAAAGATCTTCGGATGAAACGAAATATCAAGGATATTCTACTAATTTCATGGAGTATAAGTCAAAGTTTTAACCAATTTGGGTATAATAAAGAATGGAATAACAAAAGAAATCACCATGCATGCGATAAACCGCATATGCAAAGTTATTCCAACAGTAATAATAAATAACGAACCAGTCCGCCAGAAACGCATGCATGTGATGTTCCAATGAGAATAATAATAAAGATTTTAACCGAGTGTCCTTGTAAAACACATGCATGTGATGTTCCAAATGAGAATAATAATAAAGACAGAACCGAGTCCTGTAAAACACACGCATGTGATGTTCCAATGTAATAATAATAAAGACTTTTAACCAGTCCGTAAAACACACACAGATAGGATGTTCCAATGTAATAATAATAAAGATTTTAACCAGTCCTGTAAAACACACGCATGTGATGTTCCAATGTAATAATAGAAGAATGTCACCAAGTATAGGTAAATAACAGCGTATACGAGTTATTCCAATAGAATAATAAGCAATGGAATAACAATGCTCTCTTCATGAAGAAGAAAGAATAACACCCTTTACGAGTACAACAAATAATATTCCCTACCTTAGAAGAACCGAATATTGGAAAAGTGAAGTAGCAATACTTTTTTCTTTCTTTCTATAGTTTCTCTCTGTAGTTTCAATGAATTCGTAAG
Source organism: Panax quinquefolius (assembly GCA_020205615.1). NCBI lineage: Eukaryota > Viridiplantae > Streptophyta > Magnoliopsida > Apiales > Araliaceae > Panax > Panax quinquefolius. The sequence continues at coordinate 4,197,042 of CM035155.1, read as the reverse complement.
AAATAATGAAGGAATGAGTTTTCTATTTATAGAAAAACCGAGGGTGGCTCTTGGTCTTAACGAAGGGTCAAAATGACTTCTTGGTAATATCAAGAGACAACTACTATTTCATGAAGGGGTAATTAACCTTTAAACAATCAAGAGGCGCTTAACTCTTGGTAATATCAAGGGACAACTACTATTTGCGAAGGGGTAATTACTATTGACGAAGGTAATTACTATTGACGAAGGTAAATACTATTGAAGAAGGTAATTACTATTCACAAAGGTAATTACTATTGACGAAGGTAAATATATTATTTTAAGGTAATTACTATTCACAAAGGTAATTACTATTCACAAAGGTAATTACTTATTGACGAAGAGACTCTTAGATGATGACATATGGGGCCCCATAAAATAATCAAACTTACCACAAACGCCTCATAATGTACTTTTTATATACATCAAGGATTGAATAAATATTACCACAATCATTTTATTTTTAATCAACACATTTTTAATCTTTCAACAATTATTAATCATTTATGTAAGACCCCAGCTTTTATAAATAAAGATGAATTTTTTTCTATAAATATTATTTTGAATATTATGGAATAAATTTGATATAATGTTATAGTTGTGGGTAATATTTATAAATTTTGCAAAGTATGCAAGTTGTTATAAAATATTCGTTTGGCTCTGGGAATATTCTTTTTGTTAGGGAATATTCGTACAATGGCTCAATCATTGGTGGACCCCACAACATTATTATCGGATTGAGAAAAACGACAAAAATATTTTTATAAAATAACTACGAGGTGTTACTGTTAAAACTGTTGAACTACCCTGGTAAAAGTACGAATAATGCGTGGTTACATAGTAGCACACTTGTATTGATTATTGATGCTTACGTGAGAAGTCACTCACTATGCTCAATTATTATTACTACAAGAATTGCCGCATCATATCTCTTATATTATTGATTCAATTATCACACAAATCATCCGTATAATATGTTATAGTATTAAATTAATAATTGAGACGACAAGTTATAAATGATTAATAATTATTAAAAGATTAAATATGTGTTATGATTTGTGGTAAGTTTGATTATTTTATGGGGGGCTCATATGTCATCATCTAAGAGTCTCTTCATCAATAAGTATTTACCTTCGTCAGTAATTATTACCTTGTGAATAGTATTTACCTTCGCCAATAAGTAATTACCCTCAATGAATAGTATTTACCTTCACAATAGTAATTACCCTTGTGAATAGTATTTACCTTCGTCGAATAGTAATTATCCTTGTGAATAGTATTTACCTTCGCCAATAGTAATTACCCTTGTGAATAGTATTTACCTTCGTCAATAGTATTTACCTTCGTTAATAGTAATTACCTTTACCAGACGTCCGAACCACTTGTCGCTTCACATTACAAAGCGCCGAACCACTTGTCGCTTCACATTACAAAGGCCAAACCAAATCGTCAAGCCACTTGCCTTTTCACACGGTCTTTAAGCTAGAAATCTTCTATAAATAGAGGCCTAGGGCTTCATTATTTTTCACGAATTCATTCAAGCTATAGAGAGAAAGTATAGAGAGAATAAGAGAGAAAGAAGAAGAGTATTTTGTTACTACACCGTCAGCAAAGATTCAATCTCCTACCAAATGTAAGGGTGTTATTCTTTTCTTATTCATGAAGAGAATCACATTATTCCATCGCTTATTATTCTGCTGGAATAACTCAGTATAAGTGGTTTACCCTATACTTGGTGACATTCTTCTATTATTCTCGCTTGAACATCCTGTCATGTGTTTTACACCTGGACTGGTTCCGCTCTTTATCATTCTGTTGGAACATCCTCGCCTGTGTGTTTTACAGCAGACTTCGGTTCCGCTTTTTATCATTCTCGTTGAACATCCTCGTCTGTGTTTTTTACACTGCACTGGTTCCGCCTTTTTATTATTCTCATTGAATATCCTATCTCGTGTTTTTACACCGATCCGGTTCCATCTTTATTATTCTGTTGGAACATCCTGCTTGTGTGAATTTCACCGACCTTCGTTCCGTTATTTATTATTCCGCTGAATAACTCGTCTGCGCGGTCTATCGCATTTACGGTGATTTCTTTTGTTATTCCATTCTTTATTATACCCAAATTGGTTAAAACTTTGACTTCTATACTCCATGAAATTAGTAGAATATCCTTGATATTTCAAGGCTTTCATCCAAAGATCTTTTCATGGAAATATTCTTCCGATCATTCTTGAATTTTACTCTACAAAACAAAGATCATGTTGACAATTTGACGTTAATAATTCCCCGGATAAAATAATTCTTGAACTTGTTTTATCAATTCTTATATCATTGTCATCATCCTCATGTTTATATTTTTTGAAAGTCATCTGTGGCTCAGAGTATAGATGGACTTGGTATGATTATGACCAGAGACTATTCTGCCAGTAATCGTCAATCGTAATGTTACAAATGATGTGATAAAAATCCTCAAAGGGTCGTAGAAGCATCGATGGACGCTTGTTGGCATGATCATGACTATTAATGAATACACAAATATTCTCGCCCGTAAGTGCATGAATAATTGTGGTCGCGATACTAAAGAATATCCTCGGCCGAAAAAGCGGGGGTGATTCGATGATGTGGAATATTTATTAAAGTCGAGTCTCAAATATAACAAAGTGATGAAAACCTTTAAAACCTAAAAGATAGTAGACTTTATTTTCTACTCGACTTTTTAATGGATTGCATATTCCATCATAGCTAAACCGGTTGTTCATTGTATTTTATCGCTTAACATTATCAAGACTATTGATAATTTATTCTCGCATTATCTTAGTCATAATATTTCTTCTCGGGCTAGTTGAGCTCACCTTTTCTTTCACCGTTTCTTTCGTGAAAATGATAATATAGCCGGGACGCAGCCTGGGAAACGAGTGATGGTCCTCAAGATAAGATTAGTAGTCCTCACTATTCTCAGAAAATAGGTGATAATAATCAGAATGAGGACTTTTTGTTTGAGTTTGATAATATCTAGTGTATTTATATTTGTATTTAAACTCACGCTTTATGTCGATTGCATACCTACGCTTATGTTAATAAGTTGTATTTAAATTCGCATCATGTAAGTGGCGACTCAAGATGGGTGATGTATACCTAATTTTGGGGCGCCACAACAGGTATCGAGCTAGTGGATGTGATCCCCGCTAAGATGTGAGAATAGTACTAGGAGGGGAGAGACGGGGAATACCTTCGCTAAGTATGACCTACCTAAGTTTACGTGCTATTTTATTGGTTGGTCGTAAGATAAGGATAATTTGTTACATGTCAATTAACCTTTTGTTTTGTGGCAAGATTCTCAAAATGACATCCGAGAATGTTGAGAATAAGAATGGAGCGCAGCGATCGCCGATTCACCACATATCAATAATCAAGATAATGTGCATCGAAGGCGATAATCCTCATGCAAACAACAACACCGACCAAATGACAAATGATCAAATGTTCGAGGCTTTATGCAATTTATGCAACAAAGAAAGCGAGCCGAACTCCTCGTCCAAAACGTAGGTGGAAACACGGAAAACTCTCTGGCACACCGCTAAACAATTTAAGGAGCCGGGACCACCGGAGTTTAAGGGAGAGCCAAAACCACTTCAAGCGGAAGCATGGATAAAGCAGACACCAAGATATTTGATGTCTTGGGATGCTCCGAGGAGCAAAAGGTTCCTTTCACGCCTTTTATGTTGCGCTGAGAGGCGGATTATCGGTGGGAATTCCAGAAACGACTCAACCAAATTGCATCAAGATATCTTGGGAGAAGTTCCAGAGTCGCTCAACGACAAATACTTTCCGAAAGTATTCGCCATACGAAGGAGGTGGAGTTTATCAAGTCGAACAAAACAATATGACCGTGTCGCAATACGAGGCAAAATTTGCGAGTTATCACTATTTCATATTCCCACTCTGTGGATAATGAAGAGAGAATGGGGCTAATGTTTTTAAGAGGTTTGAAGTCGAGATACGCCAACATCTTATTTCATAAACCGTGCTTGATTCAGATGTTGTAAATAGGGCTCGCTAAAGATAATGAGTCAACGTAACTAAAAGAGAGCAAATTTCTAAGAAATTATAATACCAATGAGAATAGTCATCGAGGCTATGACAACAAGCGGAGGGAATCAACAGTGCCGAGATGGTAACCACTTCTGGTAATCGTACCAAAACAATAAGAATGGACATTTCAAGAAAAGGAGATTCAACAATGATGGAAAGACGCCAAAGACCAAAGACCCATTGTTAAGGAAGGAGAAAGACCACCTATCATATGCTTCAAATGCGAGCAAAAACAACGATAAAAGATGTTATAATTGTGGAAGAGAAGGTCACTTAGCTCGATTTTGTCGCAAAGACAAATTCAAATAGGATGGAGGCACCAAAGCAAACCCAGAGGCAAAGGAGAGCATTTGTCAAGAAGCAAGGAACTGAATGAGGTTATAACAAAATTAGGTATACATCACCCATCTTGGGTCGCCACTTACATGGTACGTAATTTAAATACAACTTATTAACATAACTCTTCAGGTACAATACGACATAAACCGTGAGTTTAAATACAAATATCGCTTACTAGATATTATACAAACTCAAACAAAAGTCCTCATTACAATTATTATCACACTATTTCACGTAATAAAGTGAGGACTACTAATGCTATCTTCGTGACCATCACTGCTTCCCGACTCGTCCCCAAATTTATATTCTCATTTCCTCAAGAGAATAAAGGAAAGAAAGGGTGAGCTCAACTAGCCCAAGAAGAAATATTATGACTAAGATAATGCAAAATAAATTATCAATAGTCTTCAACAATGTTAAACCGATAAAATACAATAGACAACCAGCTTTAATCATAGCAATGAATATGCAATCCATTAAAAGAGTCAAGTAGAAAATAAAATCTACTATCTTTTATGATTTTAAAAGGTTTTTCATCATCAAGTATAAATGAGACTCACTTTTAATAAATAATCCACATCATCGAATCACCCCGCACTACTACCAAGGATATTCTTTAAGATCACGATCACAATTATTCCCGCACTACGCGCCAAGAATAGTCAGTGTATTCATTAATGGTCATGATCATGCCAACAATCGGCCCATCAATGCACTACTACCACCGAGGATTTTTTTTTTTTTACATCATTTGTAACATTACTACCATGATTACAATCAATAATCCTCGGTCATAATCATACCAAGTCCATCCATGCTCTACAAAAGCCACGTATTTACTTTAAAAAATATAAAATGAGGATGATGACAATGATATAAGAATTCAATAAAACAAGTTCAAGAATTATTTTATCCAGAATTTTTAACGCCCAAATCACAACACGATATCTTTTTTAGAGTAAAATTCAAGAATGATCGTAAGAATATTTCCATGAAAAGATATCGATGAAACGCAAATATCAAGGATATTCTACTAATTTCATGGAGTATGAAGTCAAAGTTTTAACCAACCGGGTATAATAAAGAATGGAATAACAAAAGAAATCACCACGCATGCAGATTGCAGATGTATGTGTTATTCCAATGTAATAATAATAATAACGAAACCAGTGTCGTGAAATTCACACCGGCATGTGATGTTCCAATGTAATAATAAAGATGGAACCAGCATCCTGTAAAACACATGTATAGATATTCCAATGTAATGATAAAGATTTTAACCAGTCCTGTAAAACACATGCATGTGATGTTCCAATGTAATAATAATAAAATTTAACCAGTCCTGTAAAACACATGCATGTGATGTTCCAATGTAATAATAATAAAGATTTTAACCAGTGTCCTGTAAAACACATGCATGTGATGTTCCAATGTAATAATAGAAAGAATGTCACCAAGTATAGGTAAATCACAGATACAAAGTTATTCCAATGTAATAATAAGCAATGGAATAACATAAGGATTTCACCAAGTATAGGTATACCGCAGATATAAAGTTATGTATAGGGTATGCCACTTTTACAAAAGTTATTCCAATGTAATAATAATGAATGGAATAATGTAAGTTCTCTTCAAGAAGAAAGAATAACAATTTCACCGTAAAAGAAACCTAATATAGTAGTAAGAAGTAGCATAATACTCTTCTTCTTTCTATAACTTTCTCTATAGCTTCTCTCTATAATTCTCTCTCTGTAGTTTCAATGAATTCGTAAGAAAATAATGAAGGAAACGAGCTTCTATTTATAGGAAAATGGAATGCATAAGAATTAATCCATGAACTATCCAGTATTGATTTACTTTAATCTGACTATCCATATTTAAAGCAAAAATCTTTTAAATAAAATATAATATATTCTATTTATATAAAAACATTTTACTATGCAAACACTATGCAAAACACTATGCAAAAAACACTATGCATAATAAAATATAATATATTTTATTTATAAAATAACTTTAATAAAGTATTCTCGCTTTTATATAAAGATGTTTCGCTTTTATTACGCTAATAATACTAATAAAATAAAACGTCATTATCGCTATAATAATTCATATTATTAATCGATAATAATGGAATCAAACTAAGTGACTTCTCACATAAGATCAATAATCAATACCGCAAAAGCTACTACGCAACCACACGACATCGCATTTTTACTACCGAGTAGTTCAACAAGATCAACCAGAAAACTTCCGCCGTTATTTCAATAAAATATTTTTGTCTTTTTCTCAATCCGACAATAATTCTCATGGGGGTCCACCAATGATTGAGCTGCATATTTAATATTCCCTCGCTAAACCTAATATTCCCCACCAATCGAATATAATATAACCACTCAGATACTTTTTGCAAAATTTATAAATATTACCCACAACTATAACATTATATCAAATTATTCCATAATATTCAAAAATAATATTTATAGAAAATTCATCTTTATTTATAAAAACCGGGTCTTACAACCCCTTCTTATGAAATTTCGCCGAAAATTAGGGTACGACTGGTATGTCAAGAGGTAAGGATACCTTGATTTCATTTCGCATTCTAACTCCCAAGTCATTTCTCAACATCGTGGTTCCTCCACAAAACTTCGACTTGAGGTATAACCTCGAGCGTAGAATATGTTCCTTCTTATCCAAAATTTGAACAGAACCTCTTCATACGCCAAATCTTCCGCTATTTCGTCCTGCTCTAACTCAATAATATGGTTCGGTCTTTCACATATTTACGTAATATGGATATGTGAAAACGCGCATGAACACGAGACATATTCACAGAAAGTCGTAGTCTATAGCCACGCCCTACTCGATCGAGGATTAAAATGGACCGATGAATCGAGGATTAAGTTTCCTCTTTCCAAATCTTGTAACTCCTTTCCATGGAGCAACTTTTAACAACACACGATCTCCTATATCAAATTCCACGCCCTTTCGATGAAGATCAAGATAACTCTTTTGTTGTCGATTTTGTGAGGTTTTTATACGCTGTTTGATCGCTTTGAATCTTTTCCGTAGTCATACGCATCAACTCCGGCCCCAACAACGCTGCTTCACCCACCTCATCCCAAAGATACCGAGAACGACACTTTCTTCCATACAACGCTCGAATGGAGCCATGCCAATACTTGCTTGATAACCGCTTGTTGTAGGAAAACTCCACCAATGGTAAAAACTTGTCCCAACTCCCTCAAATCAAGAACACAGTAGTCTTAATAGATCTTCAAGAGTTTGAATAGTCCTCTCCGATCGTCCGTCCGTCTCGAGGATGATATGCCGAGCTAAATCGTAAGTCCGCGCTCTATAGCTTTTTGCAAAACTAACCCAAAATCGTGAAGTGAATCTTCGGTCTCGATCGTAAACTATGGATACCGCAGATACCATGCAGCCTTACAATCTCGCTTATGTACATACGAGCAAGACGCTCAAGTGTATAAGTTTCTCAGATTTGCAGAAGAAATGAGCAGACTTGGTCAATCTATCAACAATGACCCAAATCGCATCAACGCCTTGAGAAACCTTAGAAGACCCAGAATCGAAATCCATGGTAATGTGCTCCCACTTCCATTCTCGAATTTCAAGTGGTTGCAATGGACCTTTTGGTACTTGATGCCCCGCTTTAACTCGCTGACAAGTTAGACACCTCGAGATAAACAAATATTATCTCTCTCTTCATATTGCTTCCACCAAAATGTACGATTTAATATCACGATACATTTTGGTACTCCTGTGATGGATTGCAAATGGTGTGTCAGCGCGCCCATCATGATATTATACTTTAAATCGTGGTCGTTAGAACACAAAGTCCGGAGTCGACTCAAGTATTCCTTCTTCATCGATTCTTGCTTCCCAGATAAGACCTCTCTTGACTTTCTTTTTCATATACGACGCCTCCGTGTCCGTAGCTCGAGCAAATTTTAACTTTATCGATTAAAGCCTGCTCTACTCAGATATTTGCTATCATCACACGCGTCCCCTCGAGTCTTTAACTCTATCTCCATCCTTTGCAAGTCACACAAAATGGGCCTTTCAGGTTGACAATAACGCACTCAGATTTCAGCATACGATCTTCTACTCAATGCATCACCTACCACGCTCGCTTTTCCGTGATGGTATCGATGGTATGATCATAATCTTTCAATAGCTCAAGCCAACGCCGTTGTCGCATGTCGAGTTCCTTTTGAGTGAAGAAATATTTGAGGCTTTTATGATCCGTAAGATCTCCACTTTCTCCCCATACAAGTAATGCCTCCAAATTTTAAGTGTAAAGATAATAAATGCTAACCCGCATCACGAGTAGGATAATTCCTCTCATATTCTTTGAGTCGTCGCGAGGCATAGGCTATAACTTTTCCATGTCAGATAAGAACACATCCCAACCCTTTGCTCAAGCATCACCAGAGATGACAAATCCTCCGAGCCAAATGGTATTGTCGTAACAAAATAAATAAGTCTCTTCTCGAGTTCTTGAAACTCTTCTCACATTCTTCGCCCCAACCGAACTTTCAGATCTTTTCGAGTCACCGAAATCATCGGAGTAAGCGATTCGAGAAAATCCTTCCACGAATCTCCGATAATAACCAAATAAACCGAGAAAGCTACGATTTCTATTAATCGATTTAGGTTGTTCCCACCAATAGCTTCAATCTTTGCCGGGTCAATGATATTCCACGACTTGATACCACGCGCTCAAGGAATGCTACTTCTTCAAGCCGTAACTCGATTTCTTCAACTCGCATAAAGCTTATATTCACGGTTTTTTTGGAGTGTCACCTCAAGTGTTGCTCATGATCTTCACTACGCTTTTGGAATAAATAAGGATGTCATCAATAAAGACGACCACAAAGTGATCTAAATATTCCTCAATACTTGCTCATCATATCCATGAAGGCAAAGAGGAGCATTAGTCAATCCAAAGGACACGACTAGAATTCATAATGCCCGCATCGAGTTCTCGAAAGCCGCTTTTGAATGTCACGGCTCTAATCTTCAATCGGTGATATCCTAACGAAGATCAATCTTTGAAAAGAATTTGCTCTTGCAACCGGGTCAAACAGTCATCAATACGCGGCAATGGATACCTATTTTTGATGGTGACATGATTCAACTCCCGATAATCAATACAAAGTCGATACTCCCATCTTTCTTCTTCACGAATAGAATGTGAGCACCCCAAGGAGAAGTACTAGACGAATAAAGCCAATGTCTAACAATTCCTCGCAGCTTGGGTCTTTAACTCCTCAAGTTCAATAGAGCTATTCGATATGGGCTTTGAAATAGGTTTTGTACTGTGTTCAAGGTCGATACAAAATTCAATTTCACGCCTGGGGTAGGCCAGTAGTTCTTCTGGGAATACGCCAGAAATTTATTAACAATAGAAATATCGCTTCAAAACCGACGATTTTTTGTTTAAATCAGATATGAGCTAAGAAAGCTTGACATCCATTTTTCAATAAACGAATAAATTTTTGGGCTTGAGATGACCGTGATTGATTTTAATGGTTTGGTCGTTTGAATTCGCATAATAGGTTGATTAGGAATATGAAAGCTAACAACCTTACGAAAACAATCAATTTTTGTATGATAAGTAGTTAACCAATCAATCCTTTAATCACGCCAAATGCAAGTATTTTTAATGAAATAAGATCGACAGTAATGTGAGGGTACCGATTTGAACCAAACAAGACTTATAAACAAAGGATGTAATGAAGGTTTCTCCCAACTGAGTTTCCACAGATAAGTCAAAGTCTAATTTCTCCTGAGTCAAATTTAATCGATGAGCGCAAGTAGAGAAATAAAAGAATGGGTAGAACCCCAGATCAAATAAAGTGTAGACTTCATTAGAGTTTATGATAAGCTTACCCGTGATGACCTCATTCGTTCCTTGCTTCTCGGGAGGTCACAACAAACGCCTCCTCAGACCACCGGGTTTTGATTTTTCCGACTACTTTGGTGCTCCATCCTAGTTGAATTTGTCTTCTAGAAACGACAAAATCGAGCTAAGTGACCTTCTTCCACAATTATAACACGCTTTGACTAAGATGGCACAGCTTCGACCGATGTGTCCTCTTCTCCGCATTTGAAGCATACGATAGTGGTCTTTCTCCTTCCTTAACAACGGTGTCAGGTGTCGACGCCTTTCCATCATCATTGAATCTCCGCTTTCTTGAAATGTCCATTCTATTGTTTTGGCCTCGACACCACCGGTGGTTACCATATCCGCCCGCTGATTCCTCCACGCTTGTTGTCACCGCTCACGACTACTCACCGGTATTATAACTTTGCCGCACCGCTTCTTTTTAGTCATATTGACTCATTATCGCTACCCACTAATCGAGCCCTATTTACAACATCCTAATACAAACACAGCTTTATGAGAAATAAGATGTCGACGATTCCCACTTCAAACCTCTTAAAAACATTCGCGCCATTCTCTCTCATTATCCACCAAGTGGGACGAAACCGTGATAACTCCGCAAATTTTGCCTCGTATCATGACACTTCTGGCCATATTGTTTTGTTCCAACTTGATAAACTCCACCTCCTTCATGTGGCTAATACTTTCAGAAAGTATTTGTCGCTGAATGCCCCCGAACTTCTCCCAAGATATCTTCAAGACAAAGAAGTCGAGTACGCTTTTACCGATTCCCACCAAGAATCGCCTCCGCAAGAACATAAAGGCTAAAGTAGGAACCTTTTGCTCCTGAGCATCCCAAGACATCAAATATCTTGGTAACTGCTTTATCCATGCTTCCGCCAAGTGGTTTTGCTTCTCCTTAAACTCCGGTGGTCCCAGCCTCCTCGAATTGTTTAATGGACCGCCGAGAGTTTTCCGTGTTTCCACCCCACGCTTTTGGACAGAGTCGCTTCTCGCCGCCAGATAAATCGCATAAAGCCTCCGAACATTTGATCATTCATCATTTGGTCAAGGTTGTTGTTTGCATGAGGATTGTCGCCTTCCCGATGCACATTATCCTCGATTATCGATATGCTGGTGAATCAACGATCGCCAGGCTCCATCATATTCTCAACATTCTCGATGTCATTTTCAGACATCGCCACAAAACAAAAGATTAATCGACATTTAACAATTATCTTTATATTCTCGACCGACCACCAATAAAATAAAGACAAAAACTTAGTAGGTCATACTAACAAGGTATTCCCCGCCTCCCTCCTAGTACTTTTTTCTCACATCTTAGCCAGGATCATATCCCTTAGCTTTGATATTAACCGTGACGCCCCCAAAATTAGGTATACATCACCCATCTTGGGTCGCCACTTACATGGTACGTGTAATTTAAATACAACTTATTAACATAACTGCTGTGGTACAATACGATATAAATCGTGAGTTTAAATACAAATATCGCCTACTAGATATTATACAAACTCAAACAAAAAGTCCTCATTATAATTATTATCACACTATTTCACGTATTAAATGGACTACTAATGCTATCTTCGTGACCATCACTGCTTCCCGACTCGTCCCAGCCTATATTCTATATTCTCATTTCAAGAGAATAAAGGAAAGAAAGGGTGAGCTCAACTAGCCCAAGAAGAAATATTATGACTAAGATAATGCAAAATAAATTATCAATAGTCTTCAACAATGTTAAACCGATAAAATACAATAGACAAACAGCTTTAATCATAGCTGAATATGCAATCCATTAAAAGAGTCAAGTAGAAAATAAAATCTACTATCTTTTATGATTTTAAAAGGTTTTTCATCATCATATATAGCCGAGACTCACTTTTAATAAATAATCCACATCATCGAATCACCCCGCACTACTACTACCAAGGATATTCTTTAAGATCACGATCACAATTATTCCCGCACTACTACCAAGAATAGTCAGGTATTCATTAATGGTCATGATCATGCCAACAATCGGCCCATCAATGCACTACTACCAATCGAGGATTTTTTTTTTTTTTACCACATCATTTGTAACATTACTACCATGATTACAATCAATAATCCTCGGTCATAATCATACCAAGTCCATCCATGCTCTACAAAAGCCACGTATGACTTTAAAAAAATATAAAATGAGGATGATGACAATGATATAAGAATTCAATAAAACAAGTTCAAGAATTATTTTATCCAGAATTTTTAACGCCCAAACTGTCAACATGATATCGCTTTTGTAGAGTAAAATTCAAGAATGATCGTAAGAATATTTCCATGAAAAGATATCGATGAAACGCAAATATCAAGGATATTCTACTAATTTCATGGAGTATAGAAGTCAAAGTTTTAACCAACCGGGTATAATAAAGAATGGAATAACAAAAGAAATCACCACGCACGCGGATTGCAGATGTATGTGTGTTATTCCAATGTAATAATAATAATCTAACCAGTCGTGAAATTCACACCGATGTGATGTTCCAATGTAATAATAAAGATGGAACTGCATCCGTGTAAAACACATGTATAGATATTCCAACAGAATGATAAAGATTTTAACCAGTCCTGTAAAAACACATGCATGTGATGTTCCAATGTAATAATAATAAAATTTTAACCAGTCCTGTAAAACACACGCATGTGATGTTCCAATGTAATAATAATAAAGATTTTAACCAGTCCTGTAAAACACATGCATGTGATGTTCCAATGTATAATGTCCTGTAAAGAATGTCACCAAGTATAGGGTAAATCACAGATACAAAAAAAGTTATTCCAATGTAATAATAAGCAATGGAATAACATAAGGATTTCACCAAGTATAGGTATACCGCATATACAAAGTTATGTATAGGTATGCCACTTTTTACAAAGTTATTCCAATGTAATAATAAATGAATGGAATAATGTAAGTTCTCTTCAAGAAGAAAGAATAACACCCTCACCGTAAAAGAAAATCTAATATAAAGTAAGTGAAGTAATAGTATACTCTTCTTCTTTCTATAACTTTCTCTATATAGCTTTCTCTCTATAATTTCTCTCTCTGTAGTTTCAATGAATTCGTAAGAAAATAATGAAGGAACGAGCTTCTATTTATAGAAAATGGAATGCATAAGAATTAATCCATGAACTATCCCGTATTGATTTACTTTAATCTGACTATCCATATTTAAAGCAAAATCTTTTAAATAAAATATAATATATTCTATTTATATAAAAAACATTTTACTATGCAAACACTATGCAAAACACTAAAACACTACGCAAACACTATGCATAATAAAATATAATATATTTTATTTATAAAATAACTTTAATAAAGTATTCTGCTTTATATAAAGATGTTTCGCTTTTATTACGCTAATAATACTTAATAAAACAAAACGTCATTATCGCTATAATAATTCATATTATTAATCGACAATAATGGAATCAAACTAAGTGACTTCTCACATAAGATCAATAATCAATACCGCAGCTACTACTACGCAACCACACGACATCGCATTTTTACTACCGAGTAGTTCAACAAGATCAACCAGAAAACTTCCGCCGTTATTTCAATAAAATATTTTTGTCTTTTTCTCAATCCGACAATAATTTCGCAGGGGGTCCACCAATGATTGAGCCATTGTATTTAATATTCCCCGCTAAACCCTAATATTCCCCACCAATCGAATATAATATAACCACTTGATACTTTGCAAAATTTATAAATATTACCCACAACTATAACATTATATCAAATTATTCCATAATATTCAAAAATAATATTTATAGAAAATTCATCTTTATTTATAAAACCGGGTCTTACAACCTCCCTTCTTATGAAATTTCGCCTCTAAATTAGGGTACGCACTGGTATGTCAAGAGGTAAGGATACCTTGATTTCATTTCGCATTCTAACTCCCAAGTCATTTCTCAACATCGTGGTTCCTCCACAAAACTTCGATTTCGAGGTATAACCTCGAGCGTAGAATATGTTCCTTCTTATCCAAAATTTGAACAGAACCTCTTCATACGCCAAATCTTCCGCTATTTCGTCCTGCTCTAACTCAATAATATGGTTCGGGTCTTTCACATATTTACGTAATATGGATATGTGAAAACGCATGAACACGAGACATATTTCAAGCAGAAAGTTTAGTCTATAGCCACGCCCCTACTCGATCGAGGATTAAAATGGACCGATGAATCGAGGATTAAGTTTCTCTTTCCAAATCTTGTAACTCCTTTCCATGGAGCAACTTTAACAACACACGATCTCCTATATCAATTCCACGCCCTTTCACGAAGATCAAGATAACTCTTTTGTCGATTTTGTGAGGTTTTTATACGCTGTTTGATCGCTTCAATCTTTTCCGTAGTCATACGCATCAACTCCTATTCCCAACAACGCTGCTTCACCCACCTCATCCCAAAGATACCGAGAGAACGACACTTTCTTCCATACAACGCTCGAATGGAGCCATGCCAATACTTGCTTGATAACCGTTGTCAGAGGGAAAACTCCACCAATGGTAAAAACTTGTCCCAACTCCCTTGAAATCAAGAACACAGTAGTCTTAATAGATCTTCAAGAGTTTGAATAGTCCTCCCGACCGTCCGTCCGTCTCCGAGGATGATATGCCGAAGCTAAATCGTAAGTCCGCGCTCATAGCTTTTTGCAAACTAACCCAAAATCGTGAAGTGAATCTTGGTCTCGATCGTAAACTATGGATACCGCAGATACCATGCAGCCTTTACAATCTCGCTTATGTACATACGAAGCAAGACGCTCAAGTGTATAAGTTTCTCAGACGGTAAGAAATGAGCAGATTTGGTCAATCTATCAACAATGACCCAAATCGCATCAACGCCTTTGAGAAACCTTAGAAGACCCCAGAATCTAAATCCATGGTAATGTGCTCCCACTTCCATTCCGAATTTCAAGTGGTTGCAATGGACCTTTTGGTACTTGATGCTCCGCTTAACTCGCTGACAAGTTAGACACCTTGAGATAAACAAATATTATCTCTCTCTTCATATTGCTTCCACCAAAATGTATGACTTAATATCATGATACATTTTGGTACTCCTGTGATGGATTGCAAATGGTGTGTCAGGCGCCCCATCATGATATTATACTTTAAATCGTGGTCGTTAGAACACAAAGTCCGGAGTCGACTCAAGTATTCCTTCTTCATCGATTCTTGCTTCCTAAGATAAAGACCTCTCAGACTTTCTTTTTCATACGATCACCTCCGTGTCCGAGC
Source organism: Panax quinquefolius (assembly GCA_020205615.1). Taxonomy (NCBI): domain Eukaryota; kingdom Viridiplantae; phylum Streptophyta; class Magnoliopsida; order Apiales; family Araliaceae; genus Panax; species Panax quinquefolius. The sequence goes on along the minus strand of CM035155.1, from coordinate 4,181,352 downwards.
TCGAGCAAATTTTAACTTTATCGATTAAAGCCTGCTCTACTCAGATATTTGCTATCATCACACGCGCCCCTCGAGTCTTTAACTCTATCTCCATCCTTTGCAAGTCACACAAAATGGGCCTTTGTGGTTGATAATAACGCACTCAGATTTCTGCATACGATCTTCTACTCAATGCATCGCCTACCACGCTCGCTTTTCCGTGATGGTATCGATGGTACGATCATAATCTTTCAATAGCTTCAAGCCAACGCCGTTGTCGCATGTCGAGTTCCTTTTGAGTGAAGAAATATTTGAGGCTTTTATGATCCGTAAAGATCTCCACTTTCTCCCCATACAAGTAATGCCTCCAAATTTTAAGTGTAAAGATAATAAATGCTAACTCCGCATCACGAGTAGGATAATTCCTCTCATATTCTTTCGAGTCAGTCGCGAGGCATAGGCTATAACTTTTCCATGTCAGCATAAGAACACATCCCAACCTTTGCTCAAGCATCACCGTAGATGACAAATCCTCCGAGCCAAATGGTATCACGTAACAAAATAAATAAGTCTCTTCGAAGTTCTTGAAAACTCTTCTCACATTCTTCGCCCCAACCGAACTTTCAGATCTTTTCGAGTCACCGAAATAATGGAGTAGCGATTCGAGAAAATCCTTCCACGAATCTCCGATAATAACCAAATAAACCGAGAAAGCTACGATTTCTATTATCGATTTAGGTTGTTCCTAAATTTCAATAGCTTCAATCTTTGCGTCAATGATATTCCACGACTTGATACCACGCGCCCAAGGAATGCTACTTCTTCAAGCCGTAACTCGATTTCTTCAACTCGCATAAAGCTTATATTCACGGTTTTTTGGAGTGTCACCTCAAGTGTTGCTTTCATGATCTTCACTACTTTTTGAATAAATAAGGATGTCATCAATAAAGACGACCACAAAGTGATCTAAATATTCCTCAATACTTGGCTCATCATATCCATGAAGGCAAAGTTAGAGCATTAGTCAATCCAAAGGACATGACTAGAATTCATAATGCCCGCATCGAGTTCCGAAGCCGCCTTTGAATGTCACGGCTCTAATCTTCAATCGGTGATATCCTAACGAAGATCAATCTTTGAAAAGAATTTGCTCCTCAGCAATCGGGTCAAACAGTCATCAATACGCGGCAATGGATACCTATTTTTGATGGTGACATGATTCAACTCCCGATAATCAATACAAAGTCGATACTCCCATCTTTCTTCTTCACGAATAGAACAGAGCACCCCAAGGAGAAGTACTAGACTTAATAAAGCCAATGTCTAACAATTCCTCGCAGCTGGGTCTTTAACTCCTCAAGTTCAATAGAGCTATTCGACATGGGCTTTGGAAATAGGTTTTGTACCAGTTCAAGGTCGATACAAAATTCAATTTCACGCCTGGGGTAGGCCAGAAGTTCTTCGGAATACGCCAGAAATTTATTAACAATAGAAATATCGCTCAAAACCGACGATTTTTGTTTAAATCAGGATATGAGCTAAGAAAGCTTGACATCCATTTTTCAATAAACGAATAGCTTTTATGGGCTTGAGATGACCGTGATTGATTTTAATGGTTTGGTCGTTTGAATTCAAGATAATAGGTCGATTAGAATATGAAAGCTAACAACCTTACGAAAAACAATCAATTTTTGTATGATAAGTAGTTAACCAATCAATCCTTGTAATCACGCCAAATGCAAGTATTTTTAATGAAATAAGATCGACAGTAATGTGAGGGTACCGATTTGAACCAAACAAGACTTATAAACAAAGGATGTAATGAAGGTTTCTCCCAACTGAGTTTCCACAGATAAGTCAAAGTCTAATTTCTCCTGAGTCAAATTTAATCGATGAGCGCAAGTAGAGAGAAATAAAAGAATGGGTAGAACCCAGATCAAATAAAGTGTGAGACTTCATTAGAGTTTATGATAAGCTTACCCGTGATGACCTCATTCGTTTCCTCGCTTCCGGGAGGTCACAACAAACGCCTCCTCAGACCACCGGTTTTCGATTTTTCCGACTACTACTTGGTGCCTCCATCCTAGTTGAATTTGTCTTCTGTAAACGACAAAATCGAGCTAAGTGACCTTCTTCCACAATTATAACATGCTTTGACTAAGATGGCACAGCTTCGGACCGATGTGTCCCTCTTCTCCGCATTTGAAGCATACGATAGTGGTCTTTCCTTCCTTAACAACGGTGCCGGTGTCGACGCCTTTCCATCATCATTGAATCTCCGCTTTCTTGAAATGTCCATTCTATTGTTTTGGCCCCGACACCACCGGCGTGGTTACCATATCCGCCCGCTGATTCCTCCACGCTTGTTGTCACCGCTCACGACTACTCTCACCGGTATTATAACTTCGCTTACCGCTTCTTTTTTAGTAAGGCTGACTCATTATCGCTACCCACTAATCGAGCCCTATTTACAACATCCTAATACAAACACGCTTTATGAGAAATAAGATGTCGACGATTCCGACTTCAAACCTCTTAAAAACATTCGCGCCATTCTCTCTCATTATCCACCAAGTGGGACGAACCGTGATAACTCCGCAAATTTTGCCTCAGATCATGACACTGGCCATATTGTTTTGTTCCAACTTGATAAACTCCACCTCCTTCATGTGGCTGCATACTTTCAGAAAGTATTTGTCGCTGAATGCCTCCCCGAACTTCTCCCAAGATATCTTCAAGACAAAGAAGTCGAGTACGCTTTTACCGATTCCCACCAAGAATCATTCCGCAAGAACATAAAGGCGTAAGAAGGGAACCTTTTCTCTGAGCATCCCAAGACATCAAATATCTTGGTAATCTGCTTTATCCATGCTTCCGCCGTAAGTGGTTTTGCTTCCCTTAAACTCCTGTGGTCCCAGCCTCAATTGTTTAATGCAAGGACCGCCGAGAGTTTTCCGTGTTTCCACCCCACGCTTTTGGACAGAGTCGCTCGCACCGCCATTGTCAGATAAATCGCATAAAGCCTCCGAACATTTGATCATTCATCATTTGGTCAAGGTTGTTGTTTGCATGAGGATTGTCGCCTTCCCGATGATGCATTATTATCCTCGATTATCGATATGTGGTGAATCAACGATCGCCTCAGGCTCCATCATATTCTCAACATTCTCGATGTCATTTTCAGACATCGCCACAAAACAAAAGATTAATCGACATTTAACAATTATCTTTATATTCGAATCGACCAATAAAATAAACACAAAAACTTAGTAGGTCATACTAACTAAAGGTATTCCCCGCCTCCCCCTCCTAGTACTTTTTCTCACATCTTAGCCAGGATCATATCCTTAGCTTTGATATTAACCGCGACGCCCCAAAATTAGGTATACATCACCCATCTCGGGTCGCCACTTACATGGTACGTAATTTAAATACAACTTATTAACATAACTCTGCGTGGTATAATACGATATAAACCGTGAGTTTAAATACAAATATCGCTTACTAGATATTATACAAACTCAAACAAAAAGTCCTCATTACAATTATTATCACACTATTTCACGTATTAAATGAGGACTACTAATGCTATCTTCGTGACCATCACTGCTTCCCCGACTCGTCCCAAATTTATATTCTCATTTCCTCAAGAGAATAAGGAAAGAAAGGGTGAGCTCAACTAGCCCAAGAAGAAATATTATGACTAAGATAATGCAAAATAAATTATCAATAGTCTTCAACAATGTTAAACCGATAAAATACAATAGACAACCAGCTTAATCATAGCAATGAATATGCAATCCATTAAAAGAGTCAAGTAGAAAATAAAATCTACTATCTTTTATGATTTTAAAAGGTTTTTCATCATCAAGTATATAATTAGACTCACTTTTAATAAATAATCCACATCATCGAATCACCCCCGCACTACTACCAAGGATATTCTTTAAGATCACGATCACAATTATTCCCGCACTACTACCAAGAATAGTTGTGTATTCATTAATGGTCATGATCATGCCAACAATCGGCCATCAATGCACTACTACTACATCGAGGATTTTTTTTTACCACATCATTTGTAACATTACTACCATGATTACAATCAATAATCCTCGGTCATAATCATACCAAGTCCATCCATGCTCTACACAGCCATGTATTTACTTTTAAAAAATATAAAAATGAGGATGATGACAATGATATAAGAATTCAATAAAACAAGTTCAAGAATTATTTTATCCAGAATTTTTAACGCCCAAACTGTCAACACGATACTTCTTTTCAGAGTAAAATTCAAGAATGATCGTAAGAATATTTCCATGAAAAGATATCGATGAAACGCAAATATCAAGGATATTCTACTAATTTCATGGAGTATAGAAGTCAAAGTTTTAACCAACCGGGTATAATAAAGAATGGAATAACAAAAGAAATCACCACGCACGCAGATTGCAGATGTATGTGTTATTCCAATGTAATAATAATAATCTAACCAGTCGTGAAATTCACACCGACAGATGTTCCAATGTAATAATAAAGATGGAACTGCATCCTGTAAAACACACGATAGATATTCCAATGTAATGATAAAGATTTTAACCAGTCCTGTAAAACACATGCATGTGATGTTCCAATGTAATAATAATAAAAATTTTAACCAGTGTCCTGTAAAACACATGCATGTGATGTTCCAATGTAATAATAATAAAGATTTTAACCAGTCCTGTAAAACACAAGCATGTGATGTTCCAATGTAATAATAGAAGAATGTCACCAAGTATAGGGTATCACAGATACAAAGTTATTCCAATGTAATAATAAGCAATGGAATAACATAAGGATTTCACCAAGTATAGGGTATACCGCCATACATACAAGTTATGATAGGTATGCCACTTTTTACAAAAGTTATTCCAATGTAATAATAAAGAATGGAATAATGTAAGTTCTCTTCAAGAAGAAAGAATAACACCCCTACCGTAAAAGAACCTAATATGTAAGTAAAGGAAGTAAGAGTTGTATACTCTTCTTCTTCTTTCTATAACTTTCTCTATATAGCTTCTCTCTATAATTTCTCTCTGTAGTTTCAAATGAATTCGTAAGAAAATAATGAAGGAACGAGCTTCTATTTATAGAAAAATGGAATGCATAAGAATTAATCCATGAATCTATCCAGATTGATTTACTTTAATCTGACTATTCCATATTTAAAGCAAAATCTTTTAAATAAAATATAATATATTCTATTTATATAAAAACATTTTACTATGCAAACACTATGCAAAAACACTACGCAAAACACTACTATAATAATAATAAAATATATATATTTTATTTATAAAATAACTTTAATAAAGTATTCTGCTTTATATAAAGATGTTTCGCTTTTATTACGCTAATAATACTAATAAAACAAAACGTCATTATCGCTATAATAATTCATATTATTAATCGACAATAATGGAATCAAACTAAGTGACTTCACATAAGATCAATAATCAATACCGCAGCTACTACGCAACCACACGACATCGTATTTTTACTACCGAGTAGTTCAACAAGATCAACCAGAAAAACTTCCGCCGTTATTTCAATAAAATATTTTTGTCTTTTTCTCAATCCGACAATAATTTCGCTGCTAGGGTCCACCAATGATTGAGCCATTGTATTTAATATTCCCGCTAAACCGAATATTCCCCACCAATCGAATATAATATAACCACTTGATACTTTTTGCAAAATTTATAAATATTACCCACAACTATAACATTATATCAAATTATTCCATAATATTCAAAAATAATATTTATAGAAAATTCATCTTTATTTATAAAATGTCTAACTTGTCAACGAAGTTAAAGCGAGCATCAAGTACCAAAAGGTCCATCAGAACCACTTGAAATTCCGTAATGGAAGTGGGAGCACATTACCATGGATTTCGCTACTCGGCCTTCCTAAGGTTTCTCAAGGCATCGATGCGATTTGGGTCATTGTTGATAAATCGACCAAGTTTGCTCATTTCTTACCGATACGAGAAACTTATACACTTGAACGCCTTGCTCAGATGCACATAAACGAGATTGTAAGATCGCATGGTACGCCTAAGATCCATAGTTTCGATCGAGACCCAAGATTCACTTCACGATTTTGGGTTAGTTTGCAAAAAGCTATGGGCACAGACTTCACGATTTAGCTTCTGCGTATATCATCCTCGACATCTTACCTGACAAATGGAGAGGACTATTCAAACTCTCAAGATCTATTAAGACTCGTGTCCTTGATTTCAAGGGGAGTTGGGACAAGTTCTTACCATCGGTGGAGTTTTCCTACAACAACAGCTTATCAAGCAGTATATTGCATGGCTCCATTCAAGCATCAGTATGGAAGAAAGTGTCGCTTCCAAAGATGCTGGGATGAGGTGGGTGAAGCAACGTTGTTGGGACCGAGTTGGTACGTATGACTACTAAAAGATTCAAATGATCCGACAACGATAAAACCCTCACAAAATCGATAAAAGAGTTATGCCGATCTTCATCGAAAGGACGTGGAATTCGATATAGAGATCATGTGTTGTTAAGAGTCGCTCCATGGAAAGGAGTTACAAGATTTGGAAGGAGAGGAAAACTTAATCCTCGATTCATCGGGCCATTTTAATCCTCGATCGAGTAGGAATCGTGGCCTATAGACTCGCTTTTACCGCCAAATATGTCTCGTGTTCATAACGCTTTTCACATATCTATGTTACGTAAATATGTGAAAGACCCGACCATATTATTGAGTTAGAACCGGACGAAATAGCGGAAGATTTGACGTATGAAGAGGTTCCTGCTTCAAATTTTGATAAGAAAGAACATATTCTACGCTCCAAGGTTATACCTCAAGCAAAGTTTTATGGAGGAACCACGATGTTGAGGAAATGACTTGGGAGTTAGAATCAAATGAAATCAAGGTATCCTTACCTCTTCGACATACCAGTATCGCACTTCTAATTTCGAGGGCGAAATTTCATAAGAAGGGGAGGTTGTAAGACCCAACTTTTATAAATAAAGATGAATTTTTCTATAAATATTATTTTGAATATTATGGAATAAATTTGATATAATGTTATAGTTAGGGTAATATTTATAAATTTTGCAAAGTATGCAAGTTGTTATAAAATATTCGTTTGGTCTGGGAATATTATTTTGTTAGGGAATATTCGCATAATGGCTCAATCATCAGTGGACCTCTACAACATTATTGGCTTGATCGAGAAAACGACAAAAATATTTTTATAAAATAACTATGAGGTGTTACCGTTAAAACTGCTTGAACTACCCTATGGTAAAAGTACAAGAATACGCGGGTCGCATAAGAAGACACTGGTAGATTGATTATCGATGCTTACGTGAGAAGTCACTCACCTATGCTTCAATTATTGCTACAAAGAATTGCGATCATATCTCTTATATTATTGATTCAATTATTGTCACAAAGATCATCCGATAATATGTTATAGTATTAAATCAATAATTGAGACGACAAGTTATAAATGATAATAATTATCAAAGATTAAATACGTGTTATGATTTGTGGTAAGTTTGATTATTTTTATGGGGGCCTATATGTCATCATCTAAGAGTCTCTTCATCAATAAGATTTACCTTCGCCAATAAGAATTACCCTTGTGAATAGTATTTACCTTCGTCAATAGTAATTACCCTCATGAATAGTATTTACCTTCACAATAGTAATTACCCTCGTGAATAGTATTTACCTTCGTCAATAGTAATTATCCTTGTGAATAGATTTACTTTCGCCAATAAGAATTACCCTTGTGAATAGTATTTACCTTCACAATAGTATTTACCTTCGCTAATAGTAATTACCTTTACCAGACGTCGAACCACTTGTCGCTTCACATTACAAAAGCGTCGAACCACTTGTCGCTTCACATTACAAAGGCCAAACCAAATAAAGCCACTCCTTTTCACACATGGCGCTGCTAAGCTAGAAATCTTCTATAAATAGAGGCCTAGGGCTTCATTATTTTCACTTAATTCATTCAAGCTATAGAGAGAAAAAGTATAGAGAGAATAAGAGAGAAAGAAGAAGATATTTTGTTACTACACCGCCAAGCAGATTCAATCTCCTACCAAATGTAAGGGGTGTTATTCTTTCTTATTCATGAAGAAATCTGTTGTTATTCCATCGCTTATTATTCTCATTGAATAACTCAGATAAGTGGTTTACCCTATACTTGGTGACATTCTTCTATTATTCGCTGAACATCCTCGTCTCAAGGTGTTTTTACACCTGACCGGTTCCGCCTTTTTATCATTCTCGCTGAACATCCTCGCTGCATGTGTTTTACAATGACCGGTTCCGCTTTTTATCATTCTCATTGGAACATCCTCGCCTCGCGTGTTTTACACTGCACTGGTTCCGCCTTTTTATTATTCTCGCTGAATATCCTATCTGTGTGTTTTACACCGGATCTGGTTCCATCTTTATTATTCTGTTGAACATCCCGCTTGCGTGAATTTCACCTCGACCGTTCCGTTATTTATTATTCGCTGAATAACTCATCTGCGTGCGGCCTATCGCATTTACGGTGATTTCTTTTGTTATTCCATTCTTTATTATACCCAAATTGGTTAAAACTTTGACTTCTATACTCCATGAAATTAGTAGAATATCCTTGATATTTGCGTTTCATCCAAAGATCTTTCATGGAAATATTCTTCCGATCATTCTTGAATTTTACTCTACAAAACAAAGATCATGTTGACAATTTGACGTTAATAATTCCCCGGATAAAATAATTCTTGAACTTGTTTTATTCAATTCTATATCATTGTCATCATCCTCATGTTTATATTTTTTTGAAAGTCATCTCGTGGCCTCAGTAGTGCATGGATGGACTTGGTATGATTATGACACTTGAGACTATTCTTGTAATCACGACCGTAATGTTACAAATGATGTGATAAAAATCCTCAAATGGTAGTAGTGCATTGATGGACGCTTGTTGGCACGATCACGACCATTAATGAATACACAAATATTCTCGGCCGTGTAGTATGAATAATTGTGGTCGGATACTAAAGAATATCCTCGTCAGAAAGGCAAGGGGTGATTCGATGATGTGGAATATTTATTAAAGTCGAGTCTCAAATTTATAACAATAAAGATGAAAACCTTTAAAACCTAAAAGATAGTAGACTTTATTTTCTACTTGACTTTTTAATGGATCAGATATTCACCGCAGCTTAAACCGGTTGTCATTGTATTTTATCGCTTTAACATTATCAAGACTATTGATAATTTATTCTCGTATTATTTTAGTCATAATATTTCTTCTTGGGCTAGTTGAGCTCACCCTTTCTTTCACCGTTTTCTTCGTGAAATGATAATATAGCCGGACGAGCCTGGGGAAACGAGTGATGGTCCTGAAGATAAGATTAGTAGTCCTCACTATTCTCGTAAAATAAAGGTGATAATAATCGTAATGAGGACTTTTTGTTTGAGTTTGTATAATATCTAGTAGACGATATTTGTATTTAAACTCACGCTTTATGTCGATTTATACACCTACGCTTATGTTAATAAGTTGTATTTAAATTGCATACTATGTAAGTGGCGACTCAAGATGGGTGATGTATACCTAATTTTGGGGCGCCACAATTTATAACTTGTCGCCTCAATTAATAATATAACATATTATACGATGATAATCTTGTGACAATAATTGAATCAATAGTATAAGAGATATGATGCAAGCAATAATTATCGTGAAGCAATAATTGAGTATAGCTAAGTGACTTCACGTAAGCATCAATAATCAATACCGTGCTACTACGCAACCACGCCAGACATCGCATTTCTTTACCACCGGGTAGTTCAACAGCTTTTAATAAAGAATACCTCCGCCAAGTTATTTTTATAGAAAGATAATTTTGTCATTTTCTAACTACGACAATACTTCCGCTAGGGGGTCCACTTAATGATTGAGCCGTCGTATTTAATATTCCCCAACCAAACGAATATTTTATAACAACTTGCTTACTTTGCAAAATTTATAAATATTACCCACAACTATAACATTATATCAAATTTATTCCATAATATTCAAAAATAATATTTATAGAAAATTCATCTTTATTTATAAAAGCTGGGGTCTTACAACAGGTCACAAATGACTTTCAACAAAATATAAACATGAGGATGATGACAATGATATAAGAATTCAATAAAACAAGTTCAAAAATTAATTTATCCAGGAACTAATAACGTCCAAATTGTCAACATGATACTTCTTTGTAGAGTAAAATTCAAGAATGCTTAGAATAATATTTCCATGAAAAGATACTGGATGAAGCGCAAATATCAAGGATATTCCACTAATTCCATGGAGTATAGAAGTCAAAACTTTAACCAACTGAGTATAATGAGGAATGGAATAACAAAAAAAATCACCAAGCATGCAATAGATCAGCAAAGCAAAAGTTATTCCAATAGAATAATAAATAATCGGAATCCAGTCCCACAGAAACGCATGACATGTGATATATTCAACAAAATAATAAAGACTTTTAACCAGTCCGACGTAAAATGCACAGACATGATATTCCAACAAAATAATAAAGAATATAATAACAGAAGAATTTCACCAAGTATAGGGTAGCCCGCGTATACAACTTATTCCAACAGAATAATAAATAATGGAATAACGGAAGTTCTCTTCATAAATACAAAAGAAATAATACCCCTTACCGTAAAAGAAACTGGATATAAGAGTAGAAAAGTAGTAGAATATTTTTTTTCTTTCTCTCTATAATTTTCTCTCTCTATAGTTTCAGTGAATTCGTAAGAAATAATGAAGGAATGAGCTTCTATTTATAGGAGAATGGAAGGGCTCTATTAATGGGCGAAATTATTTTGCAGAATCAATTTCAATCAACTAACAATTAAAATATAATATATATATATAAACACATGCTATGTTAGAAAAATCCTACCACCCGTGCATAATTTTTCAAGGTGCTGGCCAATTAAAAGAGAAGAAAAACAAAACTCTTGAAAATGATATCACATATCCTGCCAACTTTTCATCCTCCACCACAACCCACTCACCCACATTTAATATATACATATATAAATACATATTAATCACACACCTCACCACTTTCTTAACTCCCCCACCAGCATGCCAACTAACACATATATATATATATATATATATATATACATACCTTATATATATATATATATATACATATAAGACTTATATATATATATATAGGGAGGATCTCCAACGGATCAAATAAGCGGACCAAAGAATGGACCAAGGCAAAAAACACGCTGGTTAGGGTTTAACTCGCATGTGTTTTTTGAGTTAAACCCGACCAAGCGTTTTTTTGCCTTGGTCCGTTCTTTGGTCCGCTTATTTGGTCCGTTTTAGAACGGCTCTGTATATATATATATATATATATATATAAGTAATAAAACAAAACTGAGATAACTTTCTCCCAACGATTTTGAAAAATGAGAAAGTGGAGGGTTCATATAATACGCCACCCTACAACAAATACTTCATAAAAATCTCCTCAATATTTTTAACAATATTTATCATCATTATTATAATTCACAATATTAATCGACCAGGTCGTTCCCAGGAAAGAGGGGGCTTTCCAATAAGGATTTCTCCCTATCATGCCATGAATTAGGTGACCAAACCTCTCCTTGACAGAACTTCTAGACATCGTTAATATTGCAAATAATAATATTAATAATTTCGTCGTCTCAATTATTGATTTAATAATATATAAAATATTGACAATAATTGAATAAAATTGAGTGACTTTTCACGTAAGCATTAATAATCAATACCATGTGCTACTATACAACCACGCGTATTACTGTACTTTTACTACCGAGTAGTTCAATAGTTAACGGTAAAACTTCCGCCGTTATTTTTATAAAAAGTTATTTTTATCGTTTTCTCAATCCGACAATAATTCCGTTGTGGGGTCCACCAATGATTGTGCCGTCATACGAATATTCCCTGTTAAAATGAATATTACCCGACCAATCGAATATTACATAACAACTTGCGTACTTTGCAAAATTTATAAATATTACCCACCACTATAACATTATATCAAATTCATTCCATAATATTCAAAAATGATATTTATTGAAAAATTATCTTTATTCATAAAAGTTGTTGCCTTACAACCTCCCCTTCTTATGAAATTTCGCCCTCGAAATTAGGGTACGTACCTGGTATGTCGAAGAGGTAAGGATACCTTGATTTCATTTCAGATTCTAACTCCCAGGTCATTTCTTCCACATCGTGGTTTCTCCACAAAACTTTGACTTGAGGTATAACCTTGGATATGTTCCTTCTTATCCAAGATTTGAACAGGAACCTCTTCATACGTTAAATCTATTTCGTCCGATTCTAACTTAATAATGTGGTTCGGGTCTTCCACATATTTACGTAACATGGATATGTGAAAAATGTTATGAACACGAGACATACTTGGCAGTGGCGAGTCTATAGGCCACGGCCCTACTCGATCGAGGATTAGAAATGTGCCAATGAATCGAGGATTGATCTTTCCTCTCTTTCCAAATCTCGTAACTCCTTTCCATGGAGTAACACATAACAACACATGATCTCCTATATCGAATTCCACGTCCTTTCGATGAAGATCAAAGATAACTCTTTTATCGATCTTATGAGGTTTTTATACGTTGTTTGATCGTTTGAATATTTTTCGTAGTCATACGCACTAAACTCCCGGCCCCAACAACGTTGCTTTCACTCACCTCATCCCAAAGATAACCGAGAGAACAACACTTTCTTCCATACAACGCCTCGAATGGAGCCATGCCAATACATGCTTGATAATTGTTGTTGTAGGAAAACTCCACCAATGGTAAGAACTTGTCCTAGCTTCCCTTGAATTCAAGGACATAGAGTCTTAATAAATCTTCAAGAGTTTGAATAGTCCTCTCTGATTGTCCGTCCATCTGAGGATGATATGCCAAACTAAATCGTAAATTCGTGCCCATAGCTTTTTGCAAACTAACCCAAAATCGTGAAATGAATCTTGGGTCTCGATCAAAAACTATGGATATTGGCATACCATGCAGTCTTACAATCTCGTTTATGTACATACGAGCAAGACGTTCAAGTGTATAAGTTTCTTGTATTGGTAAGAAATGAGCAGACTTGGTCAATCTATCAATAATGACCCAAATTGCATCTATGCCTTGAGAAACCTTGGGAAGACCAGTAACGAAATCCATGGTAATGTGCTCCCACTTCCATTCTGGAATTTCAAGTGGTTGCAATGAACCTTTTGGTACTTGATGTTCCGCCTTGACTCGTTGACAAGTTAGACACCTTGAGATAAACAAATATTATCTCTCTCTTCATATTGCTCCACCAAAATGTATGATTTAAGATCATGATACATTTTGGTACTCCCAACGATGGATTGCAAATCTGTGTTATACGCTCCATCATGATTTTATACTTTAAATCGTGGTCGTTAGAACACAAAGTCCTGAGTTGACTCAAGTATTCCTTTTCATCGATTCTTGCTTTCAAGATAACACCTTCTTGCACTTTCTTCCTTATACGCATCGCCTCCAGTCAGTAGCTTGAGCAAATTTAAACTTTATCAATTAAAGTCGGTTCAACTCAGTATATTCGCCATCATCACATAGGTCCTGGATTCTTTAACTCTATCTCCATCCTTTACAAGTCACACAAAATGGGCCTTTGCGTTGACAATAATATCGCACTCAGACTTGCATATGATCTTCTACTCAATCGCCACTACCACGCTCGCTTTTCCGGGATGGTATTGGATGGTGTGATCATAATCTTTCAATGGCTTCAAGCCAACGTCATTGTCGCGTGTTGAGTTCTTTTTGAGTGAAAAAATATTTGAGGCTTTTATGATCCGTAAAGATCTCCACTTTCTCCCCATACAAGTAATGCCTCCAAATTTTAAGTGCGAAGACAATAGCTACCAACTCTAGATCATGAGTAGGATAATTCCTCTCATATTCTTTGAGTGTCGAGAGGCATAGGCTATGACTTTCCCATGTTGCATGAGAACACATCCTAACCCTTTGCACGAAACATCATCATGAGATGACAAATCCTCCCGAGGCAGATGGTATTGCCGAACAGTCTTTGAAATGAGTCTCCTCTTGAGTTCTTGAAAACTCTTCTCACATTTCTCGTTCCAACTGAATTTTGTATCTTTCCAAGTCAGCTGAGTTAATGGAGTAGCGATTCGAGAAAACCCTTCTATGAATCTCCGATAATAACCAGCTAAGTCGAGAAAGCTACGTACTTCGGTCACTGATTTAGGTTGCTCCCAGCTTTGAATAGCTTCAATTTTTGATGGGTCAACAGATATTCCATGACTTGATACTACGTTCCCAAGGAATGCTACTTCCTCAAGCCAGAACTCACATTTTTTCAACTTGGCATAAAGCTTATATTCACGAAGCTTTTGGAGTATCAGCCTCAAGTGTTGCTCATGATCTTCATGGCTTTTGGAATAAATAAGGATGTCATCAATAAAGACGACCACAAAGTGATCCAAATATTCCTCAATACTTGGTTCATCATATTCATGAAGGCGGCGGGAGCATTAGTCAATCCAAAAGACATGACTAGGAATTCATAATGCCTGCATCGAGTTCCAAAGCCTTCTTCGGAATGTCATCCTGGTTCTAATCTTCAATTGGTGATATCCTAATGAAGAACAATCTTTGAAAAGAATTTGGCGCGCCAGCAACCGGGTCAAACAGTCATCAATACGTGGCAATGGGTACCTATTTTTGATGGTGACATGATTCAACTCCCGATAATCAATACAAAGTCGTATACTCCCATCTTTCTTTTTTACGAATAGAACAGGAGCACCCCAAGGAGAAGTACTAGGACGAATAAAGCCGATGTCTAACAATTCATGCAGTTGGGCCTTTAACTCCTAAAGTTCAATAGGAGCCATTCGATATGGGGCTTTGGAAATGAGTTTTGTACCGGGTTCAAAGTCGATACAAAATTCAATTTCACGCTTTGGGGGTAGGCCAGGAAGTTCTTCAGGGAATACGTCAGGAAATTCATTAACAATAAAAATATCATTCAAAACTGACGTATTTTTGTTTAGATCCGTGACATGAGCTAAGAAAGCTTGACATCCGTTTTTCAATAAACGAATAGCTTTATGGCTTGAGATGACAGTGATTGATTTTAATGGTTTGGTTGCTTGAATTCACATAATAGGTTGGTTAGGAATATGAAAGCTAACAACCTTACGAAAATAATCAATTTTTACATGATGAGTAGTTAACCAATCAATCCCTAGAATAACTTCAAATGCAAGTATTTTTAAGGAAATAAGATCGACAGGTATCGTGCAGGTGCCGATTTGAACTAAACAAGACTTATAAACAGTGGATGTAATGAAGGTTTCTCCCAACGGAGTTTCAACAGATAAGTCAAAGTCTAATTTTTCCGGAGTCAAATTTAAACGTTGAGCGCAAGTAGGAAAAAAAAAGAATGGGTAGAACCGCTATCAAATAAGGTATAGACTTATTTAGCAGTTTATATGATAAGCTTACCCGTGATGACCTCGTTTGGGTTCCTTGCTTTACGGGAGGTCATAACAAACGCCTCCTTGCACTACCGGCTTTGACTTTTCTCGAACGGCCTTTGGTGCCTCCATCCTAGCCGAACTTATCTTCTATGAACGACACAAATGGGGCTAGGTGACCTTCTCTTCCACAATTATAACATGCTTTGACTCGGCATCGCGCTAGCTTTGGGTGATGTGTCCCTCCCTCCACATTTGAAGCATATGATGGTGATCGCTCCTTCCTTCCTTAACAACGGTGTCAGTGCCGACGCCTTTCCATCATTGTTGAATCTCCTCTTCTTGAAATGTCCATTCTTATTATTTTGGCCCTCGATTACCACTCGGAAGTGGTTACCATTTCTAACTTGTTGATTCCTCCACGCTTGTTGTTACCGCTCGATGATCGCTCTCCTCACTAGTATTATCATTTTTTCTTCTTATCTTTTGGTTGGGTTGACTCATTATCACGCTCCAATAATCGAGCCCTATTAACAACATCTGAATACAAACACAGTTTATGAGAGATAAGATATTGACGTATCTCAGGTTTCAAACCTCTTAAAAACATTCGCATCGTTCTCTCTTCATTGTCAACCAAATGGGTCGCAAATTGGGACAACTCGGCAAACTTGGCTTCGTACTGCGATACGGTCATGTTGTTTTGTTCCAGCTTGACAAACTCTACCTCTTTCATGTGACGAATACTTTCGGGAAAGTACTTGTCGTTGAACAGTTCTTGGAACTTCTCCCAAGACATCTTCAAGTGCGGCAGTTGAGTACGCTTTTTCTGATTCCCACCAAGAATCATGCCTCTGCTCGCAATAATTGAAGGTGGCAAAGGGAACTTTTTGCTCCTCGAAGCATCCCAAGACATCAAATATCTTGTTGATCTACTTAATCCACGTCTCCGCCTTAAGTGGTTTTGGCTATCCAAAAAACTCCGATGGTCCCAGTTCCTTAAACTGTTTGGCGGTGACCGTCCGAGAGTTGCTAGTATTTCCACCAATATTTTGGACAGGAGCTGCTCTTTCCTGATGTTGCATGAATTGCATAAAGCCTCTGAACATTCCATCGTTCATCATTTGGTCAGTATTGTTGTTTGCCTGAGGAATGTCGCCTTCCTGATGCACATTATCCTGATTATTGATTTGTATAGACTCGACGGTTTTCTGTGCTCCATTGATATTCTCAACATTCTCGGATGTCATTTTCAAATACTGCCACAAAACAAGGGTTAAATAACATATCACATATTATCCCTATACTCTGACCGACCAATTAAATATCAAATAAACTTAGGTAGGTCATACTAGCGAAGGAATTCTCCGTCTCTCCCCTCCTAGTTCTTGTCTCACATCTCAGCTTGAATCATATCCCTAAGCTTTGATACCAACTGTGACGCCCCCAAAATAGGTATACATCACCCATCTTCAGTTGCCAAATACATAGTACAGAATACGAATACAATCTTTAATATATAACAAGAGAGCTGTGAGTTTTAATACAATTATTGTCTTCTAGACAATATCCACTCTCAGAATAAGTCCTTATTACATTTATTGTCACACTATTTAACAAAATAGTGACGACTACTAATACTATCATCTGGACCGTCACTCCGTTCCCCGACTAGTCCCGACTACGTTCTCATTTCCTGAAGAGAACTGTGACGCCCCCAAAATTAGGTATACGTCACCCATCTTGGGTCGCCACATACATGGTACATAAATTCAAATACAACTTACTAATATAACTGTCGTGTACAATACGACATAAACTGTGAGTTTGAATACAAATATTGTCTACTAGATATTATACAAACTCAAAAGAAGTCCTCATTACAACTATTATCACACTATTTCACAGAATAGTGAGGACTACTAATGCTATCCTCTGGACCATTACTCCGTTCCCCGACTCGTCCCAGCTATGTTCTCATTTCAAGAAGAAACGGTGAAGAAAGAAAGGTGAGCTCAACTAGCCCAAGAAGAAATATTATGACTAAGATAATGCGAATAAATTATCATTAGCCTTCAAATGATTGTTAAACCGATAAAATACAATAGACAACCAGCTTTAATCTGCAATGAATATACAATCCATTAAAAGAGTCAAGTAGAGAATAAAATCTACTATCTTTTAGGTTTTAAAAGGTTTTCATCAATTTTATCACGAGACTCACTTTTAATAAATAAACCACCACATCTAATCATCCCCGTACTACACTGGCCAAGGATTTTCATCAAATTATCAATGGTCATGACTATACCGAATCACCCCCAGTCATAATCATACCAAAACTATCCATCATCGCATTACGAGCCACCGAGGACTTTTATCACATCATTTATAACAAGTCATGATTATACCGAATGATCCTCGGTCATAATCATACAAAGTTCATCTATGCACGTAAGCCAAAGATAACATAATATAACATGAGGATGATGACAATGACATAATAATTCAATAAAACAAGTTCAAGAATTATTTAATCCGGAATTATTAACGTCCCAAATTGTCAACACGATAATCGCTTTGTAGAGTAAAATTCAAGAATGATCGTAAGAATATTTCCATGAAAGATATCGGATGAAACGCAAATATCAAGGATATTCTACTAATTTCATGGAGTATAAAGTCAAAGTTTAACCAACTGGGTATAATAAAGAATGGAATAACAAAAGAAATCACCACGCATGCGAGATTGCAGATGTATTGTGTTATTCCAACGTATAATAATAATCGGAACCAGTCGTGAAATTCACAATCGACGGATGATCCAATGTAATAATAAATGCTGAATAATAAACAATGGAACCAGTCCC